>CM076583.1:1330079287-1330556604 GCA_034641835.2 Pinus albicaulis
GAATGAAGTAATAACTAAATGATATTAACACATATATAAACAGTCACAAGTAATTACCATGATTAGAAATTCTATCATCTGTTTGATATTCAACATGGTACCTGAGCTAGGAAGGTTGAAGAGCAATCATCTAAGAAAGGAATGAGAGCCTAAGGAGGAGGTAGAAGGTTTTTCCAAGGCCTATAAGGCAACCGAGTTCACCAGTGGAGGAAGGACTGTGTCCTTGCATGATTCTGGGCTAGATAATCTACATTTTCTCTTTGTGTTTCAGGCTAAAATCTCTGTTTTGTAGCAAGGAGGGCCGAGACCCTTAGTTGGCTGGGAAAGAGGGCCGAAAGGCATATGATATATCAAATGTGAGGGACAAGTTTCCTCATTGTGTTGTGTTGGAAGTTAAAGGCTAGAAAGGGGAGTTAACATTGAAATTTTTGATGACTATGGTAACCCTAGACAAAGGACAAAGTCAGTGATACTTTTCCGAGGGTTGAGAGTGAGTTTCAGAGGCACAAGTTAATGTGAAGTTCTTGTGGCATATTCTGTCTCTATGATGTGAAGTTCCTATGGTATATTCTATCTTTGTAATGTGAGTCTTTGTGATAATATAACCTTCTGTAATGAAAATTTATGTGACATGACATCCCTTTCTATGATGTGAGTTTCTATGGTGATATATCTCTCTATGATGCAAGTTCTCATGGACATCATAAATCTCTTGAGATCCGAATCAAAGATAACTTGTTAAAATTGGAAAGTAGGGCCAAACTCCACCTTGGACAACTCATATGATGTAAATGATATTTTTTTTGGATTCCTCTTTCCTAGAGGTGCAAGATTGATCTAAAGATCATCTTGTTTGGATGAGCAGAAGTGAGATTTTGAATTTATTCTCTCACACATGTGCAAATTGTCAAGGTCAGCCAAAAGTCTCATGTAGGCTCATAAGCCCCAATGGATGTGTCTCCACTCTCAACGAAGGATATAAATATGAGATACCTCTTCCTAATTTTGGACATCATCACTCATCACATTTCTCTCTCCTCTCTTCATTGGTTTGTATAAGGAGTAGCCTCTCTTCCTCACTCGTGTGGCAAAGTGATTGGGTAAATATGAAATTTCTGGATCTGTTTTAGGGTAGAATTGCATAGCATTGACCAATTTTGACCAAGGGAAGTCTTAGAAGTAGTGTCAAGGTCTTGGAGGCATTCATAGGTCAAGGGTCTGAGTCTTGGTCATGGTACTTGTCATTTGAAGATCTATAAGAAGAATTTCTTGTGGGTTTTCCTCTCCAAGAGGGAGAGGTTTTTCCTTGGCTCGAAGAGCCTAACTTTGTGTCTTTTGTATTTTGGTAATTGACTTGATGAAAGACTAACTAAGCTAAGCAAGAGAAGACATAAGTAACTCAAGTAAGTTCACAAGTAATTATCAAAAAGTGAATTTGAATTAATCTCAAGCCCTCCAAATTCTCAACATTAACCAGCAGAGAAGCACTAAAACAATTAACATTTGATGGATGTTATTTATTTGACTGGCATTGTTAAGGTTGTCTTTGCACTTGGAATTCTCCTTTTCAATAGTTAAGAAGGAAATATTTTGAATTCAAAATTTACAATTTTTTGGCCTCTCTTTGCATAAAATTAAGAATTGCATAGAAACTTATTCAGGATTTACTGTTCTCATACCTTTTCTTTGCTTTTGGCCAGATATGAAGGGACTGTGTGGGATGATCTTGCTCAAGGGAAAGGTGTATATACAACTCCTAGGGAACTTTGCAGGTTTGCTGAAATTGTAACTCTTAATGCAAGTGAAAAAGTGCAATTCTGACTGGCTGTCATGTCTCTAAGTCTGTTTTTGTGCAGTTAATATTTCATATATAGTTGATGTAGCTACAGCTGGAAAATAACAAATAAAATGAAAACACTGTTTGGAATGGACACAGGGATAGTGTGATCTCAAATTTTACTTTTAAACAACTAACCATTTGATAAAGTTGTGCCAAGATAAAGAAATCACCAGGAGTTTAATTAGTATTTTTTGATTTGTTTTGGCATTGGTGACACTAAGGGCTCAAATACATATCTCCACTTATCAGACGATCACATCTATTTTCATGAGGTATCATGAGGTATGCACCATTTGACAGGGTGCTACATGTGATCTTGGATCGGTCCTGGTGACCTGAGGATTTCTTCAAATTGCCTCCATAGTTCAAAGTTCAAACACTGTTGGTGCTTGCTGGATGAATCTCCATGGCATTCTATGTACATTAAAAGCCTATCATTCTAAAAGAGGTGTACTATGGTTGTTGTCTCAGTGGAGTGGTGTTCACTGTTAACATAATAGGAATTTATATAAAGCTGTAAAATATAAATATATTTGAACATTCAAATCAAAAGGCTTTTGATGCATTTTCTTAACGATCCACACATTTTGCACATGGATTCACCTAGGCTTTATGATTTTATAAACACTGCAAGTATTATCACGTTGATCTAATTTTCGTGTATTTTACCAAGGACGTGAAATAGAATTCTCATCATGTCTGTAATTGTGGACAGTTCAGTCATTGTTCCATAATGATGTTCATGAAATTATGGAAGCTACTGAAGAATATTCCATAGAAGTATGTGCAAGGCTTTCATTCGAAAAAGGTTCCATTGGATGTCTTTCATCTGTAGATGATTCATGAGAAGGAATACATCTTTTCAATTCAAACAGAGTGAGAACATGACAAAGAAGTGGCATGTCTACCTGACAAAGGATGGGTGTATCTCCTTGGCTGGGCTGCCTTTATACAAATACGAGTATCTTGCAGATGCCATAATTGACTCCTACTACAATGTCAGTTAAATAACAATAATATATCAACAATAAAATCAATTCAATTGTCTATGTTAGAAATCATTTTTAATATTGAAATACCTGAGGTCACAGTTAAGTGTTGATGTATTAGGCAATCTCATTAGCCTGTAATCCACAAAATTGTGTCTGGTCTACTGATCTTTCAACACTTATCTTTGTTACATAAAGGTTGACATTGGCCACCACATGGTTGGTAGAGTATTCTGCAAGCAGTTTCTGCTTTCTACAACAACTATCCTTCTATTTTGTTAATGTAGGTAACATTTTAAGTTGACAGAATATGAGCCTAGTTTTTGAAATCTGGAAAGACTGCTATATTGAAGGCTTCATAAAACTTTATATTTATTAAACTCTCCTGTATGGGACTGATCAGTATTCATTTCAGATATGTTTGCAATTTGATGGGTCACTTATTCTAATTACATAAGTACAACTGCAGAGGAATACATAATAAAAGGGTGAGATTGAGATGGCTTCCTTGGTAGAACTACTTATCATTATTGCCTCAAATACAACATTCATTTTCAATACAAGCATGAAACACAAGATTGATTTTGACTATCACTGTCCAAAATATAACATCCATTATTTTGATGATCACTATGCAAAATATAACATCCATTATTTTGATGATCACTATGAAAAATATAACATCCATTTTAATTCATTCTCAGTATTCGAAAAATAATGGTTTTCGACCCCTAAGCATAAAATGTGGTAATCTCCATTAACTTCCACAGAAAGGGAAAATGATATACTTGCAGAGGGCCTCTTTGGTGGTATTAGCGATCATAATTTCCCAAGGTTAATTCTCTGTTATCAATTATTGCAAAATCTATCCAATGCATTGAGTTGACTCTATGACCCCTCTGAAGTGGAGGCCAATTATACAACAACATCTACAAATAAAAGGAATGAAACCAAGATCTGATGAAGTAGGCAACCATCCTGAGATTGAGTAAATTCCCTAATGAATTGCTGGTAATCAATGTAGATCCCAACTAGTCTGGGAGAGAGAACACACACCCACTTGACACCCCCAATACTCGTGATACCTTAAGAAAATCTGTAGTAATCGCAAAAACTGCCAATCATTCTATCATAAAGCTACATCACACCAAAAACAATGTCCTCAAGTAGTCCAAGGACACAAAGCTGCTTGATGGGTAAATTCCTGGGAACAATGTAGTGCCAAAAGCCTTTTGAAAGTCTACAGAGCAACAGTAAACCTTCGAGGATTTCTGTCTGTCTAGTCTCATATATAAATTATAATATCACAGAGTAAATATGCAATCCAATTCCCAGTTGTCTCTCTTGAACCAAGCCTGGGCCCTGCCTCTCCAATCTTTCCCCTCAAGAGTCCAAACAATTCAAAAGTCAAAGATGAAAGGCTGTTATTCACCTTAGCCAAACCTTTTTAGCAGTGATGCATCCTATGTTCATATTTAGCAGATTATTCTGACAATAGTCACACTGTATTCAAGTTAAAGAATAAGAAAGACACTGAGCATTAAAAAATCAAGAGTCTATTCTTTTTTATAATTGAAATATTCTTTTTATTATTGTCTTAAATGTACAAAGTTGTTGCTCAATAAAATAATAGAACCACAACTGGCAAGCCACAGGCTTTCTGTCTGACCAAACATCAGACGGGTAGAAAATGTTGAGAAATTTAGAGGGCAGCAGTTAGGATGATTTCTCTTTTAATGATAACTGCTTGTGGCTTCTTCCTTGATGCTAGGAGTTCCTCTTCAATCCCTACCAGTGTCCATTATTCTTGTTGAGCTTCTATGGTAGAATATGTGCTAAAAATGCATATCTTTACTATCTTCTTGATCCTTTCCAATTTTTCTTTCACCTGAGCAGCTATCATATCCTCGACTGGCCACTTTAAATTTATTGTTTCTTTGAAAACAGATCTCTAACTTCTAGTATTCTTCAGGTTAATGAGAAGATTAAGGGTGTCCAAAATCCTCTACACCAAATATCTCTCTTTCCTCTATCGCTCCTATGTTATTTTATTTTCACTCTTAAAGGAGAAGGGTCAATAGCTTCATAAACTGTTTGATGGGCTTTGTTACACACCCAAGTGGGTAACCCCTAGGAGAAACATTTTGTCCTATGGATGGATCACTGATTGAACAAAATTATAGATCATTTTTTGTTGTATTCTTGTTCCCATGCTTCACCTTGGTGGTTTTTACTTACCCCTAGTCTAGTGTGATCTTCCCTGAGGCCTTTCTTCCCTGATCTATTTTGTCAAACAAAATAATGTACGTCAAAAATTTCTCAAGTTTGTAGATTTTGTGTCAGTTCTTGCATTCAAATTTAGCTCTTTTGCCTCGGTTTTGTTTCCAATATACTTCCAAATTTGATGAGTTTTAGTTTTGGATATAAATTTTATGGGTTTTGGATTTGAGATCGAGTTCATCCTCAAGATATATGCGATTGGGATTTTTCTTTGTTTTTGAATTCTCACATTCAAGTTGTCTGTTGTTCAGGCGAGAGCAATAATTCTGTGGGACCTCATAGTTGGTGGGTGGGATGTTTCATATCGGTCAGAGTTTGTGTTGAGTGCACAGGGAAGCTATTCAACTCTAATTGACAAGAACAAAAAGTTGTCTTCATCTGATGAGTCAATTTTCAATTCCTTCAAGGCATCAGAGGCAGGGAAGGTAGTTCTAATAATAGACAACTCCTCTTCAAACAAGAAGAAGGCTACAGCCTATAGATACATGGTAAAAAATAACATAGTCTAGGAGTTTGACCCTCGCAGTATATTAGATGTACTTAGAAAGCTTTCTTACATTCAGCAATCAGAAATGTTAGTAGTTAAGAATGTGCCATCATGTTGGAGAAGCAAGTTTGTCTCTTTGGAAGCTGGAAATTTTATCTACATATGTGCTACTATATAAAAGTTAATATTGGTAATAATAAAGGTTGGTTGTGTTTCCAGAGCAGATCATCACTATGAATTCCACAGCTTTTCATGTTTGTGATTGATAGGTATATGATATACATGGTAAAGCAAGTATAAATAAAATTTATAAATATTGACCACCCCAAGGATAGTTAAATTTTTTATTTATTGTTTACCCCATACACAAATCTATAGAAATAATATTTTTAGTTCGAAATTGAATATTGCATTAAATTCCTCATCAATAAAAATGTTCTTCAAGGAATGGTCTACATTCAGAGGGTTACCTATATCTAAATGAAATCAGTCTATGTTCCATCTAGGTTCCATTATTTTATAGATCATTACACGTTAAACTGACTTTACTCCTTGACTGGCATTGCATTCAACATTGTGCACAAGTATGTTTTAAATGGATCAATCAAAAGTATGATTTTATCTATATTTGATAATGCAAGTTGAATATGTCATACAATACATAGGAGCGCTATGGCTATCAAGTTCAATATGAAATAATCTATTGATTGCTACTATTACTATTATATAACGGGTGCTCTTCCAATGGCCATTTATTAGCTATGTGAAGAAGGCTTTGTAGAATTTTTATTTACTATAAGATTATGTATAGCTGAGTTGCGAACAACTAAGTAGAATTTGGTAGGAAGTTTGGAGTATGTGTTTCATAATGATCTTGTCTTCTCTTCATTGATGACTTTTCAATGTGTAAGTTTTGACCTAAGCCATTACATTATCAATGTGTCAAGGCTCAAAACTCGACCTATATGCCAACTACTTCTTATGATCATTCCTAGGAACATGAATCCTAATTTTTGTACGTTTAAAATTTATCACAAGTTTTCTCTATTGTGGTCGAATTTGTGGAGGTTATTTCAAAATTTATTTAAGGTACCATGGATCTAAATTTCTTATGAACTTTCAACACTAACAAACTTTGGTGCAAATTGTTGATCAATTCTCACTTGGGTAGGGTTATAGATGTTAATGAAAATTTTGTGTGCATGCATGAGAGTTGGGTGCAAATGCACAATGTTGTGTAGCATTAGTGTGATAAATATGGGATAGTGCAAAGCATAGTTTTGAATATTAGTCTAAGTTGACTCGTACCTAATCAACTCAGTCAAGTTGATTGTTGGTTGAACGGTTAATTGTTGGTACAATGGATAGAAGATCTTGCAGGCACAAATACCAAAGGAAAAAATGGAGTCCATCATGGGGTACTCTTTGTAATTCTCCACCACTGCTACCTTCCATGCTTCCTCAAACTCCTCTCCAACCTCAATATCAGTGCTAGTAGTAGCATGAGCAACAACACTACGCTTAGCAAAACTAGAAGAACGTGTTTTCCAAACTACACGAGAACTACTTCCCTCATGAGTCACCATGTGCCATGTTTGGTCTCGGTGGTTCTCTTCCTTCTACTCCTGGTTCAACTACCATATCTTCATTGGAACCAACACCCCGAACTCCACTAGACAATGATTCACCATTTTGTACTGGTGATTCGCCATGATTTTACAAGATAATATAATCTTGTGAGAGATTCGCCAAAAAATTATATATACATATTATATTATTAATAAAATCACCTTCCATTTTAACTATGTATCATGGAGATTCGCCTATTTATTATATATATAAATTTAGGGGGTTCTAACTCTTCTGCCTAACTTCATCTCAAAAAGGAAAGTGTATGCATATTTATGTGTTCTATGCTAATTTTTTCTTAAATAAATAAAAATTTATTTTAAAATATAATATGAAAATTAAAAATGATAATTATGATGGTAGTTTTCATTATTTGATAGCTTATAAAAATAATTGACGAAAACTTATAAGTTTTGTACAGTAAATTTGTTACCCTCTTGTTGTAATATAAGGGATTATAGATAGAGTTAAGAATAGATATTCACTTGGCATAATATACAAAAATTATTATATATTTTTTGATATAGGAAGAAAATACCATATCGATAAAAGGGAAAATGGTGGGATGGCTTGGAAATATGACCTCGATTAGAGGGTGTAGTGATGCTAAGGTGGTGGCCAAGCAGCATCCAGACTTGTAATCATGTAGGTGATAGGCTATTACGTGTTAGCATATTGCAAGTTCAACAATTTGAAAGACTTTGGTTTTCTTATAGGTTTTCAAGGGGCCTCTTAGGCCTACACAATAGGCATCACACATTTGTCACAAAATTAACTAAATATATGAATATGTATGTATTAAATGGTAAATATAATTAAAAAATGATTTTTTGAAGTTTTTACATTCAATCCAACCATTTCCCTAATGTATAAATGTATATGATGACTAAATAAAAATATGGGTAAATTTCCTTTCGAGTACATCTCTCCATGTGTATATCTACACTACAATGTAGTTTGTTCTTGGATACTTGTTGGACTTGCAACAAATGTGTGTCATTCCCTCCTTCATTCCATATGGGTAATATTAATATCAAATGGAGATTAAATGTGAAAGATGGAAAGTTCAATTTTATCTGAGATGATTGTAGAAACATTACTGAGAAATGTTGAGGTTGCGTAAAATCTCGTAGAATTTATTTTACAATAGAAAATTCCTTTTTATGCACATTGATTAATTTTGAATGATAAAGTGTGTTTGAATATTCTCATGAAGGATGATAATAGATTCTCCTCAATAAGTATGCACAAAATATGAAATAAATGAAGGCATGAAGAAGTTGAAGATTTCTTCCAACTATGGTTGATTTGGTGATAGTTGTGATAGTTCAAAAATTGAGTGATGGTGCATGTGATGGCCAATGGATAAAATGGCTAGTAACTCAAATGATGATGATTGGTATGAGTAATCAATAGCCCCTCCAAACAACATGTTCTTTCTATATGGTTTATTGATCAAGTTGATTGTCAAGCATCTTAACGAATTTACCTAATTATCAAGAGATAAACAATGATATGAGAGCATCGTTATTGTAACCAAGATGAAGAAAGAATGGTTGATCAACTCACAAGTTACACACCTTTAGAAATTTCAAATATGAGTAAATAATTTGATGCAGCTCCATGAACCCAAGCTTTAATAATGTGATGCATAAATATTTGGTTTCGATAGAACAAATTCATAAATTCATGGAGAAGCTAATAGATTGCAAATATAGATTGTTATCAAGGTGGAGATTGTTGGGTATGTGAAAAAGTGCATTTTTTTTCAAAAAGGCATGATTTTTCGTCTTTTTTATCAATTAGGGAGCTTCTAAACATTTGGCTTTTCACATTCTAAAAATGAAACTCAAGAATTGTATAAATTCATGTAGTTGTGAACCCTATATGCATCCTACAAAATTATTTAGTAATACTATCATATCATTTATTTCTTGAGAAGTAAGATCATATCGTTGTCTTCTAATAATTGTCTCTCCTTTAATTGATTGTAGAGATGGGGCTGACATGTCTTTGTCTTTTTATTCAAAACTTCATACTATAAGTGCAGATTGGAAGGGGTCCATATTCTTTTGACATAATAAGGGATTGATTTAGATGCTTCCTCTTAATGATAAGGAATAATTAGAAGAGATATATTTCCAAGATAAGTAGATAAACATGATTTGGTGTGGACTCAAAGGGTACAAATTTACTAGTAGTTGTGTATCCATTTTGACAACCAAGAAAATAAGATATTGATGAAAAAAATTTTAGAACCATACCTAAAAATTACTGAAATGCACATCAATGTGTCATGTTTCAAAAAATGCTCTACATATGAAGGTCACTTTATCACACAATCCATATTTTGAATTTTAATATAATCTTTATAAGCCATTTTAATTCCCCCATTATTGAAACTTGTGTGCATATGCATGCATATGTTGTGACATGTATTCGATTTGTTTCCTCAATTCTAAAAATGAAATTTACTTATAGAATTTCCTATGTCAAATAGAAAATTATATCCCAAGAAATGTAGAGATATGATAAGTTTTTCGAGGTGAACATCATGGAGAGGATGTCTGTAGAGAGATAATATTTCAAGGTCCAAATTTCATACATATGGTATATTTTCCAATGAACAGGGAAAATAGTTTAGGATACAATATATATCTTTTATTAGGTCAAACCTTACTACGAAGAAATGTTTAACATGGGGATAGATTTAAAATTTTATCTTGAGATCTATTTCCAAAAGTAGGAAATCATTTTATTAAGGTCTACAAGCTTGGGCTAAGGGAAGTAAATATGAAAACTATCTATTATCTTTGTAGAATTCAAATTGATCAAATGAATACTAAGTGACACCAATAGAGGTACTTGAAGCTCTACTAACAATGTGGAGATAAGGGGGTTACATTTCAATATGAACCCCCTTTAAGAAAATTTCCTTAAATGAGTGGTTGGAGGATTCAAAAGGTCAGGACGAGCACTCTCGGTTTATGATTGAGGCACCTTTAAGTGAGGTGGGAGTTGTAAGATACTTTGACTAGAGGGAGGCACGGTTTCCATGATTAATGAATTGATCCTCAAGGAAAAAGGAGCCAAATTGATAATAGTCTTGGGAATTGGATAGTCCAACACTCCACATGTGTTTTGTGACATGTTCTTAATGCCTCTTGAGGATTTGTTAACTATGGTGATACATTTGTTTACTAATACCTACAGGTTTTGGTCTAACAATAATCGTGATCTTGACAAGTGATATCAAAGCTAAAGGTCTGGAGTTTGAAACACCCCTGATTAGTGTTGGGAGGGATATTTTTTGGAATTGGGTAATTCAGTGCTCCCCGTGTGTTTCAGGATCTATCAACTATGACGATGTGTTTGTTTACTAGCACTTGTGGGTTTTGGTGTAACATCAAGTCTGATCCCACCAAATAGAAAGGAGCTTCTAAGGTGATCAAGGAGAGGCAACTTGTATATGGCCCTATGAGTCATTTCATGTGAGAGTTATTAGATAAACCCTAACTACCTTTTAAAGAGGATTAAAGTATTAATTTTTCTTTGTTGTACTTTATATTACATGTATGACCTTATAATAATATAATAAATCATATATTCCCCTAAAACTAATATATTTATATCAATTATAAAATTACAAAAAAATTACTGGATTTAGAAAATTAATTTACTTAAAGTATATATATAAGTAAAATCAAAATTAATTTATTATTTAAATAATTATAAATTTTTCTCCCACATATTTGTAAATTTTTGGAATTAATTAATCATAAGGTTATTTTAAGATTGAATATAGAAAATCAAACTCCTTTCATTAATTCGAATATCTTTAACATTTTTGGTTGTACAAACTTCTTTGTATAGTGAATTATTATTGTACCATTATTTAAAATGGATAATTATAACACAACCATATTATTAAATAATTACAACGGAAAGTCGATAAAATAGTTGTGGAAATTTTCACTCTTTCGTAATGAAAATTTGCAATTTTTAGTAGTCCTATCAAGCTTATTTAAACTCAATTTAATTGTAGGTTTGAAATTTTGAAATTTGATTGAAATTTCTAAATTTTGAAATGTGATAGGTATGAATATAGTTAAATAGTTAGATAAATTTTATTTATATTCATTATATAAAATATTTTTAACATATTTCACATTTTAATTATTTAAATTGATTTGGTTCACATCTATTATATTTCCAACTTATTCCAAAGCAATCTAAATTATTTACAGTCTCTTCTTTAATTTTTACTAACTTATCATAAACATTTCTTAACATGATTATGTAAAATGAAGGAGAAACTTTTAATAAACCAAATAAATAAATTTTACTTGACTTAACATAAACATAAACATTTCTTAATATGACTATGTAAAATGAAGGAGAAAATTTTAATAAATCAAATAAATAAAATCCACAACTTAACACTTTCATTCAAACATGGTGTAGAAATCCTTTAAGAGTCCTCCAATCCCACAATGCCATGTTGTGGAGAAAAATGAGATGAAACAATATGAAGAAAAAAACTCTATTCCTCATCCATTTTCTTTATGACAATGGAACTTAACTTGACCCACATGATTGGAATCCATAGGTAACCCTCATGTTTGTATGTATGTTGATAGTCACTATAATGCATGAGAATTATTATAAAATGTGTATATTTTATTAACGAGTTAGTATTACTAAATTAAAAGTATATTTTGGAGGAACATTTTTTTTCAATTATGTGGTGGACTAGGTGTATGCATTGACTTTATGTTAGAATAGACACATCTCTAGCCTTGGTGTGCAGAAACTAAAATGTATCGCATTATACAACTTCCCAATTTTCAACCACCTGTTCTATGTTTTTATTGGTAATGAAAATGTACATTCTTGTAGAGCTCTATTTCCAACTTCTAAACATATATTTTCTTTGAAAAAATAGATGTTTTCTGTTGTTTTTTTTTTGTCATTAACAAATTTACAAAAATAAATAAGCCTATTATTTCTATTATAACATTAGATTAGTTGACCTGTTTTGAAATTGGAAAAAAATTTGCAATGGTACATTAAAGATCTATGCAAGTAATATATATATATATATATATATATATATATATAATCTCTCTTTCTTCCTTTTACACGATGTTTTAGAGAGTTGGGTAAATGTCTCTAATAATTTTCCTTTAATAATCAAATTTTTATTTTCTCATATTTCCATTGCAATTAATATGTCATAATTGAATAACATTTTTTCACACTATAAGATTGAAAAACTATGTTGTTAAAACCTAAAAAAGGGTAAGTTGTTTACTTTCAATAATATGTTAGTTAACAATTTCAATTTATTAGCATAATTTAAACTTAATACTTTAAAAAAAAATTATTTGACATACTCATTTATATTTTCTAAGAAATTTCTTTATAAAATTTTTGTATAGAAAACTTTAATTTTTCAAAATTGCTCAAATAGTTTATTAAAAAAACAATTAAAAATATTTTATAATTATCTTTTTATTTATATTTTAAATTTAAATTTTGAAATTTAATTTTAATTACCATTAAGTAATTATAAGTATAAAAGGAAAAAAACTCAAAAGAAAAATTGTGAATACTCAAAGAAAAAACTTTAAATATAAAATCTAAATAAATTAATATTTTAATCAAGATATTATATATATGTTTTTTTGAAAAGTGGTAATATTATAGAAAAAAAATAGATATATAAAATTATGAAGAATAATGAATATGTAAAATATTTTTTAATAAAAATTATTATTTTCAAACTATACATAAAAGCAACCTAAATTTAGAAGTATGGTATTACGGTAATTCCACTCATTTGCAGAATGATTTCTACTTTAGGAAAGTTGCATGACAATAGTGCTTCCTATCCTCACAATGCACATTAATTGAAGAGAACACCAAATAATTCTCCCAACACAACCCAAAAAAAAGTAAAATCCAAAGACTCTGTAACATCCATGTAAACCATTGTAATTTACATTTTTTTAATTACCATGTTTTACCAAAACAGTTGTATCAAGAAAATCAAGAATCAGTTAGATGTAAAACAAATCTTGGATAACTAATGCATACTATTGTTTTGGGGGTACTCGCTCGGTGGAAGGGGGGAATAAATGGGATTCATGGCTAGAGATGGGGGAGGACTGTTTTTATTTATCTCTCCAAATTCACACATGTTTTTCTTGCAGTATTTTATTTCTTGCAGATATTTACACGAGCCCTCTCAAACCCCAATCGATTGAAAGCAAGCAGCAGAGAGGAAATGGCCACTTGCAGCGCCAAATGGGGTTATACGAATCCATTAAGGGAGATGGAAGATTGTCGATATACTCATAATACTCGGGTTGCACCGAAAAAAAACACAGTGAGAGTAATAAGGGCAGAGAGTACCCTGGTCACAATCAATTCGTCCATTAGAAAGAGTGGTTGATAACATTCCCATCGCCGATCTTTCAAATCCTATCATCGCTTATTGCAAACTCACATGGAGTTCATGCCAAGTTACCGTGAAAGAGAGAGAGTCGATTTAGGACGCTCAACAATAGTAACGGTGAAAGTAAAGATAAGTAATTCCTTTTTGTTTATTTCTGGGTTTGATTATTTTCAAAATATTTTCCATGTTTATATGGACATAAATATATAAATATTTATATAATTTTTTATACAAAAGAAAAATAGAAGATGCATGCTCTTTATTTTAAAAGGGATTTTCTTGAATAGATTAAAGAAGGTAACTCTTTAATATAAATATTTATATAATATTGTATAAGCAAGAAAATAGAAGATGCATGATCATTATTCTAAAAATGATTTTGTATTCATTTAGTTTATGAAATGATAACAAGTCCAAAGTATCTTCTTAAATAGATTAAAGAGAGTAACTCTTGAAATATCTTCATGTGCATTGAAGAAGAAAAGAGAAGTTTTCTCAAATTAATATTCATTAACCATGTTGTAAATAGTAATTATTCAATAAATCCATGGATAGTTTGTCATGGTGTTGGTAGAAATTAATTATTTCATAAATCCATGGGTAAATTACCATGGTGTTTGTAAATATTAGTTATTTATAAATCCATGAATAGATTACCGTGGTGTTGTTAAAGATTAGTTATTTAATAAATTCTCGGATAAAGAACTATTCAGTGATAATTATTTAGATGAACAAACTGTGTGATTACTTTTATATTATCATGATTATGATGTTAATCCCTTATGGAAGAAGATCCTGCATAGGCATGCAATATATGTATTTACTTTCATTGGAAAGAATATACATGTTTGTAGATGGGAAAGATAGCATGTTGTATTAAACTACATTGAAAATGATTTGTTAGTATAACCTTTGAAAAAGAAGACATGTATTTGTATGCTTAATTGCATAGTTTTACAGAAAAGAAAACGTATCTTTACATGCTCACTTGTGTTGACATTTTCTTTGGGAAGAATCATGAAGGAAGCTATGTGCTTCGTTGTGTAAGCACTCATTTGGGGAGACTCTTTTGGAATCTATATGCATTTGCATACATGGGAGCAACATTTGTTATGTTAGATTTCATTCCATGCACTAAAAGTAATAGCTTAAGGGTTAGCTATTTTGGTTAAATCTATGTAAATCGCATGCACAAATATTGTAAATAATGTATCAATTTATTTCAAATATATGTTGGGGAGATGTATTTATTGTCTTCCAGGAATGTGTGTTTATGCGAGAGAAACTTTAGTTAATGTGATTACTTATAACTAGCACATATGCAGTATGTGTTGTTAAAGAGAGAACGTCAAGGTATTTTACTTTCATGTCATGAATATACAAGAGTAGATGGAGAAGCATCTATAGTACAAATATATGAAAAGGTTGATTAACACTTTATGAATCTTGACATCAATGTATGTTGAAGGCATCATTAGCAGGGAATGATGGTGACATGTACAAAGGAAATATTATGCTTAACTTGGTGGCAGGTAAATGATTATGGTTCATGCAGATAAGTGCGAGCTGTAGGATGATCCAGTGTACGATGGACCATTGTAGGTACATCCATGCCATCAAAATATGAAGATATGAAGATTTGTGGGTAATTTCTATCATATTTATTGTAATGTATTTAAGCTAGATATTTGTATATTTCTTTGTAAGATTTATAAACGATGGTTAAGGGATGGTCTTCCTTATAAGCCATTGAGTGAGAGCTGATCACCCTCACGAGCGTTTAATAATAAAATTAAACATTTGCTGGTTTTCACCCTACGGGGTTTCTAGGGTATATTTGTGTTCAATGATGTGATTGATTATTGTGTCAAGATGATGATGTTGTTTCCTTTCTTGTTATGATGTTCATAATGCCAAGTATGTGATGACTACATGAAATATGAAATGAGTGGAAGGTTACATCATATAGTATTATGTTAGTGTATTGTAATAGATGTTGTTAATGATTAATGAGCTTACTATTCTTATTCTAAAGCTACATTATGAACTGGTAAACATTCTATGTAATGATGAGTAAGGAATATTTAATAGTAAATGGCTAGTTACCCGTGAGTAACTTGTATAATTTTTAACTCCTTACATTTCCATGTGAAGTTATCGGTCTATGTTACAAGTGGTATCAGAGCTAAAGGTTGCAACATTGGTGCCTTTGGGATTTATTAAATGAAAATAAATTGAGAGATCCAAGATGAAATGCGCGTCTGCGAAGGAATGAATCGCATCTCTATTCCAGGTTGAACAATGAGTTTCAAGAGATAAGTATTAATATTTTTTTTTTTTTTGAAAACAATAGTTATTGCATTTATGGAAAATAAAATGTGTACAAAGTAAATAGCAATGAAGTTAGAGTTTCTTTAAAAATGATATATCTTTTACATGTACGTAAAAATTTCATTTTTGAGTTAAAGTTTCCCTGAAAGGAGATAAGAATTTTGTTTCTTGAAAATGAAACATGTGCGTGTTTTCTTGAAAAAGTTAACTAATATACATTTGATCTTTTCTGAGAAAGAATTATGTATATTTTGAAATAATTCTTGCATGTGAGTCTTGCAACTACAAGAGACAAATATAGAGTAAAACGCGGTTTTACTTAATATGCAAGATTGTGCTAGTTCTTTTGGAAAGTAATAAAGCATTGCTAATATGATAATCTTTTAGAAAGATATACCATGGTAAAAGACCAAACTACTCTACTAGTTTCGCTGAGAAGAACCCATCTGAGTTCTTGCAAAGATTACTACTATGTATCTTGAAAGGTGTGAGCAGTAGTAAAACATAAATAAGTAAACTTGCTTGCCTTTATATATATCTTATTTAAGAGAAGATAAGAAGTCTGTTTTCTTTTAAAAGAGATTTCATACTGGTGTGTTAAATGATAAGGAATCAAAGTTCTTTTCTTGAAAATAAATATAGGCTAAAGAGAATAACCTCTTGAATATACTACATTGCTAGATGGATTATGTCAACTTCTTGATTTAGTTATATTAAAGGTTAAGTTAACCTTGTTAGTGTTGCATAGTTTTTATGTATAAAAGAGACTATCTATGGTAAATTCTTTGAAGCAAAGCATGAGCAAATTGCATGTAGAATCATAGAAGAACAAGGTTCCTTGCATGGATAGAAGATCTATTGAGTATGTGAGTACTTTATGCCATCATAACTATTATGTTATATGTCCTCGAAGAGGAATCATGAGTTTTCCTACTCGATTATGTAAGTATTCTATTGGGAAATTAAGATTAGAATCTTTATGCATTGTATGCATAGGAACAACAACTAATGTGTTAGCTTTATTATATTTTCATGTTCCAAAGGCAAAAGCTAAAGTGGGGGTATTTTGTAAAAGTTTAAGTAAAGCGAATTTGTCTTGTACAAATGTGTGTGTGTGAAAAATGTCATAATAATGTGGGAGTTATTTTAATTACTTAGTCACACTAATGTAAGGATGTTAGAAGAAAGCATGTTGTGACATTGTATTCACATCTCATGTATGCACATGAATAGGTGTTAAAGGATCACTCAAAGATTGATTATTTATTGATTGAGGCTTTATCTAATCATGCTATAAAATCTTGTCGATGTTGCTAAAAGAAAACATTGTTGTAGAGGAGAAAAGTGAATTTCCTGATGGGGATGAGTAATGTAGTAGGGAGAGAAGTTATTCAAATGAAATAAAGATAAGTATTTTATTTTATTTTATTTTAAGAAGTCTATGCATATGCATGTTGATTTCCTTTAAAACTAAATTTTTATAAACATGGCATTGCATGAGATTAGCTTCTGTTTAATAGAATTCTGAAAAAAGTACATGCTATTATAATATACTTTTTCTACATAAGAATATGCCTATGAGATTAATATGTGTATTATGCTTTATTTCTTTAGGGAAGAAAGTATAAAAAGCATGAAAGAAAAATAGTTACTTTTCATTTGAGTTTGAAGAGAAGTAATTTTTTTTGCATGCAATAAAATTTCTAAAGTTACCATGCACTACTTTAAAAAGATGAATGTGTATAGTGATGGTGTGTGAAACTAATGCATGAATTCAAAATATGAGGAAAGTCCTTATATAAGATGATAGAGTGTTAAAATTAAAATAAGCCTCTTAATGGGTCAAGTTGTGAGAGTTGACTATAATGACTAGTTGACTGACTAATTGTTGCATGAGTCATCATGAATGCATTAAGAATATTAGTGGCATGGAATGAATAGTTTTAGAGTGACTCGTGTCATGGATGCATTAAAATTATTAATAGCATTGACTAGTTATGAATGAATAACTAATGAAATTTATATGCACGAATCAATTTTGACTAAAGCTATTTGACAGTTGTGAATAAGTCATTAGGGGAATTTTGAGGTCTAAAATGGACCTCGTAAGGAAATTGTAAAATAATAGTGGAAATAGTAAAATAAGATTTGATGACATCGTCAAATTTTAGAGGAAAAAAAGGAAAAACTACTATTTCAACTCGTATTTTCAACTTATCTCCCATTTTTTTTACTTAAATTTTGAGCGGGAGTACTCGTTGGATGAAAAATTTAATTTTTCATCCAAGGAGTACCCATGTTGCATACTTTTGATAAACCCTACTACACGAAAAATGAGAATTACATGAAAAGTGTGATTGCAAACATGTTTTTTCGTGTATTTATCATTTTTCACATAGAAGGTTCCATTGAAAGTATGCAACATGGGTACTCCTTGGATGAGGAATTAAATTTTGCATCCAACAAGTACTCCCGCTTGAAATTTGACTAAAAACTTTGGGAGATAAGTTGAAAATACGAGTTTAAAAAGCAGTTTTATTATTTTATTACTTTTTAATATTTTTACCCTTTTATTTAAAAAATGGTGAATCATCCCCCGTGGTTGACATCATCATCTTAAATCCTATTGGTTCTTATAAATTTTATTTTGGTTGTACATTTTTCTTAGGAGGCCCATTTTAGACCTCAAAATTCCCCTAATGTGATTATGATAATTACTTCGTGTGTCAGTGTGTTGAAACAGAACATTATAGGAATTGGAAATGTTTGCACTCATACCCTAATTGTTATTGACACATACGTATTAATGAATATTTATATATACTTTTATGCATGACGACATTGTATGCATGACAACATTTTATGCAGGAACTTAAAATAATTGCGTAAGATAATATGTGCTTGAAAAATATTTACGATTAGCATTGTTTCTTATAGTAAGCATGGGTAATGTTGTAGCCGCTACAACACCACCCAAAATTTTGGGTATATTTAAAATTTCGGGTTCCCCTTCTACTCGCCTAGGCGTTAAAGTCTTTCACCTGACTTGCAGTCAACGACATCCCGTCGACCTATCTCTAACCCCTCACGAATTGTCTCACCACCATGACTTGATATTGTCGCTGCAATCACGCCATATGGGGGAGGGATCATCTAACGTACGCTCGAACATTCTTACCGCAGTCGCGCAATGTGTAATGAGATTGCCATGCATATGTTTGAACGAGAACCTTGTGTGTATTGACGAGTAAAAGCCCTCCTGCTGTAGGTCATTAAGCATATTGTTTGAATGCTTCTCTTAAGCTTGTTAGTTTCATGTGTTTTATCTGTGGTTATCATTATGGAAGAGTAATTGTGATGTTGTAATATCCCACGCAGGTTGACCCCACGGGTGACAAACTCCTCAGTCATGTCACGACATCAAGGGAAATAAAATTGGGCTCAACGACGAGGCCAAAGTTGCGGAACAGGGGAGGAGGAGGAGCAAGTGACCAGTACTGTTAAAAGGAGGATGGTGTGATGCACGTTGATCAGAAAGAGAACCGTTTATGTCACTGATGCAAGGGCTTCCTTCACTAGTGCGCACCAAATACTTAAAACGCTCCGTTTGGAAATGTCCAAATCCTGCACTAGACCATCTAAATGTCAAGTGGTGCACAACGGAACATATGTCACCACTTCGACAAGTCTAGCCTGAATTATAGCCTGATGAACGAAGTAGACTCAGAGGGTTTCCCTACGAAATGACAATCTCATTCAAGGCGTGCTCGTGCCAGACAGCAATGCGAAAGCATACGTGGTTCTGTGGCAAGCCAACGACAAGGTTTCAAATATGTGAGCGCACCCTTTGGAAGCAACATTTATGGATTAATTACGCTGCAAGGAGTACAACGTGGAGCAATGAAATGGCCTTAAAACCCTAGTCTCCTTTTCTCTTTCATATCCATAAAGTTTGGCTATGTGGGACCATATGAGATGGAGAATGTCATATTAAACCTAAAAGGTCATGTTTAAATGCATACACCTTTTTTAGCTAGGCGCATTGATGCATATGCAAAGAGAGCCTCCAGAACCACGAGATAGAAAGGGTTCATATCAAAAGAGGCATTAATGTGGCTTGAGAAGCATCTTTCAAAACAAGCAGCCTTCGTATTATGAGGTAAAGCAAATATTCAAATTAAAACTAGGCTCGAAGCACATGGTTTTAAAACCATAAGTTATCTTGGAGCAAAACTCATGATAACATTATAAAGGGCGCAAGGTGATGTTGTATATATTAATTGCAAAGCGCAAAACCATGTGGGTTCCAAAACATGTAAAATGGTGGAGTTTGGACTGATGGTAAAGCAACGTTGAGCAGATACATTATGGTCGAAACCTATGTATCAAACATGGCAGCCAATGTTATAAGTACTATGGCACAAATAGTTTAATCACTGGAAAACTTGTGAGTCCCAGTAATCACTATTATATTTGGTATTTGTTAATTCTGGTTATCAGTAATTGCAGGTGGATTCTAATGACATGCCACGTATTAAAATTCATAATTCACATAACCTCACTACGTAAAAAAGTAGCCCCACATGACGCACGCTGGAGCACGGTTTCCTTCATATGATGAGCTGCACGGATAAATTTCGTATAAATTATGGTTGTGAATGATGCGGTCTATTCCACGTGGGGCAAGTAATATATCGGTTAACTTTACGTTGAAACCCGGCGCAAGACTATATGAAGACACGTTGCATGTAATCATACGTTGCATGGAGTCATATTTGCATGGCATGAAGCCAAATGTAAATACATAGTGGTCAAGCTTTACGGTGATAGAGCTTCGAACCACGGTAGAACGTTTGGAGTGAAACAATAATGGCCAGCGTTGTAATGACCATCGAGCATTTTTAATCAAAGAATTGCGGGAATGTATGAATACATCAGCGCAATTTTCTGCCTATGGTAAATATTTGGGAGCAGATATATATGTATATATTCAATAGTCCAACGGCATTGCATGGAGTCAAACGTAGCATATTCGCGTTGCATGGAGCGGTCAACCTTACATTTGAAACCCAACGCCAAACATCCATGGACACGTTGCACGAATTTAAATGTTCGATGGTACGATTGATGGCAACTTTACGTTCAAAGCATGAAGCAAAACGTTTTAAACAAACCTATAGTGGCCAACATTGTAACGACCATCAAACAGTTTGATCAGAAGAATTGCAGGATTATATGGAAACATCAGCGCGATTTTCACCCTATTTTAAAAGTTAGAGCCGATATACATACGTTCGATAGTCTAAAGACGTGGCCACGTGGCATGTAGCCCAACGTTCATTGGCAGATGTTTCAACCATAATGAAATGTTGGAGCAAGGTATATACGTAGTGGTCAAAGGCTATGTTTGAACAGGGAGCAAGATATTTTAATAAACATGCGGCAGCAACCATGGTGCGTTGATAATGGATGAAATCTTCCACGTGTCTGTCCCAAGTCTGCATGGAAACTTTTGTATATACCACGCATAATTCATGCGCTGCAACTAAAGGCACGGACTGAAAAGCCAGCGCCATAAAAGGCATGCTGCGCTACTTTCAGAAGAATGAATAAAATCTGATTTTGCAGCCCTGACAACGATTTTCTGGGAGAGAATCTTTTTGCAAATAACCTGCGCTAGTCCCATTTAGAAAGATGCTATCAATATTGCCGTTACTGACCACATCGAGCTGTCTCCACTCTGTCCAAAAGTGCTAGAAAAAAAAATTGGATCACCATATCACACGCAGATTCATTCAGTACATTTTCTATTGCAGGCTCACGAAGGAATGAGCTGCTTGCCATGGGAGCATAATGTCTATAATCCAGCGTTGCACTAGCAAGAGCCACAGTAAAAGAGATAGGTCGATGCGTATGTCTGCATAGAGATGGTGTTGCGACTATAACGCATCGCTGAATAGAGAACCGAAGATGGAGTACTTAGACGTGCAGCTGATTTCCACGACAGGAGCTGAAAATCTAGCATGCAGTGATAACGCTCAGCCTGGCTAACATTCAGTGCAAGAAAAGGGTCGAATCCCTTCAATTCTGGTTGCGTTAGCATGGCAAACAAAAATTCTGAGAAAATATGCGCCCTCTACAGTGCGCTGCGTCCAGCACAACCTCCACGACCTGTAAGTCTGAAAAGCTTTCAACTGTGTCTCCAAGGCACCCACGAGGTTACGAATACAGCCCATTTAAGCTGAAGGTCAGAGCTGGGTTACATTCAGAGTGGGAACAGTTACACGTAATTTGCAGGCCTTACCAGCAGCCCAAGGAATTATTTCTAGTGAAGGCGTTGCCTCAAAGCGACTTTCTGTGCGTGGCTAATCTTTGCAACTATTCCGAATTCATGGCTACGTTTGAGTGTTCCGCAGCCTCATCCCAAGAGTATCGTGAGCGCGCCTCAAGGATTGGAAAATGTATTGCTAGTGCATATCATAATGCATGTACCGGCAGGCATACGGAGCATGTTTCCCAAGCCGACACTGCCCATCAATTGAGTCTGCATTTCAGACTCGGTCTACAACCATACTAAGATGCATTTGCAGTAATAGAAGAGGCGCAGGAAGAGCCTACACCATTCTGATGACATAGTGACACAGTGCCTGACCACGCAGGGGTCCAATTAATTTTTCTATGATAAAGTTATCGTGTTTTTCATTCCCTAACATGTGTAGATATATATACATATGGCTTATTTAAATTCACTTATTTGCAGGTTATATGAGAAGATGTTGGAGCAGCTATGTCTAACCAAATTGAAAAAAAACTGCTAGCTCTCTCCGAAGGATGCAGATCTGGGTTTCAAATCAAACTCAAAACCTCGTGCTATATGAATACTCAGTATCTTGCTCGAAACAGAAACCATTTTACCCACTTATCATAACATGCAAAGTCCCTTAGCGCGGAGGTGACACCACCAGCGAGTAGCAGCTGTCGTTTCATGACGAGGGCTAAGGCTAGCCTCTAGAGAACAAGGTCATGAGATCTCTGAAAGGAAAGGCAAAAGGAACTCACTGATCTGCCCAAGGTCGCAGGTCGCACAACTTCGATTTTTTCACCTTTGTGACTGAAGTACCCAATGATCATAGTCAAGTAAGGTCGCAAGGTCACACATTCGATGTTACTGCGACTTCGATCAAGAATCAGTCGTAAGGTTTTCCAAGGTCGCACATCTTCGATTTTTTCGCCTTTGTGACCCCGCGACCCAGCGACCTAGTCGCAAGGTCGCACATCTTCGATTTTTTCGCCTTTGCAACCCAGCAACCCAGCGACCTAGTCGCAAGGTCGCAAGGTCGTATGTGCATTTGTTTTCACGATCCGCGACCCCGCGACCCAGCGTCCTGGTCGCAAGGTCGCGTCTTGGCCATTCTCTTACAACCTGCGACCCGGCAACCCAGTCAGGTCGCAGGTCGCAACAGCAGCCAGATCGCAGGTCGCAACAGCAGCTCAGGTCGCAGGTCGCAAAAGGACTAGGTCGCAAGGCAGCCCAACGATCAGGAAGATGAAAGGTCAAGGAAGCCCAAAGGGCAGGTTTTGTTTTATAAATACTCCTTCGGGAGCTTGTGACAAGGGATTTTTCTTTTGGAAACTCAAGAGCTACATGGCATTGTATTGAAATATTATACTCTTGTGCATATGAATACAGATTCTTGTTAAAACACCCTATGGTTATGATGTGTTTTGCGGTGCGAACACTGTGTGTATTCCTTGTACAGTTTCAAAACATCCTATGATTAATGAAGCTGCACTCTTCATGTCATCATTTATGCGTCATGGCTATCTGTGTTGTATCAATGATGTTCAATTTATCATCTGCTCTATTAATGAATGTTAATGAACTATTTTGTTAGAATTTCGTTTTATCTTTCAGAAAGTAAAGGGATATCTCACTATAAAGAACTATTTCTTTTGTGGTCAGACTACCTTATAAGCATTACCCCCAAAGATGTGTTGCTAATGACATCTCCTGAGGTGTACATGCTTTATTTATGATCTTGCTACGCATAGTGTTTGATTCGTGTTTAATGCATCAATCCTGTATTCTGTATCATGTGAATAAGTGTGTGTCCGCAGGTTCAATCAGGTTCTTTTGAGACCGAAGGGAAGGCGTCTTAAGCGGTAGTCGGACCCACACCCCGGACGGGATCCCTACTCCAAATGGTTCAAGGTCTAATTGGGACTTTCTACCGGGGAGATCCCCTACTGTTGGCCAGACAAATTTTCCCGTCAACAGATTTGGCGCTAGAAGGAGGGCCTGAACCTCCGACCATGTGGTTAACGAGAAAGGGGGGGCCAGATGACAAGCTGAGCCCTTAGAGCGTGTAGTTAATCTCATATCTGTAATGGCTCATTCCCAAATCATTCTCCCGAGATGTTTGTCGGAGTTTTATGAGCCTGGATACTACATCTCCGATGAACTTATTTATCACTTGTCCCAGTTAAAATTTGATGGTGAAAATGGGGTGTCCATAACCCAACACTGTTCAGATTTTTGTGACTTTGGTGAGTGTTATGAAATTGACGATGAGGGTTTGTTTTGTTTGCTTTTCTTCCTCACCCTCGAAGGTCGCGCTAAGAAATGGTGCTGCACTTTGCCGGAATCTTCCATCCATTCATTTGAACAACTCGCCAGTGAATTACAACAAGCTTTTCACATGTATGATTTTCATAACGTTTTACTTAAGATAAATGACATCAGAATGGAACCTCAGGAATCTTTAGATGAGTTCTCTATCAGATTCGTTCATTATTGTTTTGAGTTCCCTGATAAGGATGTCTACTGGAGTTTGTTAAGAGAAAAGTTCGCGTATGCGATTCTCGTTTCCCTTGAACCATTTCAGTTAGCAACCCGCAAGTCAACAGCTGTTCTGACTTTGAGTATTTCACGTACCATGTCGTATCTGAAAACCCAAGTGGCTCATTATCTCGTCTAACTCATGAAACCTACCCCGAGCCCACTCGTTGTCTCCCTGGACTTAGTCCTAAATCTGGTTCACATTCGGATTATGAATCTGGTTCACTTTCGGATGATGAATCTAGTTCACATTCGGATTATGAATCTGGTTCACGTTCGGATTATGATTCTGGTTCATATTTGGATTATGAATCTGGTTCGGATTCGGATGATGAATCTGGTTCACATTCGTATTATGAATCTGGTTCAAATTCAGATTATGAATCTGGTTCATATTTGGATTATGAATCTGGTTCACATACGGACTATGAATCGACTCCTACCCTGCATAAAGTTGATTCCCTTACAAGGTCTGCTAGATCTTTTTGTCCTTTGAATGCACGTGTTGAAAATCCTTGTAGGGTTAACGCCCCTGTGACTCAACCTTTTCGTTCATTGTTCCCTAGTTTGTTTCTTTATCCCGCCATACCAGTAAATTTGTCTAGACATTCAGAGTTTTCTTACACTGGTATTGGCGAAAATCATAAGCCCGCAGGTGGTGTTTCACAATCACAGTCTAAAATCGATGAATCTTTTAAATCTGATCTGTCTCACTCGGAATCTTTAGACAACCATGGGAGTGATTTCCTATCTGGGCAACTTCAAGATGTCTCCGTTATCAATCCATCCCATTTGGTAAACCCTAGGGGGCCTAACTTGCCAGGTACCGAACTTAACCAAACCGATGGTTGCAATGATCACTCCTTATCTGAAAACATATTCAATCATACTGCTGACGACCGTCACTAAAATCTCTTTGCTGACCATACGAAGACACTTGAATTCGATGATCCACTTTGGGAAGATTCAAGTACCCACCAGAAAATCGAAACGCGTCAGCTTCCGCCGAACGTTTCTAAAATGACAATTCCCCAGTACCATGCTCCTTCCATCATAAACGCGTCGAATTCACCCCACCCTAGAAAATCTGGAGAATATGACATTTTGGATTATCAATCTATCACTGCGCAAACATTCGACCAAATTGATACAAATCCCACTGACATTTTGCAACTCACCACAATCCATGGTCACATCCAGTCGCTTGCTGATATTGCCCAACCATCAAAGTTGGGAAGCCGTCCGCTCGAAAGTCCGGAGTTTGTTCAAGGCAGTGAAGAATTGCAGCCTACATTGAAAGTGGATTAGGATCCTCATACCCTTGACCAAACCCAAGAGCAACCTCAAGCTAGGCTTTTCCAAACTAGGGTTTCTACCCTTGGATGCGCATGCGTCTATAATTCGCCTGGAACTTGCTTATTGTTTCCATTCCATAAAAATGATGGTCCTCAACACCATGATGATATTTCCGGTCAACTTGACCAAACCTATTCGGTGGATGTGCCTGCAAACAAGAAATATCTTAAACCCCTCCCGTCAGACCTAGGATTGTGCATGAATGATTATGGGTCGTTTATAAATGTTGAGTTTCAGGAACATATTACCATGTATCAAGATGAGAGTGGGATTCAGCTTGAACAATATTTTCTGGCATGTTCTTTGATAAGTATCTATGATTGCCTTGCCGTTGCACCTACTCCTCAGTTAAGTTTTGTTGCTACTACACTTTTTTGGATACTGGCTTTGATCCTGATCATTGTTGTCATTGCAGGATGCAAATTAATGCGGTGGCTACACTGGAAAACTAATTTTACATAACCTGACCGCATCATTGGTTAAACTAGGGTTTAGGTGTAGGCTAGCTAGGACCTGCAATAATTTTTTTTTTTTTAGTTTCAAGATTAATTAGGTTTACTTGCAAAAATTTTACTTCATAGTTTGAAAGTGTGCTTGTTGTTCTTGTTTACGACTAATATCCTAGGCAACATCATGTTATGAGTATTTTCTTTCATTTCCTTTTCAGTTGCTTGTTGCTACATAAATAATCATTGCTTGTATTGCGCCTCTTTTCCACCTACAACTGGTTGATCGTTCTCGCACATGGTATTGCATTGCACCTTGAGCCTCACTTATTACATTTCGTCGTACTCTCTCTCCCTCACATCATTTTTTTCATATCACCTGCCACTTCATGAGCCCTCATTGCAACCCTATCATCTTGCAGTCTTGTTTTACCGCGATTGCTGAAACAGTAACCCCATTGTTTTGTGTGAGGTTGCGGTGGCTATCTCAAGAGGCAGCTTTCTCTTAGGACCAGTCATCGAAGTCACATTATCAAAAATATGCCTATGAGTCTAAACTTATTATCTGGGGAGATATGAGCCGGTTGTCTGTGGGAGACCCGATGAGTTGAAATGGCCCATACCCGTAAGCCTAAGCCTTGTGCCCAGCATAGTCTTGGACATTTAAATGTGCTGCTCTATGCACTGTGCCTATTGTGGTGAATGGGATGTGAAGGTTTGGCAGGAGGGCAAGCCCCAAATCAAGATATCTTTCAGTTTCTGTAAAACAAGAAACAACCTCTCATGCTCGTAAAATAAGTCGGGATCCCTCATCCGCCCATGAAAAATAAGTGCCACGAGCACATGAAAATAAGTGCTACAAGCACATGAAACAAATAAGGGTAAAGGATCGAGAAAGGCTTCCTGCACAGAGAGGTAATGCAACGACTCCGCCGGGGTACTGACCAGGCTCGCTGGCAGCGGAGCAACGTTTGTGATTTCTTGAAGTGACTCCGCCGGGGTACTGTCCAGGCCTGCTGGCAGCGGAGCAACACCAGAAACTTACTTTAAAAAATCCTGAAAATAATAAACCCACTGCCTTGCTCTTCACATCATCAGCTAGCTACTGGCGTCTGTGAGCTTTCTCTTTGATGTGTTTCTGATTAACGGGACTTAGTTGAGGCACAAGGATTAGGCATACCCGTAAAGGGCCAAAGTAATACAAACGGTACCCACGGAACTTGTTCAATATTCCCTTGCATCATTATCTGGACTCAGACTATTGTGGTGATATTGACAGAGATGCTGGATTCTACCAGTGGTTCGCCATTTTTTGTAGCCGCTACAACACCACCCAAAATTTTGGGTATATTTAAAATTTCGGGTTCCCCCTCTGCTCGCCTAGGCGTTAAAGTCTTTCACCTGACCTGCAGTCAACGACATCCCGTCAACCTATCTCTAACCCCTCACGAGTTGTCTCACCACCATGACTTGATGTTGTCGCTGAAATCACGCCATATGTGGGAGGGATCATCTAGCGTACGCTCGAACGTTCTTACCGCAGCCGCGCCATGTGTAATGAGATTGCCATGCATATGTTTGAATGAGAACCTTGTGTGTATTGACGAGTAAAAGCCCTCCTGCTGTAGGTCATTAAGCATATTGTTTGAATGCTTCTCTTAAGCGTGTTAGTTTCATGTGTTTTATCGGTGGTTATCATTATGGAAGAGTAATTGTGATCTTGTAATATCCCACGCAGGTTGACCCCACGGGTGATAAACTCCTCAGTCATGTCACGACATCAAGGGAAATAAAATTGGGCTCAACGACGAGGCCAAAGTTGCGGAACAGGGGAGGAGGAGGAGCAAGTGACCAGTACTGTTAAAAGGAAGATTGTGTGATGCACGTTGATCAGAAAGAAAACCTTTTATGTCACTGATGCAAGGGATCCCTTCACTAGTGCGCACTAGATACTTAAAACGCTCCGTTTGGAAATGTCCAAATCCTTCACCATACCATCTAAATGTCAAGCGGTGCACAACGGAACATATGTCTCCACTTCGACAAGTCTAGCCTGAATTATAGCCTGATGAACGAAGTAGACTCAGAGGGTTTCCCTACGGAATGACAATCTCATTCAAGGCGTGCTCGTGCCAGACAGCAGTGCGAAAGCATACGTGGTTCTGTGGCAAGCCAACAACAAGGTTTAAAATATATGAGCGCACCCTTTGGAAGCAACATTTATGGATTAATTACGCTGGAAGGAGTACAACGTGGAGCAATGAAATGGCCTTAAAACCCTAGTCTCATTTTCTCTTTCATATCCATAAAGTTTGGCTATGTGGGACCATATGAGATGGAGAATGTCAGATTAAACCTAAAAGGTCATGTTTAAATGCATACACCTTTTTTAGCTAGGCACATTGATGCATATGCAAAGAGAGCCTCCAGAACCACGAGATAGAAAGGGTTCATATCAAAAGAGGCATTAATGTGGCTTGGGAAGCATCTTTCAAAACAAGCAGCCTTCGTATTATGAGGTAAAGCAAATATTCAAATTAAAACTTGGCTCGAAGCACATGGTTTTAAAACCATAAGTTATCTTGGAGCAAAACTCATGATAACATTATAAAGGGCGCAAGGTGATGTTGTATATATTAATTGCAAAGCGCAAAACCATGTGGGTTCCAAAACATGTAAAATGGTGGAATTTGGACTGATGGTAAAGCAACGTTGAGCAGATACATTAACCTATGTATCAAACATGGTAGCCAATGTTATAAGTACTATGGCACAAATAGTTTAATCACTGGCAAACTTGTGAGTCCCGGTAATCACTATTATATTTGGTATTTGTTAATTCTGGTTATCAGTAATTGCAGGTGGATTCTAATGACATGCCACGTATTAAAATTCATAATTCACATAACCTCACTACGTAAAAAAGCAGCCCCACATGACGCACGTTGGAGCGCAGTTTCCTTCATATGATGAGCTGCACGGATAAATTTCGTATAAATTATGGTTGTGAATGATGCGGTCTATTCCACGTGGGGCAAGTAATATATCGGTCAACTTTACGTTGAAACCCGGCGCAAGACTATATGAAGACACGTTGCATGTAATCATACGTTACATGGAGTCATATTTGCGTGGCATGAAGCCAAATGTAAATACATAGTGGTCAAGCTTTACGGTGATAGAGTTTCGAACCACGGTAGAACGTTTGGAGTGAAACAATAATGGCCAGCGTTGTAACGACCATCGAGCAGTTTTAATCAAAGAATTGCGGGAATATATGAATACATCAGCGCAATTTTCTGCCTATGGTAAATATTTGGGAGCAGATATATATGTATATATTCAATAGTCCAATGGCATTGCATGGAGTCAAACGTAGCATATTCGCGTTGCATGGAGCGGTCAACCTTACATTTGAAACCCAACGCCAAACATCCATGGACACGTTGCACGAATTTAAATGTTCGATGGTACGATTGATGGCAACTTTACGTTCAAAGCATGAAGCAAAACGTTTTAAACAAACCTATAGTGGCCAACATTGTAACGACCATCAAACAGTTTGATCAGAAGAATTGCAGGATTATATGGAAACATCAGCGCGATTTTCACCCTATTTTAAAAGTTAGAGCCGATATACATACGTTCGATAGTCTAAAGACGTGGCCACGTGGCATGTAGCCCAACGTTCATTGGCAGATGTTTCAACCATAATGAAATGTTGGAGCAAGGTATATACGTAGTGGTCAAAGGCTATGTTTGAACAGGGAGCAAGATATTTTAATAAACATGCGGCAGCAACCATGGTGCGTTGATAATGGATGAAATCTTCCACGTGTCTGTCCCAAGTCTGCATGGAAACTTTTGTATATACCACGCATAATTCATGCGCTGCAACTAAAGGCACGGACTGAAAAGCCAGCGCCATAAAAGGCATGCTGCGCTACTTTCAGAAGAATGAATAAAATCTGATTTTGCAGCCCTGACAACGATTTTCTGGGAGAGAATCTTTTTGCAAATAACCTGCGCTAGTCCCATTTAGAAAGATGCTATCAATATTGCCGTTACTGACCACATCGAGCTGTCTCCACTCTGTCCAAAAGTGCTAGAAAAAAAAATTGGATCACCATATCACACGCAGATTCATTCAGTACATTTTCTATTGCAGGCTCACGAAGGAATGAGCTGCTTGCCATGGGAGCATAATGTCTATAATCCAGCGTTGCACTAGCAAGAGCCACAGTAAAAGAGATAGGTCGATGCGTATGTCTGCATAGAGATGGTGTTGCGACTATAACGCATCGCTGAATAGAGAACCGAAGATGGAGTACTTAGACGTGCAGCTGATTTCCACGACAGGAGCTGAAAATCTAGCATGCAGTGATAACGCTCAGCCTGGCTAACATTCAGTGCAAGAAAAGGGTCGAATCCCTTCAATTCTGGTTGCGTTAGCATGGCAAACAAAAATTCTGAGAAAATATGCGCCCTCTACAGTGCGCTGCGTCCAGCACAACCTCCACGACCTGTAAGTCTGAAAAGCTTTCAACTGTGTCTCCAAGGCACCCACGAGGTTACGAATACAGCCCATTTAAGCTGAAGGTCAGAGCTGGGTTACATTCAGAGTGGGAACAGTTACACGTAATTTGCAGGCCTTACCAGCAGCCCAAGGAATTATTTCTAGTGAAGACGTTGCCTCAAAGCGAGTTTCTGTGCGTGGCTAATCTTTGCAACTATTCCGAATTCATGGCTACGTTTGAGTGTTCCGCAGCCTCATCCCAAGAGTATCGTGAGCGCGCCTCAAGGATTGGAAAATGTATTGCTAGTGCATATCATAATGCATGTACCGGCAAGACACGAGTATGTTTTCCCAAGCCGGCATCGTTTCATCAATTGGAGTCCGCATTTGCATCTTGCCTACAACCATACTAAGATGCATTTGTAGTAGTCGAAGAGGCTAGTGAAGAGCTCACACCATTCACTCGATGACATAGTGACATAAGCACCGTCTCACCAGGGTCCAATTAATTTTTCTATGATAAAAGTTATCGTGTTTTTCATTCCCCTAACATGTGTAGATATATATACATATGGCTTATTTAAATTCGCTTATTTGTAGGTTATATGAGAAGATGCTGGAGCAGCTATGTTGACCCAAATTAAAAAAACCGCTAGCTCTCTCCGAAGGATGCATATCTAGGTTTCAGATCAAACTCAAAACCTCATGCTATGTGAATACTCAGTATCTTGCTCAAAACAGAAACCATTCTACCCACTTATCATCACATGCAAAGTCCCTTAGCTCGGAGGTGACACCACCAGCAAATAGCAGCTGTCGTTTCATGACGAAGGCCAAGGCTAGCCCCAAGAGAACAAGGCCATGAGATCTCTGAAAGAAAAGACAAAAGGAACTCACTGATCTGCCCAAGGTCGCAGGTCATACATCTTCGATTTTTTTTCGCCATTGCGACCCTGCGACCCAGCGACCTAGTCGCAAGGTCGCATTTCTTTGGTTGTCCTCCCTTTTGCGACCCCGCGACTCAGCGACTTAGTCGCAAGGTCGCAAGGTCGCACCTCTTCGGTTTTTTCGCCTTTTGCGACCCCGCGACCCAGCGACCTAGTCGCAAGGTTGCAAGGTCGCATCTCTTTGTTTTTGCCGCCTTTTGCGACCCCGCGACCCAGCGACCTAGTCGCAAGGTCGCAAGGTCGCATCTCTCTGTTTTTGCTGCCTTTTGCGACCCTACGACCCAACGACCTAGTCGCAAGGTTGCAAGGTCGCATCTCTCTGGTTTTGCTGCCTTTTGCGACCCCGCGACCCAGCGTCCTAGTCGCAAGGTCGCAAGGTTGCATTTCTTCGGTTGTCCTCTCTTTTGCGACCCCACGACCCAGGCAGGTCGCAGGTCGCAAGAACGACTCGGGTCACAGGTCGCAACAACGGCTCAGGTCGTAGGTCGCAACAACGGCTCAGGTCGCAGGTCACAACAACGGCTCAGGTCGCAGGTCGCAACAGTGGCTCAGGTCGCAGGTCGCAAAAGGGACTAGGTCGCAAGGTAGCCCAACGGTCGGGAAGATGAAAGATCAAGGAAGCCCGAAGGGCAGTTTCTGCATTATAAATACTTCCTTCGGGAACTTGTAAAGGGCTTTTTCTTTTTGGAAACTTGAGAGCTACATGGCATTGTATTGAAAGAATATAATCTTGTGCATATGAATACAGACTCTTGTTAAAACACCCTATGGTTATGATGTGTTTTGCTGTGCGAACACTGTGTGTATTCCTTGTACAGTTTCAGAACATCCTATGATTAATGAAGCTGTATTCCTTATGTCATCATTTATGCGTCATGGCTATCTGTGTTGTATCAATGATGTTCATTTATCATATGCTCCATTAATGAATGTTAATAAACTATTTTGTTAGCATTTTGTTTTATCTTTCAGAAAGTAAAGGGGTATCTCATCATAAAGAACTGTTTCTTTGTGGTCGGACTACCTTATAAGCATGACCCCCAAAGATGTGTTGCTAATGACATCTCCTGAGGTGTACGTGCTTTATTTATAATCTTGCTACGCATAGTGTTTGATTCGTGTTTAATGCATCAATCCTATATTCTGTATCATGTGAATAAGTGTATGTCCACAGGTTCAATCAGGTTCTTTTGAGACCGAAGGAAAATCGTCTTAAGCGGTAGCCGGACCCACACCCCGGACAGGATCCCTACTCCAAACGGTTCAAGGTCTAATCGGGACTTTCTACCGGGGAGATACCCTACTGTTGGCCGGAAAAATTTTCCCGTCAACAGGTCCCACTCAATAGGGTTTCCACCTTCACACAAACAATCTCCCTCCAAAACTGCGTTGTGCCTTCATTAGAGCCACTCCTCTAAACTACGTTTTTTGATTTGGTCAAGGTTGACCACTTCAACTTGCTTCAACCCTTTTCACACCTAAGGGTCTTCAATCCAGCTCACATATAGCTATCTATGCTAAACCACACTCACACTGAGCTCTTTTTTTTTCTATTCCACTCCTCCTACATTTATGTCTTTGACTTGGTCAAACTTGGCCTTGTCCACATGCAAAATATCTCTGTTCACACATGAGAGTGTAAAATCCAGCTGGCATTATGATTCCCTTACACAACATGAGGGATTTTATCCTTATTTCTGAAATTTATGGGTCTCCTTACCCTTTTATTCATCTCCTAAGTGATATGAGAAAAAATTTAATATTCCAATTTGCTGCATGCAAATTTTGGAATATTAGAGTCCTCCCCTCCCAAATGTTGCTTGTCCTCAAGCAAATGCAAGGATAGAACTGAAGAGTTGTCTCCAAGACATGGAGATTAAAAAGAAAAGTGAAAACACCTCTCTCAAGTGGATCCTCCATTCCCCAAGCAATCATCCATACAAAGTGAGTCATCCTCCACCATGGCAACTCCATGTAGTCTTCCTCCACCTTGAGCTCCTGCAAAGTAGGTGGGCTGAAAATATGAATATGGTAGGTAGAGTAGACTACCCCACGCTATCCTTCTCTCCAATTAGGATAAATGTAGAGAATTTGTTGATCTTGGGCTGCAATATAGTTTCCCTCAATTGGCAAGATGAAGATTAGATCTCGAAAGACCTCTTCTCCAAAATTGTGAACCAAGCTGGCCCAAACCATCTCATACATGATGGATAAGAAATCACCACCATATGGCACCCCATCCATCTCATGGCCCTCCTCATAAAGACATAAATATTTTGCTGTAGTGGCCATACCTCTTCCCATGCTCCGCTTATAACATGTAATGCAGAAAGTGTGGGGATCCTCCTCCCCAAAGAACACATCTATCCAATGTGTTTCTCCCCCAATCATGCTTCCCATAAAAGTAAGAACAATATCAGCAAATAGGTTCATGATCAGCATCATAATGAAGGGAATACTGAAGGTTCCATGTAGTTATGGAAAGTACCAACAACTCCCCCAGTGGCCACAGTGCAGTCTACCCCACTGCAGCTTCATAAAATAGCATGGCAAGTTGTTTCTTGAAAAATGGCTAGTTGTATAAGTCATCACATCTACTAGCGAATAGTAAATGACTAAATGTATCAACTGAGCATACAAGGAGTAACCAAACACTTGCCCAAGGTCATGTAATATATGGTTGTCTCCATCACAATAGCTAGCCAAAAATGGTCCGTGGAGCCCAAAGAAAAACTTGCCCCTTTGTAGAGAAATGCACTGCAAAGAAATGGTAAGAGCATGCAAATATTGTGTTGAACAATCAATAAATGCAAAAATAGAATTCTCACCCATGTGATGAAAGTAATATGGTGACAGGAACCATAAATGAGTCCTCCATAGTGGTATGACATACTCCTATGGAGAGGAATGAACCATGTGCTGCATGAAAATCCCCCTTCTCATGCTTGGAAGTCCAAGTCAAGAAGAGCATACCACAGTAACATATGAATCCATCCACTACTCTATCAGTCTCACCTCCTCCATGTCCACCAAGTGCATTAAATGTAAAGTGATCTTGGGAACACTCTATGAAAAAATCCATGATCCAAAGTGACAGTGTTGTTGGCCCAAGAAAATAGGCTCCTGCCAACTCATAAATCCATTCTTTGACATCTCCAATGTCAAAGACGCCTCCCATAATTTTTCCATCTCCTCCTCCTGCAACATCATGCAAAATGGGAGAGCAAATTTTCCCTTGCTCTCTCTCAATCCTCCAAAGCAACAAATTTTTTTGCTGCCTTCTCATACCTTCATCATACAACCCATGTGGTGAAAATATAATGACCATATCATCATAATTCATGCACGCTCCTTCCTGCCCCGTGAAGCAAGTACCTTGCCAAGTCTCTCGCATCCACATACCCTTGGAAAAAGGATATGTCCCATGATGGCCAAACTCTTTCAAGAGTAGCCAACGCAGCCAAGCCTCCTACTTTCCAGTGTCATATATTTGCAAGTAGCCTACCAAATTCTTGCTCTCCATCCACTCCCATTCATCCCGATGTGAGTGCCTCCCTTCATGATCAACCTTGGTACCCTTCCAAAGAAGACTACCCTCCTCCCAAATCAGATTTTTCTTCTTGCATTCCATGAGATGCTGAAATGCAACTCATTGGAGATATCCTAGGAAAGGTCTCACACCAATTATCATCTTGAACCCAAGAGGATCCAAATGGGTTGAAGGAAAAGCCTTCTTACTACTACCTCTTGACAGTGCTGTAACTCTCCTCCATGGTGTTCTAGCTGTCTCATGTCTCAACTCAAGGATGAACATAGGGTTCTGCATAAATTTGTTTGGAGAAAAGTTCACGCCATCCTCCAAGAATTCACACCCCAACCTCACATGTGGTGTGCAGCCCATCAGTGGCCCCTTAGGATGATGTTTCATCCCTTCCTTGATCAAGTCAAGGTGGCACAGCACAGTGCAATCATGTGGTTCCAAATGAGCAATATGCAATGGTATACAATCCCCCATATGATTTGCTGAAACATTAGGAGATGAAAATTTTGGCATATATTGATGAAATTTAGGAGTATATTGTATGGCTACAAGGGCTTCTCCATCCAATAGGTTGGCTCCTCCAACTGAAGATGTTGAGGACTGCTCCCTCATAGCTGTGACAACGTTGGTACAAGTATCCTCCACTAGTGGTGAGGGCTTCTTCTCCTCTGATTTTCCTTCACCAATTTTTCCCATCACCCTTTGAGTAAATTTAGCAAAATTGATCACTCCTTCATGGCCCAAATGGCTGAACCACCAAATATTTTCTTCACCCTCTAGGTGCAGCACTGCTATCTCTACAACCTCCTTTTCTACCACTGGACGTAGTAGGAAAAAGGCATCAAGTCTCCTTGCCCAAACCCTTGCTACAGATGACCCATCATAAGTAGACAATAGAAACCTATTTCCCTTGATCCTTCCTTGGCCACAAGGTCTTCTTTCTTCCTCCAAATAAATGAACTGAGGAAAAGCTAGAGTCTCCTTGAAGGCTCTAGGTTGGGATTTGTACCCAACAAGGTATTCACTTAGAACCATGTGATCCAAGTGTCCTCCATCCTCTGGAAATTTTTTCCTCCTCTCAAAGGGAAAGGATATGTCCCAATGATCTAGAGCTCTCTGCAACACTGTTCTCTTTTTCTGATCATAGGAGGTGCGTGGATCTTCCTGCTTTTGAAACTCTCTAGGAGTTTCACTGCTCCTTTTCTCTTCTTCTTGTTCAACCTCCTCGGAGAGGTTCTTACTGGATCTAAAAAGTGATGAGAGTAAAATCATCCTCTTCGTCATTCTACCCTTGCTCTTTCATCTATATCACTTGGCTTGAAATCCACAGGCTGAGCCAAAGTTCTTGCTTTGATACTACTGTAATATCCCAAAATCGGGATTGCTCAGCAAGCATGCACTAAAAACACATTTCCAACAGTATGTTCTATAAAATAATGAAATGAACTCTTGGATATTGTATATTAGTCAATATACAATCTAAATCCAATATTAGAGCTGAAACAAATCAAACTAGGTGGGTTAAACATATCTCCCACACCTAGGATTGCCAAAGAGAGCTAAAACCCCAAACACTGCAACACAATAAATTATGCATAAAAGTGACTGCGCAGTCTAAAAGAGGGTTGATACACATAAATGGAAGAGACAAATAGACCTGAAATTATACTAGACAATATGCTTAGAAAAATGAGATCTAGTCTCGATACAAAAACTAGAGAACTCGAGAAGGGTTTCTAAGAATTCACCCTAAATACAAATAGTGATTTTCAACAGTATGACTGAATAATCACTGCAGCCTGAAGAAAAATAGTATAGAAGGATTTAAGAATAGAAATATACTATAGATCATATCAAAGGCCTCCCTCCATGGAATAATCCACCCTCCAATCACAGGAAAACTCCCTGAAAGAGCTACAGAAGACACTACTACAATTGCCCTCCAAAAATAACGCAATTCTTGAGTGGAATAATGTTGTAGGTGATGAAATTATGTTGGCATGCTGCCAATTATCTAATATCAGCCCAAGAGCTCTCCAAAATAATCTCCCACAAGAAGGAAACCTCCCTCCTCTGCAAAACCAACTCAGACAGTGGGTTTCTCAACCCTCCCTTGCAACACCCTACAACTCAGCCCAACCTCCTGCAGAAATTGCACTGAAACTGTAGAATGAAGCTTGGAACCAATTCCAAATATGAGGAATGATGGATCAGATTTCTCCCAAGAGCTACTCAAAGGGAAGAGAAGGAATTCCTGAACAAGAATCCCCTAGTGCTAAACAACACCGGCAATCTCAACTAAACAACTAAGAGAGAAAAAGTCTAAGCAGACATGAAAATGTAATACATAAGCTAACCTCCAAATGGCTAAAATCCTCCTCCTTATAAAATAAGTGAGCCTCCTCACCTTGGGTCCCACTCAATAGGGTTTCCATCTTCACACAAACAATCTCCCTCCAAAACTACCTTGTGTCTTCATTAGAGCCACACCTCTAAACTGCGCTGTTTGATTTGGTCAAAGTTGACCACTTCAACTTGCTTCAGCCCTTTTCACACCTAAGGGTCTTCAATCCAACTCACATATAGCTATCTATTTTGAACCACATTCACACTGAGCTCTTTTATTTGCTGATCCACTCCTCCTACATTTATGCTGTTGACTTGGTCAAACTTGGCCTTGTCCACATGCAAAATGTCTCTGTTCACACATGAGAGTGTAAAATCCAGCTAGAATTATGATTCCCTTACACAACATGAGGGATTTTATCCTTATTTATGAAATGCATGGGTCTCCTTACCCTTTTATTCATCTCCTAAGTGATATGAGCAAAATTTAATATTCCAATTTGCTGCATGCAAATTTTGGAATATTACATGAGCATCCTACGATTGACAGAACCTCCAAATAATTCTGTTCCATCCATATCTTATAGGAAAAATGCATTGTTACCTCTTTCAGAATGGATGATGTATGGACCTTTCCATAGATTTTCAAATTTTCCATGCTTGCCTTTTTCTTCTCTTCTTGAGTCCCACTTCAGCACTTTGTCACCAATGTTGAAATCATTTGCCTTGGTTCTTTTATCAAACAACTTCTTGATTTTTTCTTGCACTTGTTGTGTTATATTATATACTTCCTCTTTGGTTTGCTGCAACTGCACTGTCTGGTATATTCTTCTTAGCATGCCATTTTCTTCAGACTGTACTTCTTGGATGAGCTTCATGACTGGCACTCCTAAACTTGTTGGAAAAATTGGATATGCTCCATACACTAGCTGATAGGGAGACATTCCAATAGATTTTTTATTTGTTAATTTGTCTGCCCATATTGCATGTAATATTTTGTTGTGCCATGATTTCTTGTTCTCTTCCAGCAAATTCTTGATGATATTCACCAAAATTTTGTTTGAGGATTCAGCCAACCCATTACCTTGAGGGTAATAATCTATTGAATTACCCAATGTAATATGATATTTGTGGAAAAATATTACCATTTTCTTGGATCTAAAAGTAGTAGCATTGTCAGTGATAATCTTTCTAGGACAACCAAATCTAGACAAAATGTGGTTTTCAAGGAATTTGATAATTACTAAGTCTGTGGTAGTTCTAGAAGGGATGGCCTCTATCCATTTTGTAAAGTAGTCAGTTGCAGTGAGGATCCATTTGTGTTGGGCAGAGGAGGAGGGATGGATTTCTCCAATAAAATCTAGGCCCCATTGTTGAAAAGGAGCTTCAACAGAGATAGGATGCAAAGGTAATGGCAACAATTTTATTTTGCCTTCAAATATTTGGCATTTATGGCAGACAATTACCATTTTATGGATGTCTTGAAAGAGGGTGGGGAAATAGTAACCAGCTCTAAGGATTTTTTTGATAGTAGTTTTCCAATAGAGGTGGCCTCCATATTCTCCTTCATGAAACTCATGATTGATCTTATCTGCATCATTCTTAGGCAAACATTTAAGCAATATACCACTATCATTTTTCCAATATAAATTTTTATCTATAATGCAGTAGTTTACAACCTTCAACTTTAAGAATCTAGCCTTTGTTTTGGACAAACTAGGAGGAACATTAAGATTAAGAAGCACATATAAAATATCAGCATACCAAGGTGAATTCAAAAATGATTCTTCAATAAGTGGAGCTACCAACTCCTCGTGTTTATCTAATGTGTCAATACTATTCATGTCCAGTGCTTGAAAGTTTGTTTAAGCCATGAGTTTAGCCAATCCTTGTCCTTTGATTAGTTTAGTGGGCTTGATTTCTAAATCATATTCTAATATAACAACAATCCACCTACCCCTTTTGACATCAGGATATTGTGTGAATATGTCTTTTACCATTGAGTTAGGCACAAATGCAATGATGTGTAAGTGTAAAATGTAAACTCTGAAATCTTTCAATGCCTTGATTAATGCAAAAGCTTGTTTATCCATTTTGTTGTATTTCAGAGGTACATCTCTTAATGCCTTGCTAAAAAATGCAATAGGTTGTTCCTGTCCTTTTATGTTTTTTTGTAGTAGGACAACAACAACTATATGTTCTGATGCAAAGGAGAAGATGAAGAGATCTTTGGTAAAATCAGGGTTGGTTAGAACTGGTGTTTGGGTAAGTGCTTATTTTACCAGTTCAAAGGATTTCTTTGCTTCTATGGTCCATTTGACTCATATTTATGTTTTTAACATGTTTTTAATGTTTCTTAGGAGTTCTGCAAGGTTTGGTATGAACCTTAAGAAATTTATCTTTCCAATGAAAGATTGCAGCTCTTTGATATTTCTAGGATGGCTGATTTGCAATATCCCTTCAATTATTTTTGGTTCAATCTTGACCCCTTCTTCAGATATGATATGGCCTAAAAGCTTACCTTCTTGAAGGCCAAACAGAGTTTTTCTCGGATTTAAAGACAAACCATACTTTCTACATTTTTCAAAGACTTTTCTTAAGTGAACTAGGTGTTATTCATCTTTTTTAGATTAGACTGTGATGTCATCAAGGTATATCACAATGAAGTAGCCTATCTCTTATGAGAAATTAATTTCCATGGCTCTTTGAAAGGTGGCACCAACATTCATTAACCCAAAAGGCATTTTCACATACATGAAAGTGCCCCAAGGTGTAGTAAAAGTTGTCTTGTGTTGATCATCTGGGTGTACTAGCACCTGATTGTATCCTGAAAAGCCATCTAGCAAATAAATTCTTTTAGAACCTACTACCCTTTGTAAGATGTGATCCATTTTTTGTAAAGGGTAGTTATCCTTTAAGGAGGCTTTGTTTAAATTTCTAAAGTCTATGCATAGCCTAATTTCTCCTATTTTCTTCCTCACTGATACAAGATTTTAAACCCATTATGAGTATCTCAGAGGGACTATTATTCCATCATAATACATTTTCTTCATTTCTTTCTCAACTAGTGGTAGTTGCATAGGGTTTATTCTACACAATTTCTGTTTAAAGGGATTTTTGTGTTGGAAATGCTGAAAGAGGGGGTGAATCAGTATTTATTTTAATTAGAGCATTAGTTAATCTTCAATTATTATCAGTGTTTGTAAAATGATAGCAGCAAACAAGAGGAACACAAATGCACACAATTTTTAAGGTGGAAACCCACTTCAGGACAAAAACCAGCTAATGCTTTTCTAATAATTCTTTTCAAATCCAATTGAAAATAAAGCTCCAACTTCCTAGAATCTAGAAATGCATTCTTCTCCAGCTCCCACTGGATGGATGCTCCAACGCCCGAGATTCTTCAATAGTCACTGAACGGATGCCTCAACACCCAATGAGCTACAACTCACCCTAGCACCACCCTACCACCCTATAGAAGAATAAAAGAAGAATGGATTCTTGTACCAGGGAAAATGGTCCACTTTACAATGATATAGAATGATGTAGAAGAAGAAGATATACTAGACCATAACCCCAAATTTGACACAACTACCTAATGATGATCCTAGACCTCCCAACACTGCCTCTTCAAACCTTGGCAGATAGACACTAGTACAATTTGTACAATAATGTATTTACAATGACTAAGTACAATGATACCTTTACAATGATTGTATGCAGTGCTGCCTACTTGAAGACTTCATATGATGAAATTCTTGCTGTTGTTATGCACCTTGGTTGCTACTTTTGTCATGCTACCCTCTTCTGCACCTTGTTTTTCTTTTCTACCATAGAAATTTTGGTCCTTTGCAACCCTTGACAACACATGATCTAACTTTTTCTTGCCTTCTAGGAGCTTGATATTGAATCTGGTGTATCTCTGTCATTTCAGATCCTCAATATCTAATTTTTGGTCTTGTATTAGTCCTCTGAGTCATATTTCCAATGCCACAGGTCTGACCCAATTTTGATTCTTGAAGAGAGATTTATACCCAATCTCTCACCATGCCCTAATTATGGACTGTTTCAGCAGAGCGCAATTGTACGACATGCCATGTGTCACTGTTTCTTCATTTGTTTCTGAAATTCATAGAGAGAAAAGTACATACTGTGCACTATCTGCCAATTTTTACAGAATTCCAATCTAATACTCAGAGAGAGAGAGAGTTATGACGATTTTACCAAGGTCACTTCTTTGATATGAATTTCAGGAGCCTGCAAAAACCCTTACTTCCATATATCATATCTCCAAATATTTTGTGCAACTTGATTTGAAATTTTTATTGCAACTTCCTCAGGATTTCAGCTTTGCCTCCTAAAAATTTCAGCTTCTGATCCTTAGTAGAAAAAAATTTAGAGCGGAAATTCGACGATGACCTATTTCAGATGGCCAAATCCCATGCATAAGGAGGAAATGAAGATTACAATTTATATGAATGCTTAATTTGAGAGGGGCTTAAACAAGTGAACATGGGAGGGATCTTAGGAGCTTATAAAATATTAATTATGACTTTTCAATGACCCATGCCCCAACCCCATGGGGTTTTAGCCCACTAATTGGGGGTACAAACTTCAAACATGAATATCTCTCAAACTGTGAAGAATTACATGGTGTGCCATATATCAGCGGAAACATATTGACAAGTAGAAACCATCAAAAGCAGTATTGACCCAGAATATGTTAATTTGGTAGGTCAAAATTCCCATGGAATATTTGGTTTGCCCCTGGTGCTGCTTGGGTTGACATCAATGACAACCGCTGATAAAAAATCTCCCCCTTTGGCATTGATGGCAACACAAGTACTCCCCCTGCAATCATGACACCTCTTCCTACAACATTCACTCCCCCTTTGACATCAATGGCAAAGGGTAACTCCCCATGAAACACAACCATCCTGCGGACCTATACACACTTCCACTCACGCTGACACACAACCGTCCTGCAGACCTGTACACACTTCCACTCCCCCTTTATATTCTGAAAAAGGAAAATCTAATGAGAACTTGGGAGAATCCCAAGCTTCTGGCAAAGATATTCCAATGCTGGCGAATATTTAATAGGTGATTCTTTTGGTGCTGCTTGGAATCTTGCTACTTGTCCAACTGCTTGCATAACATTTGGTCAGGACGCTGTTACATATAGAATACTACTAATCATAGATCTGTACAACCTTTGATCCACATCCTTAGATGAGTGGTCAATGCTCAATTTTCAACCAAGTAAAGACATCTCTAAATCAATTTGCACCTTTGTAGCAAAATTCTTACTTAGTCGATCATCATTGCTATCAATTATTATATCATCCTCTTTAGCTATTATACATGCTTTAGTTGCTTCATCCAGAACATATATGTTGTTTGGAGCTTGACTTGCTGTAGCCACAATTTCACCATACATGCCTTTCCTGATTTCACATTTCGTGGAGTTGAATAGTATTGTGTGTCCTTGATCACACATTTTTCCAACACTGAGCAGATTGTGATTCATGTTTTCAACCAATAGAACATTCTTGGCTAGAACATATTTGCTTCCAAGAGTGATAGTACCTGATCCTATAACATTTGAAGATCCATCATTTCCAAAGGACACGGTTCCATCCTTCTTCTCTTTTAGAGATACAAATTTATTTCTATCTCCATTCATATGCGTTGAGCAACCGCTATCAACATACCACACATATTTGTTCTTTTGAGCCTTGAGAGTGAGATCACAATTATCATTCTTCTTCTTCTTCCATGTTCATTCATTCTGTGGCTTCAAAGATTCTTCTGGAGTATTTTCAAGTTTGCAGTCTTTGGCTATGTATCCAAAGTTTCAAAATTTGTAACGTTCAATATTTTTTCTTAAATGTTCAAATCTATTGATATTTTGTTGAGCCTTGGGAGGTTCATATTTGACAGATCTCCTGGAATTGTATTCGTTCCTATGGTACATGCAACATTCTACAGCTTTATGACCAAATTTTCCACATGAATAACAGTAGCCATAAAAAATATGTTGGTACCTGGATGGAAATTTTCGTCGAGGAATTGTCTTCCAAGGTTGTTCTTGGGAATCTTGTCCAATGAAGTCTACATGCATGTTAGATCTCATAGGTTCATTTTATTTTATTGTAGAAGGTCCTGCTTCTTCTTCTTTGTAACCGATGCCATTTTTGTCATTGTAAGATCATTGATTTTTGATGAGTTCTTCCAATGCCCTTGAGCTGTTGGCATAGTTTTGGATAGTTTTTCCTTTCTTCACTTCCTCACGTAGCGAGACTACTTCGGCTTCTAATTCTTCCCTTTCTTGGTTTATTTCTTCCAACTTCTTTTGAAGTGACTCTTCAATGCATTTTTGTTCTTCAACTTCAATTTTGAGACCTTGAACTTGTTCTTCAAGAGTTTTGGAACGGATCTTCTCTGCCTTGAGATCTTTTATAAGCTTGATTGCTTCCTCATAAAATTAGTCTATGGTCCATCCTTCTTCTTCATTGTTTGATACCTCTTGCTTATTGTGCTTGGGTTTATTGTGCTTGGCCATAAAAAATACTCTCTAATTGGCTTCTTCTTCACTATCATTTTCTTCATTAGATTATGAGCTATCTTCTTTAGAGAGAAAGTTCCTTTTGGATCCTTGCTTGTTGAATTTCTTAAGCCTTTCTTTCTTTTTGAGTTGCCATTACTTTTGTTTGGACATTTTGCTGCAAAATGCCCAACCTCATTACAACTGAAACATATCAATGGAAGTTTACCTTTGAATTGTAACTTACCAATTTGTAGTTTTCTTGTGAAGTAAGCATATTCTTCATTTGAAAGACCTTCTTCATCATCTCCCTTTTCTTCACACTTTTAGGTGCATGTCTTTTCAATTGAAAATTGTTTATCCTTATTGGTTTTCTTAGACGCAATGAATGCAGTTTCTAGATGAGAAGTACCCTCTTCTTCATCAAGTCTCATTTCATATGCTATGAGAACTCCATGTAATTCCTCTTTGCTGATTTTGTCCAGATTTTCATTGTATTCTAAGACCGATACCTTTGGGTTGAATCTCCCTGGTAACATTCTAAGAATCTTCTGTATAATAGTCTTCTCGTCAACTAGCTCTCCCAATCCTGCCAGAGTATTGGTTATTTCATCAACGTATTGAAAGTATGCAGCAATGTTGCAATCTTCTTTCATTCTGAGTTGCTCAAATTTTTCTCTATAGATTTGAAGCTTTGCTTCTTTGACATTTGAGTCACCTGCATATATATTCTCAAGCTTGTCCCATACATTTTTGGCAGTTTTACAACCCAACACCTTATGATAAGCAGATTCAATAAGTCCACCGATAATAATATTCTTTGCTTTTGCATCATTTACCAAATTCTTCTTACCTTGTTCATCCGTAGTTGATGTAAATCCATTTTGAACAGTGTCCCATACTTCGTAACCTTGCGCCAAGAGATAGACCTCCATTCTTCCTTTCCAAAGTGCATAATTATTTTCATTAAATAGAGGTACACCATTCTTGGTATACTCCATGACCTCCTTCCAGCTGTTAAACTGCTATTGAAGGAACCAAGCTCTGATACCAATTGTTGGAAATACTGAGAGGGGGGGTGAATCAATATTTCTTTCAATTAGAGCATTAGTTAATCTTCAATTATTATCAGTGTTTGTACAATGATAACAACAAACAAAAGGAACACAAATGCACACAATTTTTAAGGTGGAAACCCACTCTGGGACAAAAACCACCTAATGCTTTTCTAATAATTCTTTTCAACTCCAATTGAAAATAAAGCTCCAACTTCCTAGAATCTAGAAAAGCATTCTTCTCCAGCTCCCACTGGATGGACGCTCCAATGCCTGAGATTCTTCAGTAGTCACTAAACAGATGCCCCAACACCCAATGAGCTACAACTCACCCTAGCACCACCCTACCACCCTATAGAAGAATAAAAGAAGAATGGACTCCCATACTAGGGAAAATGGTCCACTTTACAATGATATAGAATGATGTAGAAGAGGAAGATATACTAGACCATAACCCCAACTTTGACACAACCACCTAATGATGATCCTAGACCTCCCAACACTGCCTCTTCAAACCTTGGCAGATAGACACTAGTACAATTTGTACAATAATGTATTTACAATGACTAAGTACAATGATACCTTTACAATGATTGTATGCAGTACTGCCCACTTGAAGACTTCATATGATGAACTTCTTGCTACTGTTATGCACCTTGGTTGCTACTTTTGTCATGCTACCCTCTTCTGCACCTTGTTTTTCTTTTCTGCTGTAGAAAGTCTGGTCCTTTGCAACCCTTGACAACACATGATCTAGCTTTTTCTTTCCTTATAGGAGCTCGATATTGAATTTGGTGTATCGATGTCATTTCAGATCCTCAATATCTGATTTTTGGTCCTGTAGTATTCCTCTGAGTCATCTTTCCAATGCCACAGGTCTGACCCAATTTGGATTCTTGAAGAGAGAGTTATACCCAATCTCTCACAATGCCCTAATTATGGACTGTTTCAACAGAGCGCACTTGTACGACGTGCCACGTGTCACTGTTTTTGAAATTGATAGAGATAAAATTAAAGACTGTGCACTATCTGCCACTTTTTACGGAATTCGAATCTGATACTCAGAGAGAGAGTTATGACGATTTTACCAAGGTTACTTCTTTGAGATGAATTTCAGGAGCCTGAAAAACCCTTACTTCCACAAATCATATCTCCAAAAATATTGTGCAACATGATCTAAAACTTTTACTGCAGATTCCTCAGGATTTCAGCTTCGCCTCATAAAAGTTTCAGCTTCTGAGCCATCGTAGACAAAAATTTAGAGCGAAACGTCCACGATGACCTATTTCAGATGGCCAAATCCCATGCATAAGGAGGAAATGAAGATCACAATTTATATGAATGCTTAAGTTGAGAGGGGCTTCAACAAGTGAATGTGGGAGGGATCTTAGGAGCTTAAAAATATTAATTATGACTTTTCAATGACCCATGCCCCAACCCCATGGGGTTTTAGCCCACTAACTGGGGGTACAAAATTCAAACATGAGTATCTCTCAAACCGTGAAGAATTACATGGTGTGCCATATATCAACGGAAACATATCGAGAAGTAGAAACCATAAAAAACATTATTGACCCAAAATATATTAATTTGGTAGGTCAAAATTCCCATGCAATATTGGGTTAGCCCCTGGTGCTGCTTGGGTTGACATCAATGAAAATCCCTGATCAACATTTGGTTTTCTTTGAGAGGTATCTTATGCTGAATTATCTCTATATCATAGTACCTTAAATATTCATAACTCCAAGAAAAAACATCAGTAAATTCTGTAAAAAGCTAAAAGTATTTCTATTTATGAGGAGGCAGTGTTTTAGATAGTTTTATCATTTTGGTTTTTTTTCACTGCCTATATTACATTCTTCTATTTTAATTGCAGTGGGTTCCATTTTTGGCTTCCTGGCAACATCATTAAAGTCAAAAAGTTCCTCTAGAGGAACCAGACCCTTTGGCAAGTTATCAGTATTGGACTGTAGCACTTCAAAGTCTTCTTTTTCTAAATTAGTGCAAAATTATGTTTTCTGTGTGTGTTCTTTGTCTAATAGATTTATATCAACATTATCAGGAGGTTCTTCTTTGTAAGATTTTTCCTCAGCGGAGCAATATTCTTCATACTCTGAGTCTGAATTTGGCACTTAAAACTCATTTCTAGACTGCAGTAAATCTTCTATCTGTTTATCTCCTTTAAAAACTTGCTAATATTTTATGTTATCAGGGATTTCTGGTCTATATTTGACTTGGACTGTGTATTGTTTGCTTTGATAAGGTTTTTGACATGTGTTGGCTGCAAATGCTAGACCATTGGTAAGAATGTTTTGATTTCTAGGGACAAATGTGAGATCATATTTTGTGAATGTTTTTAGGAGGTCCATGGCATCATCCCTATATGATTTTAGTCTTGGATGTTTGGCTATGTATTCTCCATTAATATTCCTAATAACAAGCTTTAAATCTCCATGGATAGTTATCCTCTTGGCTCCTAATTTTTTCAATAATTGTAGTCCTAGGAGGAGTGCCTCATATTCAGCTATATTATTTGTGCAATGAAAGTTTAACTTGTATGAGTGACCTTCTGCACGATTTTTCTCTATGTTATGCACCCATATGCCTACTCCTGAACCAGTTTTGCTACAAGAACCATCAAAACTCATACTCCAAAGAGGTTCAATTTCAGATTTGTCATTATGGTCATTATGGTCCCCATTATGTTGTTTATAGTGGTTGCCACTGTGTTTTTCATTATGCTGCTCTTCAGGGTTTGCACTATGTTTATCATTGTTTTGTCCCCAATGTTTTCACTATGTTGGCCATTGTTTTTTTTTTCATGGTCAGCACTATGTTTAATGTTTTGTATTTGAGAATATTGTTTTGGTTGTTCTCCCTCTTCTTTTTCCTCTTCTTGTTCTGTTGTTTTCTCATTTTCTATCACTTGTTCATTAACATTTTCATCATTACAAAGGATAAATGAATCAAGGTCAGTGTGAATAGAATAAAGAGGGTATTTTTCTGGCTTTTCTTGATTTCTAACCATGTATTTCATGTGGGTTTCCCTATATAATATCCTTGGTTGACTAAAGACAAGGATGGTAGCATAGGTCATGTCCATTTGGAGGGTACCTTGGAGTTTAGCACCCCATGATATTGAAAGGAGCATGCATGTTTGGGAGGAATATCAACCACTAAAATATCCATTACTAGGCTCTTGGCTGGTATTTGTGCTAAGCTGACACATAGATCTGTGATTAGGCCTAGACATTTAACTCTACTAGAATCAAAAGAGTATAAATATTTGTATGGTCTAGTTATTTCAAGGCCTAGTATTTCCATTACTACCTTTGGCATAAGGTTGTGTGAAGCACTGGAGTCTAACATGGCATTATGGAGAATCTTGTCATGGATGTTTAAATTGACATAAAATGGAGGAACACCTCCCTCTTGAAATTTTCCTTCCAGTTCTAGTCCAAACAGAAGTTCAGGCTTGTCATCATTTAAATTAATAGAATCAACATTTTCTCTTATGTTTCAAGCTTTCAAAAGTTGAGATATATATACATCTTGAGTGACTAATTTAGTAAGAGGAATAGAGATTTTAATCTTGGAAATTTCATTCTCTATACTGAAAGGTGTCTAAGTTTTTGGAATGTTCAAATCAGCCTTTTCAGACACTGTTTTCATAGCAATTTTAGCTTGCTGGTTTTTATTATGAAACTCAGTTAAAGCAGTTTTATTAGGAGAATTAGCTGAGTTGCTAGTGCTGCTTTGGTCACCACTGTGTTTGGAATTAGGTTGGCTATTTTAATTTTAATTTTTATCAAAAATTTTAGCCACTATGTTTGCATTTTCTGCTGTCTTTTTAGGAATGTTTTTAGGTGTTTTCCTAGCATAAATTTGAGAAGTCTTCCTTTTGGGAGTGTTTTGGTTTTTATTGCTTCTGAGGTCATATTTTATGTGTAATTCCATGATGGCATTTTCAAAGCCTTGTTTATAGTCTTCAAATTCTAGGCTTACTTCCTTATATTGAGTTGGGAAAACATGCCTCGTTCTTCCTCAGTGAGGAAAACACTATCCTCATTATTCACTTCCATTAAATTTATGTGATTTTCCTCTGTTTCTTCAATTAATCCCTCATCCTCATCAGAAAATTTTTCTTGGAAATGAGGTTTTATTTGCTGATCATCACCTCTTTGTCTAATTTGAGGGGGGTTTCTTCTAAAGTTCTGGTTTTGGTTCTGATTTTGATTTATGTTTTGAGGAGCTGTTTGGTTTTCTCTAGGGTAATTTATCTCATTTACATTAATCCTCTCCACATAATTTCCATGGTTTATACTAAGTTATCAATTTTTCTATCAGATGTGGAGGGTACAACTTCTTCCCTATATGTGACTCTTTTTTCATTTTTTATTCTAGCTCTTTTAGTAACCAGATTGGGTTCTACACTTATTGCTCCCCTCTACATGTCTTCTAAGGTGAGGGGTTCTCTTTCTATTAATTGATAAGCCATATCTAGGTCAAAACCATTAGGGAATTTCATTAGAGCTAGACCTTGTGGAGGTTTCATGTGTACAGGTAGGGCATTATATACACTATTGAATCTAGTGCAGTACTCTTGGACACCCTCTCCAACATTCCTCTTAAGGCTTTCATACTCTGATAAGATCTGGAGAGGGTTCTTCTTAACTTCCCATTTGTTTAAGAACATTTGATGAAAATCAGGGAGGTCATTAATATTATTAGGGGTTAAGCCTTTAAACCATTTTCTCACTTCTCCCCCTAAGATTTGAGCAAACATTCTAAGTTTAATTGTTTCATCATCTATTTCTAGTCTGTCAAAGTAGTCATTCATTCTGTCCACATGTTGTTGAGCAGTATTAGAACTACTAGCATCATATAAAGGAATCTTAGACTGGTAGTCCTATGGTAGAACAAATAAAGGCTGTGGTAGAACTAGGGGAGCATACCATGTTGCCATGATATGTGGTTGTGTTAACAAAGGATGGTTAACAAGTGGAGGGTTTAAAAAAGGAGGTACATGGTTAAATGGAGGAAAGTGAATAGTGGGGGATGAAGTTAGTGCAACAGAATTCTGTTGTAGGGTGGATGGGTCTAAAACTATCTAGGTTATCCAAATCTGAGATCTAGTCCTAGACAAGCTTTGTTCTAGGGGTGAATTAGATGGGATATTCTGCAAGTGTTTAAGGTTTTCAGGTAGGGAACTTGCTTTGTGGATTGGTCTACTAACAACTGGGTTTTTAGATCTAGGAGATTTCCTAAGGATTCTTTCAGGATTGTCAACTATTGCAGGATGATTTGGGTCAGGATAGGATCTAGTATGAATTCTTCTAGAAGCCAGAACTTTGGACCCAAAAATTAGAACGGTTAAGATTTTATGATATTCTTAAGACACAAACCAAACTGTGAAAGAAATACTTAATCCAAAAAGTATTATTTATTAGGAATTTTTGTTGTTTTGATGATAAAATAAGTTTCCCAGTGGAGTCTATGGAAAACTAGTGGAGTCACCAGGTGGAGGATTTTTACTTGTTTTATGGCTAGCTATTGTCCACCATCAGCAACTAGATACCATTCTTAGCTAACACTTGATTCATATAAGTTTAAAATGAGGTTTTTTGAGTCTTTGAGTTGATATTTTGCTGTTTATTACTCAGTAGTCCCCAGTATGGTTGCCACTATGTTGGCTCCCTATGATTTGCAAGATTGGCAAGAACAAACACTACGGGGGCCACATCAGAACCACTTTGTAATCCTAGGACCTAGCCTTCCTGGATTTAGAGAGGGATCTCTATATGTAAATTTTTATATATGATATGTCTTTATGTACATCATCTAGAAAACATTAATCCATTGGGCTATGGAGTCATAAAAGGATTTAATTGTTCATCAACTCTGCAAGGGTTTTCATAGGGAAAGCTAACTATATCAAGTGGATCTCTTAGATTAGATGTGATATGAAATAACAATAAGTTGTGAAGGCAGTAAAAATATAGTCAGTTAATAATATTCTAGCTCTACTTTGATAAGAAAAGCCTTTTAGGTAACTATTTGAAGCGAACCAAAGGATATGGCATACCATAGACTTCTTTGGCCAGACTTTAATAAGAAAACCTTTAAGACAACAATCCAGTAATCTTAGAATTACTTTTAGACAAAGAAAACATTTAAGACAACAGTGAGAGTAGTTAAAGAGAAAGCTAAACCTATCTTCTTTAACTAAATACTCTAAAGAACTTCAAAGCAACATTTTGAGGCAGACCAGAGGACAGGGCATACCATAGACTTCCCTGATTTAGACTCTACTAAGTATAATTCAAAGAAAGGCCTCAAAAAAAACATTTCAAGCTACACCAAAGGACAGGGCTTACTATAGACTTCTTTGGCTTGAATCTATTAAATCATCTTCAAGACAACGAGCTAGATGGAACTGGATAGAAATTAAGAATTCTCAAATCAGACCTTGCAGAGGAAAACATTAAGATAAAGAATGCAGACAGAATTAGGGTGCCAAGACAACATATCCTACTCTAAAATTTTTGTTCTTTTATGAGAGAAATAGTGGACAGAATGGAAAACAGAAGGAAAAAAATGACAAAGAAGGAAAACTTCACCATTAATATAGCTCAAGGATCCTCTGAACGTGCTTGTATTACAAATGATCAAAACAGTTACATTACTCCATGTACGAGAGATCTTTGAAACTCAGAGCTTTCTCAAATCCATCCTATCAGTCCTCAACTAGCTCAGCAATAGAAATCAGTCAAGTAACCACCAACTAACCAACTAACCAATACTAAAAATAAATATTACATGCAGTATTTATCTGCAAAAGAGGAGGTGATACTAAGCTAGGGTTTCAGATGTTATTTATTACAGAGTTAATGAGATTTTTTTTACCTTTGAGACCATGCAAGGCCCAAGGCAAAAATATTTGAGTGATTTACTGAAATAATAACTCCTAACTTAACTTCTGAGATAATTTTGGGAAATATTTGACTTTAAGGCTTTTTAACTAACTATACAACAATTGCTGGGTAGATGAAACATATCTTTGACTGTTTGTAATAACTGTTTGATGATTTATTGAAAGAAAACATGTTGTAGGTGGAAAAATGTCCTTTTGAAGAAGTAAATGCTCGAATTTAGTCATTCGATTTTTTTTTTTCTGTGTTTAATCTGCCTCTATTTTATCATTTAAACTCTTTTCAGGCCGTTAAAATTTGAATTTATCCTTTATCTGACTGTTTCATTGTATTTTCCTTTGATTCTACTTTTATTTCTGATTTATTTATTAATAATTTTGATTAACCTTTTCAACCTCTGTTTTAACCTTTAATCCTTTAATATTTTCCTCTATCCTCATCATCTTTAACATCTGCTTCATGGCTAATATTTGTGATTGGTCTTTTGATCTGTGATTAGCCCTTTAATCTTCACTTCTTTTTCACATTCCTTTGACTGTCTTTCTTCTTACTCTTCCTTCTGTCTGTATTTTTCTGCGCAGGGAGGGGGCATTCTTCTATTGCTGTAGGGTTTTAATAACCACCGAGGATCATGATTTATCAGTCATTATGCTTGAATTTCACCTCTGGTCCCTTTAAAATAAAACAAATCCTTGGATCATCACCTAGACATTCATTTAGATGTTTTTGGACCACTGGAATGCATTTTATGCATTTCCGCCATTAAACCTGCACATAAAACAAACTATGAGCTTTTAAAACCCGCGTGGAGGGATTTTTCTGCATTTTTTTTTGGGCTTTGGAGTATTACAGAGGTGTTAATGGAGGGTCAGGTTTCATCGTAGAGCCGCACGGCTCTGGATAATTTGAATCAGAAGGTAGTAGAGAGTTTTGGCATGGAGGGAGGAAGAGGTTTTCAGGAGCGGAGAGGGTGGTTTTCGCACGAAAGGAGGGGCGGTAATGGTTTCGGAGGGGGGCATGTGATTCCATACAGAAGGAAATGTGTGGCAAGGGAAAACCAACCATTTAGTGCGTTTTGAAAATGCTAACTCCCGCACAATTAAATTTGTGATGCGGGCTGCGGACTGTCAGATCTCAGGGAATGAGATCTGTTAGTATGATTCTTTTGTCATAAAAAATCACTGTAGCTATGCATATCAGGTAGCCCTAACATCAAGTATGGCTGCAAAATATCTTCAAGTTTGCTGCATAAAATTAGATCTAAGCATAAAAGATATTAAGCAGCTAAGATATAAAATGGCTCCGTGCATCCAATGAACAAGACAAGAACAATGTATAAAAAGAATCTTATATTATATTAAAGAATGGGGCACCTGAGAGGAAAACAAGAAAGGCGTTTTCTAGTTCTCCTCAGTGGGATGGGTTCTTGGAAGTCCTCAGTGTTTCAGATCTAAAATTCCTCTCTTTGGTTAATGTGGAAAAACCCTAACAAACATGGAACTCAGTGGGAGTTCAAAATGCAAACAAATGGAAATGGTGACCAAGAGTAGATCTAGTGTGATCTAATGCAATGGAGGTGACTAATGAATGGATAAAACCCTTCTATTTATAACAAAATATTGGGGTGTTCTAGAACTTGGTGCATGAATAAAATATTATTAATCACATTCTAGAATCAGCCTTTAGGAATATTTTATTATATTTGTTGGAGGGAAAAGGGTTTTTGACTTGGGTCAATTCCTTTATTTATAAATAACAAATAAATAAATGATTTATTTATTATTTAAGGGAGATGAGGGGAATATAATTAAATAAATAATGGTTTATTTAATTATTTAAAAATGATTTAGTAGTGTTTAAATAACTTATTATTATGAAATAATTAAATAAATAATGATTATTTAATTTATTGCCTTGTTTTGGGTTAAATATGACCAAGAAATGTAAATAAATGTGGTGAAAGCGATTTTACTTGGGGTAAAATTGGTCTTACATGGTGTACTTGGGTTCATCTAACGATAATGGGTTAGATGACCAAGAAATGGTGTAACAGATTGCCCCCAAACGTATGAGGGTTAGGAGAAAATTGTATGACCGAAGTACGTTGTAAGAACTGAATCACAAAACAATAAGATAGAAATGAAAGAGAGGAATGTAAGGTAATCTAAAGTGGTGGAGAACTAGACCCTGAGGAGACGAGACTTACAGGTGCAACAAGTCTCAAGTGTATGATGTGGTACCAATGTGAAAGGCGGCGGGGGAGGCATACCTATGCCCGCCGAGACAATAGTACAAAGAATAAGGCGCCCGGAAAACCATGGAACGCGATAGTAAAACCAGTGCTAGCCTAATCATGAGCCACAAATAGAGAATGATGAATCCCACATACATGCGATGCCTGGAATAATCGTCAGGACTTATACAATGATATGGTAGTACATGAGATACTAATATACCCAAATGCCCCCTACACACGGGGAAGGGCTCGCGAAATCGGACCGAAATGTGCAAATCGAAAAGGTGCTGCAAGTGACTGAGGCCGATATCATCAAATGAGAGGAGCTGCATCAAGTGCTGGAATGAAGAAGTCATTCGGGTATGCGGGGGGCTACCTGCACGGCCACCCCTTTCGAAAGGTTGAGACATCTCACACACACCCAGGTATCACCAATAGCTGCTGCTGCATCACTGAATCGTCAAGTGTATAGATCACGATCAAGCTGAAAAGAGCTCGAACCAAGCTACACTGCCCCCTAGACCTGACTTCTGGATTAAAGGAGCTGATGTCGACAAAATTAGGTCCACCATGGGTGAGGTAAGAAGGGAACCCCAACTAAGGCACGAGAGAAAATAGTGGAGCGACGAACAGACGGACACTAATGATGATGAAAATGAGGGATACTAAGTGGTGGATGGACAACTTCCCTTGTTAGAGCATAAAAAGCAGGGATGTCTTGGCAGCTACTGACACAATATCAGGAGGGATAGGGAACAATGGGACTGAGGGCCATACTGTGCAACACGAGGGAGGGACCAAGCAATGAAGGATGGAGGACTATAGCGGGATAAAAAAGGACTCCAGATAGACTCCATGACTGATGATGACTCAACTCGGATGCTCTAAACAAGGGCGACTTGATGGTGCTGCCACACAGTAACGGTCCGATGGGGAACCATAAAAACATGAGTACAAGAGGGTATCTCATGACGAAAATCAACACGAACAAAGACAAGTAAGGAGGCAAAGTGGTGCCCCCAGGTACAAGTGTTGTAAGTGAAAAAATTCGATTTTGAGGAGAGATGAAAAGGTCCTTCATGGACAAAATGTGTCCTGGTGAAGTATGGAAACATGAAAAACAAACAAACACCGATTTGAGTGCTCGGTGAGAGCTTTCCAATGGTGTAGATGTTTTTTCAAACGGGGCTATGGTTTGGTCGTAGTGGGCGAAAGAAAAAATATGGGTTTTCTTCTAATAGGGTGTTTGCCCTCCAAAATCATTCATTTTCTTGTGGAGCTGTGGTGAATGTGGAGAGGAGAGAAGGCCCTAAATCTTGCGACAATCGTAGCGGACAAACCGACCGTTGGAATTGCAATCCGTCAGTTGCGGGTAAGAGGCCTAATCCTAAGATTTGTTTTTGATGGATTGAAAGTGTAGATTAGGGTTTAAAATTCCATAAATTGTCCCTACATCCTCATTACGGTTGGTTCACACTTTTTGGGGCAAAAGCTGTGACCTGGGATGTAGGTTTTGGCCTGAAAAGTGCGACCTGGCCCAGGTTTTGCCCAAAAATTGCAACCTGCTAGGTGTGGAAGGTTTCAGTGTTGTTATGGGTTGAAATTCTATTTTGATGTAAGATAATGCAGTTTGGTTGATCTGGATGCTGACAAGGATGATTTTTTTATGCAGATATGACAGATATACGAATAAAGTGGAGAGAGAGAGACTTGGGTACACTACGGACGGAGATCCAAGCGGATTAGGGTGTCCGTCATGCACTGGCTAGACATGGGGTTCTGAAATTTTTGGAGAACCCTTTGATGAGGGCTGGAGAGCCCTTGTTGGCCCGGATTATCAGTTATTGGGATCTAGATTAGGAGGCGTTTGTAGTGTAGGGGCACAGGATCAAGTTGATGGTCGAGGATTTGTATTTCTTGACTGGTCTCCCACCGTTGGGGATGGTGAAAAATATGCAACCAGTGTTACCACAGGGGCATAACATTATGGAGTTTTTGGAGTGACATTGTCGACCGAGTGTCTGAGTCAAAGGGAATCGGATATCTATTGGGAGCTAGAGAGGTTGGAGACCCGGGAAGTGGCCGCAGCAGTGTTGCAGATCTTGGGCAGTCAGGCGCTCCATCACATCACTGGAGGGTAGATGATGATTGTAGAGAGTGTGTTGGGTGGGACCTACTATGGGTGGGCCTAGATGATGTTGGTGTCGCTAAAATGACAATTGTCATTATGTAAGCGGCAAGTGAATCATGATTGTGCATATGGGATGGTATTGTGCTCTTTCTTCTTTGAGAAGATCCCGACCTTACGACCTCGTATACAGTTTCCTGATGGGGGCCTGAGAGAGCCCCGAATGCGTCGGTGGGGATGACTACTGAGTAGAGGAGGAGGAGGGGTGGCCGGGAGGGTGTTTCGACCAGAGTTCTTTGCCCATTGGGACCAGATTCTGTTATACATAGACGACTATCCCTATAGTGGGATGAGTTATTGGGGAGATCCGGACTTTCCGCTGCCACTTGGTCGAGTATGGGGATCGGATGGTAAGTGACAAGAAACTAATTGGTTATGTTCCTTTTTATAGTTTGTGACTAGTATTCATGGTACTAATCCTTATATTGTTTGGGATGCAGATATAGCTCCGGTGAAACCGGCTGGATATATGGGACGACTAGCAGCAGCAGGTGCTACAGGCGCAAGTGGATCGAGGATAGGACAGAATGAAGAGATGGCCACACTGGTGGAGGACCTCCATCGTAGATGTGAGGGACTGCTGACCGGTGTGTCGGAGCATGGATGGTAGGATTTAGATGACCGATACATAGAGCTATGTATTGGGCTCCCCTCAGAATGGCGAGGGATCATGCGACGCATGGCGATGGTCGGGCAGACGGTGCGTGATCTATGAGCTGCATGAGCAGAGCCGTTGGCTTGGGATCCTTCGGAGAGTGACTAGGTGTGGGGCAGGTGGTGCCCCCTAGTAGTGATGTAGGGGCAAGTGGTGCCCCCCATTTTTGTAGTAGTGGTTTTTGTAACATGCTATGGGCATGTCATATGTTTCAAAGTATATGGACTTTAAAACACATGTTATATATATATGAGTTTTATGTGTATTTTGTGGATGCTATTGTCTTATGTGTGATAAATGCCAGTCTAGAACATGGTTTGTGATCTGATCTACGTAGTGATTGTGACTTCTAGGGATGTGGTTGAATGAAATAAATCTAAATTCCCGTATCAAAAGTATCACTCGTAAATATTGTCTAAACAGGATAGGATTATGCACACGGTAGATGCCATTAAGTTGTAAGACAATAAGCAGGGAATCTAAATAAAATTGCAGATGGAGGATGCGATGGGAGAGAGCGTTAGCTAAGAGACCACGAACGACATCATACTTGGCTTGGTTATTGGTGGCGGTGCCAATGCAGACCCCATTTGCAAGAACAAGGGTATGCACAGGGGTAAAGATGGCCCAGGCGGCTGAGGCGAGGTTTCGGGAATACCAACTCACGCCATCGGCGTAACCAATGTAATGAGTGGACGAGAGGGTCGAGGGAATAGCATCACAAGATAAGAGAAGTGAGGAAGATCGGGGACTTGTGTTGTGACGTACATCATAGAGACGGATGGGAGTATCGGGGTTACGTGAAGAGAGGGGAAGGTGGTGGAAACCACTAGAGGCTGCAAAGCTACCGAGATCATCGTTCATGGAGGAAAGGCACAGAAAGGGGTCATCAAGGGAGATGACAAAAGAGCAAGTAAAAAGATGGTCAAAACATGAAGAGCCCAAGAATGGCGATGAAGGGGGATCAGAGGAAAAAGGCGGAGTGGATACGGAGGGGATGTACTCCAAGGGTTAGGCGGATGATGATAGGTACAAGAGAGGAGCAGCAGATTCAGACATCTCAACATCAGTGGGAGGGATGTCAATGGTGGTTGGAGGATCCTCGAGTAAACTCGACGCATACTGAGCAAGGATGGGCGAGGTGGATTGATTCTGTTCCACTTCATACTTGCGAATGACCTCTAAAGAGGCGCGGTAATGCGTGAGGTGAGGGAAATGGTGAGAATAATGGCCATGGACACCACATAAGGCGCAGGGTTTGTTGGTGCGAAGGGCCTATGGGTTCTTGGTTATGGGGGCGGAGGAAACAGAGGTTTTCGGGGATGACGATTCAGGGAACGCGACTTTGACCATGGGTTGGATATGGGCAACTCAGGACAAGTATGGGTGGTGTGACCGACAGCATCACACAAAGCGCAAGGCTTGGTGGGTGGAGGAGGAGTAGGATTGGGAGTGGTGGCTTTATCTTTGGATGCCCCCCTATGAGTTTTTGTTTTCTTACCCGTAGTAGTCTCAGCATGAGGAGGGTCGTGCGATGGGGCTAGAGGTACCGTAGCGGTGGGAGGAGCAACAGGAATCGGTTGAACTGGTGTCACAGAAATGTATGGTTTAGGGTGGGCAGGAGAGGTTTCGGTTGGAGGAGTAAGATACCATACCGGTATTCCCAAAGTTAAATTAGGTAGGGAAAGGGTGGCCATGACAGGAACCGAATAGACGCTAGGGGGAGGGCCAAGGAAAGGGATTTGATCGGCGAAGTAATGGACAGGAGGGATGGTTCCTAAATGGGGGAGGCCGGAGGGAACCGGGGCGGGAGGATAAGGAGGTTCCGGGGTGTGAAGGGGAGGTGAAGGACCCGGTGGGAGAGTTTGAAACAGCTGAGGAGAAGGGCTAGGAGTAGGGTGAGTCGGATGAGGTGGAGGTTGCTGACTAGCCGGAGCAGGTTGCGAGACGGCAGCCTGAGACGATTGCATCATGCAAACATTCGCCGAGCTAGGATCAAAGATAGGAGGAGGAGGGGGACTGGGGAAGGTGCCAAGAAAAGAGGAGTCTTTGTAGACACTAGGAGAGACACTGGTAAAATAATCGACAGTTTGCTTATTGGTGACAGTAGAAATGGTGGACTCAGCTGAGGTCTGAGATTTAGGTTCATGATACGACAACTGGTTAATGGTGACGATCTTGCCATTATGAGGGAAAAACATCTTGTAGTGGACTGCGGATGGGACGGAAGACATGGCATAGGTGTAACTACGCCCCAAAAGGATGTTGTAGTCAAGAGGGGCATCGATAAATTCAACGTTGACACAGATAGTCTTACTGGCAAGGGTGATAGGGCAGTTACGAAAAAGACCAATGGGTTGGGAGGCATGGCCATCCCACGCACGGAGGGTGATGGTGGAAGGGGCCAGCTCAGATGATCCAAGTTGTTTCCAAACCGAAGCGGACATTACACAGGTAGATGCCCCCTCATCAATAATACATCGAGCGACATTGGGATTTTGGATTTTGACTGGGATTTGGAAAGAAACTGAAGGAGGAAGAGGGGGATGGTCTGACTGACAGGCGTCGAAAAAAATTAATAGGTCATCAACAGGATCTACAGCAACCATGGCAGATAGTAGAGCTTTCTTTTGAGAAGGACACGACTGGAGGAGTTCCAGTGTTGAAATGGCAGCTGGAGATTGCGCCAGATCATCTACTATGCTGTAGGAATGGGCAGCCTGACCAGAGGCAGCATTTCGGCGTAATGAACCCTTATGAATTTTTGTGTGAACCTCAACTTTGGGTGGAGGGATTTGTAAGGGACCATTGGGTGTCGATAGAGGCTCTGTAGAAGTTGATGATGGGGACTCAAAGACAGACGGTACAGGAGGTGGGGAGTATTGACGAGACCAATTTTGAAGGTTAAGGTCAATAGTGAGAGGTTGGTCAGAGGACATCATAAGAATCTGGTAATTGGAAGAACCAGAAGGAGAAGGTTGAGTGGATGCCGGGGCATGAGGGGATTGAGTAGCCACAAATCCTTGTTGAGGGAAAGGATCGGTAAAAACAGCGGGCTGAGAGGTAGAAGTAATGGGGGGGACAGGGGGAGAGGAGTGTTGTCCCCAAATGGTGGCCTGAGACTCCCACATCTATCGCATCTGTGGTAAGAGGGGACAATCGTGAGTGTAGTGACCGAAAACACCGCAACATGAACAGGGCTTATTTGTGTGAAGTGGCCTGTCCTGCTTGGGTTGGGAGCCCTGGGGCTGGGTAGTGGTGTTAGGGTCAATACTAGAAGGATTGGGTCCATGATTACCAGAGGCGGATGGATTGCCTCTCTTCGCCGTTGAGAAGGAGGAGGAGTAGTCGCACCATGTTGCGCAAATACATGCCCTGGAGGGGGTAGTAAGTGCGGCTGTGGGGGTGGAGGAGGTAAGGGAGCGGGAGGTCCAAATGCTGGAGGAGATGGGACACCAGGCTGCGGATAAGGGTAAGGGTGAGAATGGGTAACATTGAGGTAAGCAGGAGAGTGGGCAAAAGGAGGAGGCATGCTAAAGCCTGGATACATGTTACTGGGATGGGGAAAGGTGCAAGAGGTGCTGGCCCCACTGGGAGGAAAACCATAGGGCATAAGAGATGGAGCAGAGGTATGAGATATGGCTCCGATGATACCGTCGACAGAGTGAGAGGTCCTGGAGGCATTAATGCCCCCAGGCTTGGGGAGATCAGGAAGGACAGTATAAACATAACTAGACTGGGCATAGATAAGGTCATACTTTAAGGAGATTTGAAGGGCGGCTTCTTCGATTTGGGGGAAATGGGAGGCGACATCTTTGCTAATGGGAGGGAAGAGAGAGCAAAGGAACCAATCCATGTAAACTCGATCTTCAAAGGGGGGAGCACGGCATAAGCTTCGTCGTCGTCGCCACTCCTGGACATGAGAGGAGAGACGCGTTGAAGAGGATTGATGAAAGGAGGTCAATAGTTCAGTGCCAGTGTCGTATCAGAGAGGGAGCTAGAAATAAGACAAAAAGGCTTGGGAAATGGTTGCAAAAGTGGTATGGGAAGAGGTGGCTTGATCAACATACCATTTGGACTTTTCGCCAGTAAGGGTGCATTGGAATAAATGAAGACGAATGGAGTCATCAGTCATGGAATTAGAGGAGCTCCACATGTGGAAAGATCGGATATGATTGGAGGGATCTTCACTAGCAAGGCCTTCGAACTTGGGAATGTTGGAGGGGAGCTTGGTTGGCATAGTAGGCCAACTGACATCGTGGCGGATAGGATTATTGATAAGCTGATTGAAGTCGGGGAGACTGAGGCTGGCCATATACGGAAGTAATGGGGCAGTTGAGGTAGGTCCCATAGTGGTTCCACTGGAAGTGAACCCAGCAGTAGAACTGGGGTTAGGGCTAGGTCCAGAACTAGACATGGTGGAGGTAAAGGGGGGAGAACCAGAAGGACGGGGAGAACCCGAACAATCAGAGGAAGAGTCGAAGTGCAGACTTGGGGGAGGACTTATGCGATGATGATGAGAAGGAGGAAGTCGACCAACCGGAAACTGAGGGTGAAGGCAAAGAAGTCACCGGGATAAATGCCTTGGAGGTGCAATGATGACAGGAAGAAGAAAGACCGACAAGGGCAGCAAGGTGCAAAAGCAAGACGTGACAAGGGCAAGGAGGTGCAGTGTCAATTAATTTTAGAGTCTTTTCTAGGTGGTGTTAACCAGGCTCTTCTTCACTTAGGGTCAGTGTGTGGAATGCATTAATTTTAATTGATTAAACCCAGACGTTTTGAGAGTAAAAGAAAAAGTGTGTTGTGTAATGGAAAAGAAATCTGTAGTAAATAAGACTGAAAGAACAGAAAATTAGCAACTAAAAAGGTAGCAATCGAACCCAAGAAGGTGGGTCTCTCAAAACTAGTCTAGAAGGGGCAGAGCATGCTAACAAGAGATCAATAGATCTAAGGTCTGGAGGGACTGGGATCTAATGGAGAAATCTGCTAGAAAGTGGTGCAAAAAGCAGCAAAGAGGCAGGGGAAAGGTTGCTACTAGAAAATAGGAGATCAGCTAAAAATAAGGGGGGTCAAAGAGGTGACCCTAGAGATGAACCCAAACAAAGCGAAAGGCAGTGTATAGAAAGGGAAGAAAATCTGACCTATAAGGATCTGAATAGGAGGTATCATATCTGAAATAAGGCTGAAACTTCTGGAAATTCAGACGTCTGAAAACAGCAACAAACTCTCCCACAAAAAGTGGAGGGAACTAAAGCCCTAAGGGGCAAGATTCCTACGTAGGTGAGTGAAATAGATCAGCAACAGGTCTGAACAGGTGGAGACAGAGGCTGGAAAACCCTGACAGAAGCTTCAGTGCAACCCAGAAAAAGTGCTGGCAGATTGCAGAAAAAAATTGCAGGTCGCAGGTTTGGGCCTGTTTTCAGGCCAGGTTGCAGATTTAGGGCAGAAAAGTGTGACCTCAAGGCCAGGTCACACTTTTTGGGCTGATAAGTGTGACCTGCAGATCCGAGTCTGGCGGTGGTAGATTTCAGAAATTTTTGTCGTCTCAGCAGCGGCTGATGTCGGTCACATGCGAAAAAAGTGCAGAAACACACGGAAGTTAGAAATTTGAATGTTTGAGGGTTTTAGAGGGGAAAAATAGCATAAAAATGGGAAAAATAGGAAAAATAAAAAATGGAAGAGAAACCCTAGGGTCTGAAACAGCTGGATATGCAGGAAGATAGAAAATGACAGTGGTCGTAAAAGAAAACCTGTGTGGAGTCGCCAATTGTTAGTATGATTCTTTCATCGTAAAATATCACTTTAGCTATGCATATCAAGTAGCCCTAACATCAAGTATGGATGCAAAATATCTTCAAGTTTGCTGCATAAAATTAGATCTAAGCATAAAATATATTAAGCAGATAATATATAAAATGGCTCCATGCATCCAATGAACAAGACAAGAACAATGTATAAAAAGAATATTATATTATATTAAAGAATGGGGCACCTAAGAGGAAAACAAGAAAGGTGTTTTCCAGTTCTCCTTAGTGGGATGGGTTCTTGGAAGTCCTCAGTGTTTCAGATCTAAAATTCCTCTATTTGGTTAATGTGGAAAAACCCTAACAAACATGGAACTCAATGGGAGTTCAAAATGCAAACAAATGGAAATGGTTACCAAGAGTAGATCTAGTGTGATCTAATGCAATGGAGATGACTAATGAATGGGGAAAGCCCTTCTATTTATAACAAAATATTGGGGTGTTCTAGAACTTGGTGCATGAATAAAATATTATTAATCACATTCTAGAATCACCCTTTAGGAATATTTTATTATATTTGTTGGAGGGAAAAGGGTTTTTGACTTGGGTCAATTCCTTTATTTATAAATAACAAATAAATAAATGATTTATTTATTATTTAAGGGAGATGAGGGTAATATAATTAGATAAATAATGGTTTATTTAATTATTTAAAAAATATTTAGTCAAATTTAACTAGGAATAGTATTTAAATAACTTATTCTTAGGAAATAGTTAAATAAATAATGATTTATTTAATTGATTACCTTGTTTTGGGTTAAATATGACCAAGAAATGTAAACAAATGTGGTGAAAGCGATTTTACTTGGGGTAAAATTGGTCTTACACCATCTAACGATAATGGGTTAGATGACCAAAAAATGGTGTAACAAGATCGACGGTGGTCGGGCGATATGAGGGTGACGATTAGGTGGAGCAGTGGGGTCTGGGCACCGTGTGATGTGGCGGTCTTTATCGTGTAGCGCGGGGGGTTAAAAAAATATGTGGGGTTTATCATAAAGTGGGGCATAGGGAAAATATTAAAGCAAGGGCTATGCAATTAGGTGGGGGTTAGGGTTATATGGGCATGGGGATAAAAATAGAAAGGAGCTCGGGTTAATAAAACAAAAGAGTCGGGTTTTAATATATTTAAATAGAGTTTAATATATAACCCAAGGTCTCGAAAGGTTAATTTTTCATTTAAAACAATGTAAAAAGACATTTTTACATTGTTTTAGTGCAAAAAGGAAGAAAATGATATAGGTGGGGTTTTTGATGGGTTTTTCAGGAATAAAATTGGATGTTAAGTGAGGGAAAATGAGAGAATGAAACTGATGATAGGAAAGGAGGGTGAAAATGAGAGAAATAAGCCCAAAATGTGTCTTTTAAGAGAAGGCAGATATTTTGAGAAAGCAGAGATGAAATATAGTGAAAAAGGTTTATTGAGGATAATGAAGGCAATGATATTTCTAAAGATAGTTGATAGGCTAAGAATGCTATCTTTAGCTGCTTGTACAAAATCCATAGTCACCTAGTGGATCTATAAAATATAGGAGGATAACAGGGTGCAAAGGGTGTAAAGATGTATCAACAGATTCGGCTTTGTTTCTTATGTCTGAACTGGCTAAAGAAGATGTTTTTGGAGGATATGTGAGTACACGGGCTGTGGAGCCATGACCATAGATATCAGCTCTCTAATAAGAAGAAGGTGAATCTTCTATAGAAATTGAGGGTGGGTCAGATTAGATGGGCTACTTCTCCCTCCAGACTCTCTTAAATATAATATTTTCAAGATCAGATACAAGAGAGGTTTTCTGCTGAGAAGTATCCGATTGGGTATGGGGCCTAGTGTAAGCCAGGATTACACTTGATTTGAGCTTTAATAACAGTGGATTCGCCAAGGTGAGAGTTATGCAACTTTCAACCCTTCATGCTCACTTGATTGAAGGGTGAATATAATGTCATATCCCAGGGAAAAGATTTTCTAGTTCGTATCCCCGACAACTGTGCTAAAAATATGTTGTAGCTCCTAGAGACAACCCTGAGTTGCAAAAGACTAGTGCCTAGGACATCTTAAAGTTATAGATTAATTATGGAAAATTGTATAAAGACCTCAGACGGAATGTGGAATAGGATAACAAAGGTTTTGGTGGTTCATGGAAAGAGAAGGCTTTGGAGTTGATTCATGTGAATTCCTTATACCGTGAGAGGGCTCAAGGGACTGCAAGGCTTGATGGATTTTAATTGGTCCAATTATAAAATAATGAGCACAAACTTTTAAAAATGTGTAGAGGCAGTGAGGAAGAATAGAGAATGAACCCACAAGAGACAGGCTTAAGAGATTTAAGAATCCACCCCCTAGTGACCTCAGAGGAAGCAGATATGAATAAGATATGGGCAACAAAAGAGGTTCACAAAGTGCAAATTAATGGAGTGCAGAAAGCTTAATACATGAGAGTTAACACCTGAGCATTATACAAACATGAATTCATGAATAAAATTGTAGACTACCAGCAGCTACATTACACAAACTTTCAAAGCAGCATAGTATGACAGATGATTATACATAAAGAGAGATTACTGGTAACAGAATAAAAATAGATACATACTACTCATTTCTCCATCCAGAATCCAAATAGTAGCATTGTATTATATTGAGTTCAAACAACTCTTCTAAATATGTATCTCAGAGCATAGGGAGCACAATCATATAAAAATACCGCAAAATTCTTCTAAAATTCCAGAACCCTTCTTTAATCTTAGAACTTACTATATATAGAGTTTCCCTGGAGGGTCTACGGTACTTGATCATTTATGATCGACCCATTTTTTTGTAGGTAAATCCCCTCTGTGGACAGAGGCAATCCCTTTAGCCCTAGGGTGGGTCTAGCAACAAGAGGACATGCTAATGTGTCGGTTCCTAGCTAATGAAAGAAATGATTTGGGATAGATTGTCCTACCTGTGATCCAACACGGTTGTCATAGTTGCAGCAAAGGTCTCCTGATCCTCATCCTGAGATGTCACGATCCTTCAACAATGGTACTCGGGTGCTTGCACAAGAGTCAAAGGAGGAAAGTAGCATACATGACAATAATTGCATTCATAACTAGCTAATCTGTCAAGGAGGATTAAACGCATTGCGTAAGGTAAATCACATCAACATAAGACAAGAACCAAAAAAATTGTCATGCATATATTAAGAGAAAGAAATAGATTACAACAGAAGCCTTGACGTCACAGCCTCCTTCAACGGGTCCAGTTGAAATGTGTCTCGATCATTTGTCAAGAAATCTCGACGTGGTGAGGCAAAAGCCTAAGCTCTCTCTCGACAAGGATCTCTCTCTCTACTCTATCTCACACTAGCTATATTAGACTGTCACAAAAAAATGTTCAGTAATTCCTCTTCAGGTAACTACATCTATGTGAGAGAGGTGTAGTCATAGAAGGAGAGGAGGAGGTTGGGATCCCTCAAATGGTGGAAGGGAGGCCTTATCCTTTGGGAGGTTGCCCCAAAAGGAGGAAACAAGAAGCCAAAGGAAGGTGCTCATCATTATGCAGTCGAAAAACCCAAGATGACTCGCTCACGAAGTGGTTAGCTTGGAAAATTTGCTTCTATATTTAAAAAAATTTCCAAATATAGCTCGACATGGGGAGCTCAATGAGACAGAACACCAATGGGCATGTGGCTCAGTGTTAATTTTCTTTATCAACACGAGGCCATAACTGCCTGCCAGTGCCAACCCAGAAGCATGTGTTTTTGATGGTCTATTCTACGAAAAGTCAACAGAGGAAAATTTCTTCTCATGGCGAGGGATGGAATGACACTTTTTTCAAGGCATGGCACTTCATATAAGTCATGTAAATGGTCCTCCAATGTGTAGTATGGGGATTGTAGGGACAGTGACAAAATGCTGTGTAACAGATGCCCCCTAAAGCATGAGGTCTAAGAGAGAGGGAGGAGTGAAATGCTTTACGAGAATGCATTCAAACTAAACACCACTGTCAGAAGTCTTGCAAGTACAAATACAAATGATATCTTTGATACATGAACATGTGGCATGGGAGAAACCATACATAAAAGAGTACATAAAAACTGAGATCCGAGGTATGGATGCAATCATCCAGCAATAAGTATCAACAAATAGACTTAGGTATGGTTGCAACCATCCAATCAAAGAGTCATGCATACAGTGATGACAAACCACAAGATCCCACAGCCTGGATCTTATTAGAAAAAACCCAGGGTCTTGCGCTCCATCTCAACCCAAACAAGTACCAATTCAAGCATGCGAATATGTGAGCCAAAATCAAACATGCAAGAAAATCACCTGGTTACCAGCCAATGATGAAAGTTGTTAACAAGCATGAGATAAACTGCCAATAATGACAATGGCTCTCAAGGTATAGCAGGTACAATCCACAAAATGTGGACAGTGATATGGCATCGAAAACCCACATAATCACTCTATTGAAGGCCAATGATGTGGACCTATCGTCGAATTCGAAGAACTTGCCATTGAGGCATGCAAGCTCCAAGGTATCGGGAGGGAGTCTCTAGATCAAATTCCTGGATAATGAGTTGAAGTTGATAGGAAGTGACCCAGTCGAAGGAGGTCCATAATTTTTCCCACGTCATCGACATGAGACAGAGGAACAACACCAAAAAAAGTATCAGAGGGAGGTTGAAAACTGCAATCGGAAACTTCTCTTAAACATATCAGTGACACGACTCTGGATTTGGAAGTATTTTACATCAAGAGATTTGAGGTCATGATGACGTGGGAGAGAGCAGATGAGAGGTCAAAACGGATTACCCAAACCCATATAGGAAAAAATGATGAAATGAGATGTCCCCAACCTGACACAAATGCAGATGAGTGTCATGTTCAAGAGCGACATACTGCCAACATGACTGAGAACTGGTTCCATTTTCCCCCACCATTGCTGGCATGTACCCCAATTATTTTTGGAAAACAAGCTTGAAGGGGATAGCATATTCTGTTGGGTGTGGACCCTGATTATCTTGTTTATTTTGTATCACAGCATTGGACCCCTGTACCTTAATGTGGCAGCAACGCCGTCCGAAATTAAATGCTTCCTGGAGGGTCTAGGGGGGGCGGCTGCGACTTTATGGAGCCCCCCCCTGGTGGGGAGTTTTGGGGGTAGCACCCTCGAAGCTAAAAACAGATGTAAAACTGCATTGTAAAAGTATAGTAATTTCTAATCAATTTAGGTTGTTCATTAGGCGGATGATCTGACGGTAGAAGTTATGTTTAGTTTAGGGTTTTTTTCCCTAGAAGGCAACCCCTCGCTTTGTATGAGGGTATTGTATTGCGCCTGTGTATTGTATGTGTATTCTCGGAGCGAGAAATGATAGGGAGACTATGAGAAAAAATAGAGGATATTACATAGGATCTACTGTAGGTTGTGTCTCTTCATTTTGTTGGATAATAGAAAGGAAGGCCTGGCTGTTCCAGGTGGACATAACCCAAAATGGGTGAACCACGTATATCTGTGTCTCTATGGTTTTATGTGTTTCATGTGCTTGTGTTTTCCACATATTTTATGTGTTTCATTGCTCTGTAATATATATAATTTTCTAACAACTGGTATCTGAGCCGAAGGTCTATTTGGCTGATAAACTCACAGGATAGAAGAGTTTCTGGTTTGAGTGGGAGCAATGGCGGAAGATGGTAAATTTAGGGTCGAGAAATTTATCGGAAAAAACTTCCTGCTGTGGAAGATGCAGATGGAATATTATCTATATCAGAAAGATCTTTACCTACCATTGAGCAGAAAAACAAATAAGCTGACGACTATGACAGACGTAGAATGGGATATTCTTGATAGAAAGGCACTCAGAACAATACGGTTGTTCCTCGCGGCATCGGTAGCCTTCAATATTTAGAAGGAAACAACAACAGATGTTTTATTAAGGCATTAGCAAAAATATATTAAAAACCCTCGGCCTCAAACAAGGTATTTCTTATGAAACATTTATTTAATATGAAGATGTAATGATCCTTCTTCAGGATTTGCTAGAATAGGGCCCTCTAGGATGTTGTATAAGGAAGCCAATGCAAAAATAAGTTGAACCAGGACTTGGATCCCTTTGTTTACTCTTCATAAATTACACTTGCAGAATATTAGCTCAAAGAAATAACCCTAGGAGGGTTATTCAGATCCTCCAATCCTCTGTATCTCAAACAATGCTTAGAATGGAGAGCTACAACAATACATGAACTTCAACAAGCACCGGCAATGAAATATCAATACATGTAGTGCAAGAAGAGAACTTAACCATTATATTATGTGCAGCTATCAATAGATATACAAGAACTTGAGGAAAGACCTCTCAAGATAGGCCAAATCAACCCCAATACAAATGTACATACAAAGTGAAGGTACACAGCTACACAACCCAACAACAAGCTATGACTGTGCAACCCATAAGGAGAAAGGATTGAAAACTGATACATATACAAATATATAATAATAACAGTCTCAAATAAAGTGGGGGAGAAATATCTCAACCCTAGAAAACAATACTACCACAATCCTCTAAGGGATTGGCCAAAATACACTAAATGGAAAAATGCCGGAGTGGCTGGGTAGTAGCAGCAACTCAATAATAGTACAAAAATGGAGAAGGATGGAAATGCTGCAAATGATGTAGAAACCTCATCCACTGATCTTCTAAGTGAAAGGCTGCTCCCTTCACTAAAGATTACACCCTCCAATCCACAGTGTGAACCCCTCTTGCAAGTGCTCACTGAAAAGAACGCAATATGGAGAAGAGACTGTTGAATTATTAGTTGAACTGAGAGGGGGGAGGGGGGGGGGGGTGAATCAGTTCAATACATACATGAGCATTTTTCAATTTTTCATCATCTTATTTATAGCTTAATTTTATAATCAACCTTAGTATATGAACAGTCTTAATATGTTGCAGCAAATATTAAATTAATGTGACATTAAATTTATTATGAGAGCAACAAACATTAAGCAGATTTGATAAATCATCTCAACACACAAGAAACACAGATAGAGACAACATATATAAGGGGAAACCCACAAAGGGAGAAAACCACATATTATTATTTTTGTGATGCAAAGGCAAGCTCCAACTCCCTCTCACCACTGTTTTTCTGCAAGCACCAACCTACAAGAGGTTCCAACCTCAATTCTGCCCAGGCCACGGTCCTACGGGGAGGCTCCAACCTCAATCAGCTACAAATGATAGCTATCAAGCTTCAACTTTATAGGGAAGCTCCAACTTCCTCAATTTTTCAGAAGAAATGTTTGCTTATTTACCTTAGATATCAGCTCTGTTCTGTAGCATCTCTTTCTACTCCTCTCTTCCTTATATTCTCTGCCTCAATCTTCTATATTTTTCATTCTCTGTCCTTACTCTCTCTAACTTTTTTTTTATGCATATCCAGTTGATATTATATGTAGAGTTTCTCACATGATTGTTTGTGTTTCACAAGGAATTTGGAGTGAACAGTCATGACTCTTTGGCTTCTGTCTTCTCATTCCTTTCTCCAACTCATTTTAAAATTATAACAATATGTACAAATTTCAATGTTACAATGGGATTTTTCTTTTTCCTTTGGACACTTGCCTTTGCATCACAAACAATATAAAACAAAAATATTTACATCTTCAATTACACATTTAAATTCTACTCAACTCCTTTTCGGGACTTGGCTTTACTGGATTTTTCTTTTCTGCTGCTATTGAGTGACTGTTCTATATATTTGGTTCACTTCTGTGTTTATTCATCTGTTTACTGCACTTGTGTGCACCAACCACATATGTAACCGCTTTTCAGGTTTTATTCTTAAATGTATATGAGTCTAGGCAATGTCTGTTCACTCTCAATCTCTGTGTTCGGGCTGCCTGCTTACACATTCTCTGTCCATATAATTTATTTCCAAATCAACCCTCTTATATTCTTTTGGGATTACTGCACATTTTCTGCAGTTGTCTTTCTCTTTTTCGTCCTTGCAGGCTCTTGTAATAAACCCAATCCGTGAGCTTTTATAAAAACCATTATATTAAATACTAGCGTATTTATTATATGGATCAGCATATATATATATATATATATATATATATATATATATATACATATATATTTTCTAACCGAATGTAAAGACCCATGAATTCATTTTAACAAATGCCCAACATGCACCTCATTTTCTATAAGTTTCAACTTTAGCACAATATATAAATATATCACCATGTATGCATATTCCCAGAGTCAAGCGTTATAAACATTGATATAAGGGGTCGATTCCATTTAATCAATAGAATATCATTTATCCGGGCCCACTTGCCACGCTTTCCGATGCTATACATTACTCCTCGACTTCTTCCGATTGCGATTGATCGCAATCGCAAGCTTTATTAACTTGTTCTGCTATGTTGGCTTGTTCCGATGTCCTGCTCCGATTGCGATTACTCCAATCTGATGCGATACGATTACTTTGATTGCGATTAATCGCAATCGCAGCTTTTAATTGCAAGTTCTGATATTCCTATACTCTGATGCTCCGATGCGATTAGGCCGGATCTCAAATACATATTAATCACAGTTTATAAGCCCATTGGGTCTGGGCTTCAATCATAATCGCAAATTTTAGTTGCATGTGATCCGCTACTCCACTTTAACTCCAATGGGATTGACCACTGTTCACTGGAACTCAAAACATATATCAATCGTGATTTATAAACCCATTGGGTCCGGGACTCAATCGCAATCGCAACTTTCATTGTCATGCTTTGCTGCCACACTTTTCTCCGATGCGATGTAACATTGTTATGCCGTAACTCGAACATATATTATTCATGATTTATAGACCCATTGGGTTTGGTTCTTCAATCGCAATCGCAATCTTTTGATAACAAGTTTCGCTGCCAACTTTGATCTGAACCGATTGGGTGAGGGTCCCACCTTATGGTACTTTGGTTCTTTGTTCAAAAGGCACTACACTTATATAAAGCGTTTCCTATATATATTCTTTCGCTTCTACCTTTAGTGTAACCTCCGGATGGGTAATGATTCTTGGAATAAGGTTTATATATATACTTTTCCGCTTGGGTTAAGATTCCTAGAATATTATGTAGGGTCCCACTTGCATATTAACTTTGGTTTATATGCAAGCACTTACATGAGGTTTTCAGTTATCCACCTTATATATATATATCCACATACCAACTTCATTATATAGGGTTCGGCTATATATATATATCCTCCGGCTTAGGTCATGATTCTCGGAATTATATATATAGTGTATATACTAGCTGGGGTAGTGACTCTGGGAATAACGGCTCTGCCTCTGCCTCTGCCTTTCTGCGATAACGGCTCTGCCTCTGCCTCTGCCTTTCTGTAATAACAACTCTACCTCTATATTCACTACATCTGCCTCTTCCTTAGCTGTGCTTCTTTCTCTTTGTCTGTCGTTGCTTCTATTCTGCTTCCGCCTGTCTCCTTTGCTTCGTTTGTTCACTTCTTTGCTGCCTCCTTTGTCTGCCTCTATCTTTTCTGCCTTCATTGCCATCAATGAAAACACTTCCAACAATCTCCCCCTTTGGCATTGATGGCAATACACTTTCTCTGTGGCAATACGCTTTCTCTATTTTCCTACTCTTCCTCCCCCTTTGACATCAATGGCACGGGGTTGCACATCTCGTAGTGTAGATTCTGTCCTTTAATCCTTTGATCCTGAGGACCTATTTCATGCTTCCTTTGCTGGCTGATCTCCCCCTCGAATGATATTTTCATCTCTGTTCTCCCCCTGAAACTATTCTTTCTCTTCATATCAGAGAGCAGCATCTACAGATAATACCCCTAGTCTATTTCTCAAATATTCAAATGGTTCTCTAGCAAGCGGTTTAGTAAATATATCTGTTGTCTATTCTTTTGTTGGTACATACTCCAGTTTTACTATCTTCTGAGCCACTTGTTCTCAGAGAAAATGATACTTGATTGGGATATGTTTAGTTTTTGAGTGAAGCACAGGATTTTTATATATACTTATAGCACTTGTATTATCACATTTTATTGAGATAGGTTCATCAATGATTACCTTCATGTCTTGGAGGGTTTGCTTCATCCACATGACTTGTGTACAACATGTTGCTACTGCTATATATTCTGCTTCTGCTATAGACAGAGAGATAGATGTTTGTTTCTTGCTTAACCATGCCACCAGAATTTCTCCTAAATAGAAAGCACCTCCACTTGTGATTTTCCTGTCATCCACACAGCTGGCCCAATCTGCATCTGTGTATGCTGTCAAGGTGAAGCTTTTGCCTTTAGGGTACCAAAGTCCATACTGTGTTGTTCCTTGTAGATATCTAAATATTCTTTTGACTGATAGAAGGTGGTTTTGTTTAGGTGTTGCTTGATATCTAGCCACTATTCCTATTGCTAGCATGATGTCTGGTCTTGATGTTGTCAGATACAACAAACTTCCTATCATGGATCTATAGAGTTTTTGATCTATATCAGTAGATACATCATTAGCACACAACTTACATCCCGTGATCATGGGAGTTGACACAGGTTTTCATTCCTCCATTTTGAAATTTTTAAACATTTCTTTTAAGTATTTTTCCTGTGAGATGAATGTGCCTGTGTTCTTTTGCTGAATTTGAAGTCCTAAGTAGAAACTGAGTTCTCTAATCATGGACATCTCAAACTCTGATTTCATCTTCTCAGCAAAGCCTTTTGCTAGTTCATCTCTGTTGCTTCCAAACATAATGTCATCAACATATACTACAACAATTAGGAGTTCATTTTCATGGGCTTTTATGTATAGATTGTTGTCTACTCCACCTCTCTTAAAGCCTTGTTTTTGCAAATACTTATCCAATATTGAGTACCAAGCACGAGGAGCCTGTTTCAGTCCATATAGAGCCTTCTTCAGTCTGCACACATAGTCTTCTTTTTCTGTTAAAGAGAAACCTTCTGGTTGTTCCATGTAGACTTCTTCTTCTAGATCTCCATTCAGAAATGTAGATTTTACATCCATTTGATATACCTTGAAGTCTTGGTAGCATGCAAAGGCCAGCAACATTCTGATGGCTTCCATTCTGGCTACAGGAGAAAATGTTTCATCATAATCAAGTCCTTCAATTTGTGAATATCCTTTGCAAAATAGTCTGGCTTTATTCCTGATTACCTGTCCTTGCTCATTCATTTTATTCTTGAATACCCATTTTGAGCCTATGACATTTTCCCCAGTGGGTCTAGGAACTAGTTCCAAGGTATTGTTTTTCTCAATTTGGTCTAATTCTTCATTCATAAATTTCACCCAATACTTGTCCTTGCTAGCTTCTTCAAATCTCTTTGGCTCTATTTGTGATAACATGGCTATGTATACCTCTTCTATCTGTTCAGTGAGCTACCTTCTTGTTTGGACCCTTGCTCTCTTGTCTCCAATGATCTGGTCTTCAGGATGATTCTTCTGAGTGTATCTTGAGGGGGCTTTTGAGCTCAGGTCTGCATCTTCTATTGTCTTGCTTGTTTCATCATCATTTTGGTTTTATTCTTCATGGTTGTCTGATGTACTGTAGTAGTCTGTATCTCCTGTATTGTTTGGAAGTTCTTCATCAAATATCACATCAATACTTTCTACTATTTTTCGAAGAGTCTTGTTGTAACACCTGTACCCTTTACTTTTGGAAGCATATCCTAGAAAAATCCCTTCATTTGCTCTTGCATCAAATTTCCCAAGATTTTCATCATTATTCTTTATATAACACTTGCTTCCAAAAATTCTAAAATGTTTGATTGAAGCTGGCTTTCCATGCCATAGTTCATAGGGAGTCTTGTCACTGCTTAGCCTTAAGTGAGATTTATTAAGGATATGCACCGTTGTGTGTACTGCTTCTACCCAGAAGGTTTGAGGAATATTACTCTCTTGCATCATGGCTCTGGAAATTTTTTGTACAGATCTGTTTTGTCTCTCTGCTACTCCATTCTGCTGAGGTGTCCCTGCAATAGTAAATTGTTGCTTTATGCCATGTTCATTGCATAGGTCTGCAAAGTCATAATCAGTGAATTCACCTCCTCTGTCTGATCTGATGCATTTCAGCTTGCATCCTGTCTGATTTTCTACTAAGGCTTTGAATATTTTGAATTTGTCCAGAGCTTCCGATTTATTCCTGAGAAATGTAACCCATGTCATTATGGAGAAATCATCAATTATCAGCATGAAGTAGGATTCTCCATTTGGTGTTTTAGTTCTTGCAGGTCCACATAGATCCATGTGCACAATATGGAGTGGTCTTGTTGTTGATAACTCATCTTTGGCCTTAAAGGATGTGCGGGTCTGTTTACCCAATTGACAAGATTTTCATATGGTATTAGAAGGCCTTTTTATTTCTGGCATGTCTCTGACAGCTTTCTTCTTGCTTAGTCTGATGATGTGATCAAAGCTGAGATGTCCCAATCTTTTATGCCATAACCATGAATCCTAAAGTTTGCTAAGATGACATGCTTCATCTTCCTCTTTCACAATGTAAACATTACTCTCTATTCGAACTCCTTTGAGTAGAGTCTTACCTGTGGTGCTTGATCTGACTTCACAATCTTGTGCTCTAAAAAGAACTTCATAGCCTTTATCACACATTTGACTAACACTTAGCAAATTTTATTTTAGCCCATCTACAAATAATACATCTTGGGCCTTTCCTCTGCCATTGTCTAGGCTGATTGAGCCTTTTCCTTTTATTTTTCCTGATTTATCATTGCCAAAGGTAATATTGCCAGATTTATTTTCATCAAGAGTTATAAACTTGCTTATGTCTCCAGTCATGTGTTTTGAGCAGCCACTATCCAAATACCACTGGCTTTTCAGATCTTGAGCAGTTAGAGCCAGGTCACACTTATTCTCCTTCTTTTTCCACTGGAGGCATCCTTTTGTTTGGTATCTTTTGTGAGATTATGAATCACATCCTTTCATAGGACATTTGGAAGGCATATGTCCAACTTGATTGCATACACAACATTTGATCATAAATTTTGCAGAATTGTGAGTATGAACAAAATTTATTTGATTCATAAACCTCTTTGAGGTGTTTAACATCAATCTTTGTCCATACTTTCTACATTCAATAATTTTATGGCCAAATTCCTTACAATAAAAACAGTAACCATAGAAATTATTTGCATACCTGATGTAAGGTTGTCTTCTCCATTTGTTTGCTTGAGACAGTCTCTTCACTATTTGCATATTTTGCTGGTTTGAATCACTCCTCCTTGCATGACAGTATGCAGCAATGTGTCCCAACTTGTGGCAGACATAACAGGTAGTATTCTTCATAGGAGGAAATAATCTGCTTTGATGGTTTCCAAATTTGACATACTCAGGGGTCTTAGTATTTATTACACTCTTTGCTACTAGTGGTTTCTTCTGATCTCTGTCTTCCTTATTACAGGTTTCTTCTTTTGTAGGAATTGTTTGAGCTGCTTCATCATTCTTCTTTGCTTTTAAAAAACCAATCTCTCTATTTTCCTTTTCTTTGCTTTTACTTGATTCTCCTTCATAGCCTATTCTAGTTTTTATCATAGGAGATCTTTGAGCACCAAGAATTTTGTTCAACTTACTAGAGCTTGTTGTTTGAGAAGAGTTTATAACCACTTTCCTTTGAGAATTTTCTAATTTCTTCCTGAGACATACTACTTCTTCTTCCAACTTTTCTTGTTCCTGAGTTTTTTCCTTGATTTGCTTAAGTAACATAATTGAGGAGAATGTCCTTTTGTTTTCTGCATTTAAGCTTGAGTCTATCAATCTCTTCCAGAGCACTTATTAGCTCCCCCTCAAGGTCGACTTCACCTTCTTCTTCTTCATTTTCTAGCAGGAGACCTTCAAGTTCTTCTATAGCCATCAATAAAAATTCAAAGGTTCCATTTTCACTTGAGAGTTCATTTGGATCTTCAGATGTACTGCTGTCTTGTTGAGAATAGAAGGATTTTCTGCTGAACTTATTTCCTTTCTGCCAGTTCTTTGATGTATTTTTCTCTGACTCTTGAGCCTGATTCCTTACTTTCTTGTGAGGACACTTAGCAGCATAGTGTCTAACTCTTCCATAGTTAAAGCACTTGAAAGGAAGTTTACCTTTGTATTTACCTGAGCCTCTATCCAATTTCTTGACAAGTTTTGCCTCTTCTTCATCCGAGAAAGAGAATATGTCTTCCTCTTCTTCTTTCTTATTTTCTATTTTAAAGGCTGCCTCCCTCGTACTTGGATTCTTCTGTGGGAACCTCATCTCGTATGCTGTTAAATTTTCAAGTAGATGGTTCATGGTCAAGGTCTCCCAATCATCTGTTTCTTCTATTGCAGACACCTTGGGATTAAATCTGGATGGAAGAGATCTTAGAATCTTTTTCACAATTATACTTTTTGGCATGGTTTCTCCAAGAGCTTTCATATTTTTAACAATTTCTGCAACTTTTAGGAAGAAACTGTCAATGCTTCATCATCATTCATTTTTAAGTTCTCAAACTGAGCTCTATAGACTTGAAGTTTGGCAGTCTTTACTTTCTTGTCTCCCTCATGGATGTTCTCCAGAGTATCCCACATCTCTTTGGCAGTGTCTTTGTGCATTAATTTGATAAAATCTGCTTCACGCAATCCATTCAAGATGGCATTCATGGCTTTTGCGTTAGCTACAAAATCTTGTTTGGATTCTTTCTCTGAGTCAGTTTCCTTTGGGGCATATCCTAATTCCACAACACCCAAAACTTCTATTCCTAGAGACATTATGTATGTCCTCATCCTGATTTTCTAGAAGGCATAATTTTCACCTGTAAAGAAAGGGGCTTTATTGGTTGAGCATCCTTCTTTACTAGCCATCCTGAGAACCTAGAATCTCCTTTCAGTTGTTAAACTAGTACAAATGTGTTGTGAATGAGATGAAACATATGGCCCAATTCCAAAATCTGCAATGAAGCTTCGGGATCTTCCTCACTGATCTCCAAGAGAAAGAATGAGCTCCTCCTTTGAAAAAATAGCTCTGGAACTGGGTGATAGTGAATCCTCACTGCAACCCCCAGCAACTCAACATTTCTGCCAAGCTGGAAAACGCTGTAGCTGAAGATGGTTACTTTGGCCCCAAGCCTGGATGTGAGGAGAATGAAGAAAAGGTCCTCCAAATCTTCCCAATGAAGGAGAGGAAACTTCTAAACAGAAATCTCCCTTGTGCTAAGCAGCACAAGCTATCCTAGTTGCACAACTGGAGAGAGCAGAGAAAAATCAAATTCTTCAACATAATGAGCAATGGCTCTCCTTCCATCTTTTATGCCAAGAGGAGGCTTCCTTGTCATGGAACCCACCCATTAGGGTTTCTCATATCCAATAATATCCCTCCTATGAAAACTGCACTGTCCCACTTGGTGACTCACTCCCTCCATGCAACGCTATTTGACTTGGTCAAACTAAACCTAGAATTCTTGTATTTTCCCCTTTTCACACTAGGAGATGAAAAATAAGCCACTTAAGTGACCCTTTTGAACATTAGGAGTGTTTATTATGCTTCTTCATGTGTCCCCTTACCCATTTTATTCTTTTTATTAAAAGGAAAGCAAAATTAATGTTCCAATTATCTTAATGAAAATTTTGGAACATTACAGTCCTCCCATCCCAAAGATTGCTTGTCCTCAAGAAAGTGAAAGGGTAGACCGATTATTCTCCTCCTCTGATGTAGCACCTGTGTATGATGATCTCCTTCAACAAATAGGATGCTATCTCATCAATAAAGCTCCCACATTGCTTCTCCTCAACATGTAGATTAGTTGCCAAGCTATCATCATGAAAAAGTGAGGTGCTCAAGAGAGTGGAAAAGTGTTTTCTATAGGTCCTCCCAAGGCATGGAGTGTGAAATGTGTTGGGAGACATTCTTCCCATGTGTATCCTCCATCCCCAAGCAGTCAACCATGCAAAATGAGTCACCTTCCAACTAGGCAACTCCGAGAAATCATCCTCCACTTTGAGCTCATGTAGAATAGTTGGGCTAAAAATATGATCATGGTAAGATTCATAGCCTACCCCACGTTGTTCTCTTCTCCACTTATGATAAGTGTGGAGTTAAAGCTGAACTTGGGCTGCAATAGTGTTTCCATCAAGTGGCAAGATGAATTCTAGATCTCCAAGGAACTCTCCTCCAATGCTGCAAACCAAGCTGGCCCAAATCATCTCATATGTGATGAGTTGGAAGTCATCATCATATGGCATCCCATCAATCATATGGTTCACCTCATGGAGAAACAAATATCTTGTCATGGTGACCATATCCTCTTCCATACTCCCCTTAGAGCGTGTGCTGCAAAAAGTGTGGAGGTATTCCTCCACAAAGGACACATCCTCCCACTGTGTCTCTCCCTCCTTATGATACATATGGTGGTGCTGCTGATATATGGATGAAACATAATGATCCTCAAGTGAGACCCAAGCCATCCCATCAAATCCAACACCCATGGGGTGCCTCCCCAAAAAGCTCAAGCTCTGCAAATGGCTGCTCCCATTCGAAAGAAAATGGTGTAGCATGGAAATCAAGGCTGGCCCACTTGTTTTTATGAAACATGCAATGTGAGAAGTATGGGAAACCACAATCCCTATGGGTATCTTCAAATCTTGTGCCACTCCTTCAATTATGCTTCCCATGTCCAATGTTCTACTAGCAAAATATGGAAGCATAAACCTGTGAAAGCAAAGAGGTGAAACATGGCTCCACACATGGAACCCACGTAGGGCATCATTGACCTGCCTCAAAATATAGTGCAACAAGTGTCCTTTCAGCCACTTTTTTGCTGCCACATTCATCCTGCAATATGAGATCATGAAAACATAACTTGGTGCCAATGGTGCACACCGAAAATCCTATGGCTTTCCCCCACAATCCACCAATAAGATGGCCATCATAATTGCTGCAATGAACCATAATTACAAAAAAAAATAATGTCAAAGAAGGAAAGATCCTCCTTGATATGATATGCTACTCAAAAATATAAGAGAGTGCAAAACATAAAGCAAATAGTTACCTCCCTCATCATGTACTCTGGTCTTTGAGATGAAATGGCTCAAATGAAAATTATCCCTTACTGCAACAAAGTAGGGAAGTGGTTGTGCCAACCATATCATAATCTTTCGAGATGTGAATCTATCCATATGCTGATATACATCCATTAGGATGCCCTGCCAAGTGGACTCCATCAACAAATAGTATGCATAAGAATGCATGAAAGGAGAACCCATAAATGCTGCATGTAGGTGTCTCTCCTTGTGCTTGTGAACCCAATCCAAGAAGATCAAGATATAGTAAGGAATGCTGCTATCCATCACTCCCTCATACTCATCTCCTACATGTCTCCAAGTTACATTACTTGTGAAGTGGTTTTGGAAACACTCCAACAAGTAATCCCAACTCTGAAGTGACAGTGCTGCTGGCCTGTGGAGTAGGGCCACTCTCATCTCAAAGCTCAATTCTTTGACATGGATATTGTCAAAGACTCTACTCATCATGTTGCTGCACATATAGAGTCCCTCCCATGAATAAGGTACTGCTTGGGCATCTAAGGCCAAGGAGTAGCCCCTTTGCACTATGATAGTGCCTCCTCCTTCTCCTGCAACATCTGAATATAATCTGAGCAACAAGAATGTTTGTTTCTCCTCCATACTCCAACCATAACAAATATGTGGAGGTGGAATAATGAGTGGTAAGAAGAATGCCATCTCATCATAATGCACCCATTCTCCTCTCTACCCCATGGTGTGAGTATTATGTCAGTCCTCCTCCTTCTCCATACCCCATGAAAAGGGATAGGTCCCATGCTGGCCAAAATCTCTCAAGAGTAGCCAACGTAGCATTGCCTCTTGCTTCCCTGTGTCATAAATTTGCAAAAGGCTCACCATCCTCTTTCCTTCCATCCACATCCACTCAACTCCTTGTGGATGTCTTCCTCCATCCTACATCTTGGTATCCTCCCAACATGGGCTACCATCTTCCCAAAACAGATTTTGGCCTTTGCATTTCATGGGATATTGAAATGCAATCTCTTCCATGACAAAGTTTTTAAACCCCAACCTCAATATTGGTACACAACATATCAATGATGTATGAGGATGATAGTACAACGCAGTGAAAACTTCCTTCTCTAGACAATCAACATGCAATGATATATAACCCTCCATGAGAAATAAAAACTTAGGCATACCTTGGAGTGTTTTGAAAGAATCTTGTGTTACTGCAAGAGTCTCCTCCTTAATAGTGCTGGATGCCTTAATAGTTGTAGATGAAGGTTGCTTCTCCATCACTATGACAGTGCTGGTATGTGCCTCTGTAATTGGTGGTGAGGGCTCCTCCCTCCCTTGACCAAATATTCTGATCAATCTTTAAGAAAAATCAGCAAGAGTAGAAACCCTTGCATGATCCCAATGGCTGAACCACCAAGTCTTTGCTTCACCCTCAAGGTGAAATGCTGCAACTTCTACAGCCTCTCTGTCTACTACAGGATGTAGCAGGAAGAAGGCCTCTAGATTCTTCACCCAAACCTATGCTACACATGTGAGTGATACATCAAATGTGGGCAATAGAAATCTATTGTCTCTCATCATCCCATAGATGTGGGGTCTTCTCTTTTCTTTCTACTGAATACACTATGGAAAATATAGAGTCTCTTGGAAGGATCTATGGTTTTCTCTATACTCAACAAGATACTCACTTAGAATCTCAAATTCCAAGTGTTTTCCATGCTCTATTTTTCCTCCTTGGTGAGAGTAGGAAGTGCATGGTCCTTCCTCTTCTCCCTTTTCAGTCTTCTCAACCTCCTTGGAAAGGTATTTTCTGGACCTAAAAAATGATGAGAGTAATCTCATCCTCTACATCATATTGATCTCTTCTGTCTCTACAATTCGAACTTCCACAGGCTGGGCCAAGTTCGAAGCTCTGATACCACTGTAATGATCCTTCTTCAGGATTTTTTAGAATAGGGTCCTCTAGGACGCTGTATAAGGAATCCAATGCAAAAATACGTTGAACCGGGACTTGGATCCCTTTTTTTACTCTTCATACATTACACTTCCATAATATTAGCTCAAATAAATAAACCTAGGAGGGTTATTCAGATCCTCCAATCCTCTGTATCTCAAACAATGCTCAGAATGGAGAGCTACAGCAATACATGAACTTCAACATGTAGCAGCAATGAAATATCAATACATGTAGTGCAAGAAGAGAAAATAGCCATTATATTATGTGCAGCTATCAATAGATATACAAGAACTTGAGGAAAGACCTCTCAAGCTAGGCCAAATCAGCCCCAAGACAAATGTACATACAAAGTGAAGGTACACAACTACACAACCCAACAACAAGCTATGACTGTGCAATCCATAATGGGAAAAGATTTCAAACTGATATGTATACAAAGATATAACAATAACATGCTCAAATAAAGTGGGGGAGCAAGATCTCAACCCCAAAAAATAGTACTACCACAATCCTCTAAGGGATTGGCCAAAATACACTAAATGGAAAAATGTCGAAGTTGCTGGGTAGCAGCAGCAACTCAATAATAGTACAAAAAGGGAGAAGGATGGAAATGCTGAAAATGATATATAGAAATCCTCCACTGATCTTCTAAGTTAAAGGCTGCTCCCTTCACTGAATATTACACCCTCCAATCCACAGTGTGAACCCCTCCTGCAACTGCTCACTGAAAAATAGCGCAATATGGAGAAGAGACTGCGCTGTGAATGAGATGAAACATACGGCTCAATGCAAAAATCTGCAGTGAAGCTCCAGGATCTTCCTCACTGATCTCCCAGAGAAAGAATGAGTTCCTCCTCCGCAAAAATAGCTCCGGAAGTGGGTGATAGTGAATCCTCACTGCAACCCTCAACAACTCAATGTTTCTGCCAAGCTAGAAAATGTTGTAGTTGAAGATGGTTACCTTGGCCCCAAGCCTGGATGTGAGGAGAATGAAGAACAGGTCCTCCAAATCTTCCCAATGAAGGAGAGGAAACTTCTAAACAGAAATATCCCTTGTGCTAAGCAGCACAAGCTATCCCAGTTGCACAACTGGAGAGAGCAGAGCAAAATCGAATTCTTCAACATAATAAGCAATGGATCTCCTTCCCTCTTTTATGCCAAGAGGAGGCTTCCTTGTCATGGAACCCACCCATTAGGATTTCTCTCATCCAATAATATCCCTCCTATGAAAATTGTGCTATCCCACTTGGTGACTCACTCCCTCCATGCAGTGCTGTTTGACTTGGTCAAACTGAACCTAGTCTTCTTGTATTTTCCCCTTTTCACACTAGGAGATGAAAAATAAGCCACTTAAGTGACCCTTTTGCACATTAGGAGTGTTTATTATGCTTCTTCATGGGCCCCCTTACCCATTTTATTCTTTTTATTAAAAGGAAAGCAAAATTAATGTTCCAATTATCTTAATGAAAATTTTGGAACATTACAGAACATGTCAGAAGGTGGATCTGTTGCAGACCATTTAAATGATTTTAATACAGTTACCAGTCAGTTAAGTTCTGTAGGGGTCAACTTTGATGATGAATTTAGGGCTCTTTTATTTCTGTGCTCATTGCTAGAAAGTTGGAATGGTTTAGTTATGGCCATTAGTAACTCTGTCTCTGGATCTAGTACTTTAAAGTTTGATGATGTTATCGATGCTATCCTTAGTGAGGAAATGCGACAGAAAAGCTCCAGTGGGACATTGGGTAATGCTTTGAGTGCAGAGTCTAGGGGAAGAAAAATGGAAAGAGGAAAGAGCTCAGGATATCATAGTAAATCAAGGAAAGGCAGATCTAAGTCTAGATCAGGGATAGTGTGATGGAAATACATAAAGAAAAGACACCTGAAGAAATATTGTAGATCTCGAAAGGGAAAAGAAGGAGACACATAGCAAGAAAACAATCATGAAGAAAATGTGACAGGTGATGTGTTACAAGATGCTTTGATTCTTTCTTTCAAAAATATTACTGATTCTTGGGTTGTAGATTTAGGGGCCTCATTCCATGCCACACCTGATAAGAAATATTTTCATGACTATGTTCAAGGAGATTTTGGACAAGTCCGTTTGGGTGATGATAAACCTTGTAAAATTTTTGGAATGGGTAAGGTTCTTGTAAAATAGAAAAATGGAAACCAATGGCTATTAAAGGAGGTAAGGAATGTTCCAGAACTGAAGAAAAATTTGATTTCAATAGGGCAGTTAGGCAGTGAAGGTTGTGTGACAAATTTCATAGAAAAAAATTGGAAGGTCACCAAAGGAGCACTGGTAATAGCAAAAGGGGAAAAAGTTGGTACATTGTTTTTATGCAATGGTATTTCTAACTCTGTTATTGCTTTAACTTCCAAAGGAGTAGATGCATCATTATGGCATCATAGGCACAGACACATAAGTGAGAAGGGGATAAAGATTCTTCACTCAAGAAATTTGTTTCTGGGTTTGAAGAATGTTGATTTGGATTTCTGTGAGAATTGCATTTATGGAAAATAGAAGAGAGTCAAATTTCTCAGAGTTGGGAAAGAAAAGAAGAGAAAAAAATTAGAGCTTGTGCATATAGATGTATGGGGACCTGCTCAAGTATCATCTCTCGATGGCTCTTGTTATTATGTTACTTTTATTAATGATGCAACTAGAAAAACTTGGATTTATTGTATTCAGAATAAATTTGATGTATTTGATACTTTCAAGAAATGGAAAGCTTTGGTTGAGATTGAGACAAGAAATAAGTTGAAGTGTCTTAGATCAGACAATGGAGGTGAATATTGCAGTAAAGAGTTTGATAGGTACTGTTTAGAGCATGGAATTCGCAAAGAGAATACAGTTCCAAGAACACCACAAGAAAATGGTGTGTCAGAAAGGATGAACAGAACAATCATGGAGCATGAAAGGTGCATGATATTGCATGCAGGATTGCCTTTACAATTTTGGGCAGATGTTGTAGATATTGTTGTTTATCTAATAAACAAAGGGCCTTCAAGTTCCTTGGATGGTGGTATTCCAGAGGAATCATGGATAGGTAAAAAGGTAAACTACTCTTTTTTAAAGCCTTTTGGCTGTGAGGCCTTTGTCCATATTAATAAAGAAAATAGAACAAATCTTGAGGCAAAATCAAAGAAATGTACCTTTATTGGATATGGTGTTAATGATTTTGGTTATCGCTTATATTATTATGAAAATCACAAAATCATTAGGAGCAGAGATGTAATATTCAATGAAAAGGTATCGTATAAGAATCAGTTACAGGAGAAAGAAAACAAAGAATACACAATTCTTGATGAGATCACAGAAAAGGTAAAGGTGCTTGAAAATAATAACAATCAAGAGCCATAACAATAGCAACCACCACAACAGCAACAAGCACCTCAAACACCTGAAAGTGGTGTTGGAAGATCTACCAGGATAAGTAGACCCCCTGAACGATACTCTCCTTCATTATATTATTTATTTCTGACTGATTTTGGTGGACCTGAATGTTATGAAGAAGCAATGTAGGTTGAAATCAGGAAGAAGTGGGAGCTAGCCATGGAATAAGAGATGGACTCCTTAATGCATAACCAGACTTGGGACTTAATCAGGTTGCTTGCAGGTAAAACTACATTTCAGAATAAATGGGTTTACAGGCTGAAGGAAGAAGATGGAGGAAAACAGAGGTACAAATCTAGACTTGTGGTGAAGGGGTTTACATAGAAGAAAGGTATTGATTTTTATGAAATATTTTCTCTTGTTGTTAAGATGACTTCAATTAGAACTATTTTAAGTCTTGTAGCAACGGAATATTTACATCTTGAACAATTAGATGTAAATACATCATTTCTCCATGGATATTTGGAGGAAGAGACCTATATGGAGAAACTAGAAGGATATGAGGTCAAAGGGAAGGAAAAATTAGTGTGCAGGTTAAAGAAGAGATTTTATGGCTTAAAACAGGCTCCAAGGTAGTGGTATCTAAAATTTGACAAGTTCATGTATGAACAAGGTTATACTAGATGTCACTATGATCATTGTGTTTACTTGAAAAAGAAAAATGATGGCAGCTATATTATATTTTTATTGTATGTATATGACATGATTGTTGCAGGGTCTAACATGCAGGAAATAAATGTGCTCAAAAGAAAGTTGGCAAATTCATTTGCAATGAAGGATTAGGGAGCTGCAAAACAAATCCTTGGTATGAGAATAAGTAGAGATATGAAAAATCTCAAATTAACACTGTCTTAGAATGAGTACATACAAAAGGTATTGAAAAGATTTAATATGCAGAATGAAAAACCAGTTAGTACACCTTTTTCTATCCATTTAAAACTTAGTAAGGAGATGTGCCCCAAGACCTAAGAAGAAATGGACTATATGTCTAAAGTTCCATATGCATCAGCAGTTGGAAGCTTAATGTATGCAATGGTCTGCACAAGGCCTGATATTGCACATGCAGTGGGAGTTGTAAGCAGGTACAAGAACAATCCAGGAAAATAACATTGGATGGAAGTGAAATGGATTCTTAGATATTTGAGAGGTACCACAAATCAAGCATTATGCTTTGGTGGTTCAAACATTGATCTACAGGGATATTTTGATGTATATATGGTAGGTGACATAGATAACAGGAGGAGCACTACAGGATATGTATTTACTGTAGGTGGAACCACTGTTAGTTGGGTTTCAAAAATCCAAAGTGTTGTTGCATTTTCAACAATAGAAGCAGGATATGTTGCTGCTACAGAGGCTAGTAAGGAAATGATTTGGTTACAAAGGTTTATGGATGAATTAGGTAAGAAGCATGATATGGGCATGTTATACAGTGATAGCCAAATTTCCATTCATCTTACAAAGAACTCAAAATTTCATTCTTGGACTAAAAACATACAGCTCAAGTACCATTTCATACGGTTAGTATTGGAAGACGGACAATTGAAGCTGGAAAAGATACACACTAGCCAGAATCCTGCATATATGCTAAAAAAAGTTGTAACCAAGGAGAAACTGAGAACGTGCTTAGTTTCAATTGGTCTTCAAGGATGACGATGAAGATGAGAAACAACCAGGTCCAAGAGGAGTCATTTTTTAGAAAATGAAGCAACAGTAGAGTTGCTACAATTAGTCTCCAAGTGGGAGATTGTTGGGTGTGGAGCCTGATTATCTTTTTTATTTTGTATCACAGCGTTGGACCCCTATACCTTAATGTGGCAGCAACGCCGTCCGAAATTAAACGCTGCCTGGGGGGTCCATGGGGGGGCGACTGCGAATTTATGGAGCCCCCCCCCTGGTGGGGGTTTTGAGGGTAGCACCCCCGAAGCTAAAAACAGAGGTAAAATTTCCTTGTAAAAGTATAGTAATTTTTAATCGATCTGGGCTGTTCATTAGGTGGATGATCTAATGGTATAAGTTATGTTTAGTTTAGGGTTTTTTTCCCTAGAAGGCAACCCCTCACTTTGTATGAGATTATTGTATTGTGGCTGTGTATTGTATGTGTATTCTCGGAGCAAGAAATAGATAGGGAGATTGTGAGAAAGAAAAAAGGATATTACAACGGATCTGTTGTAGGTTGTGTCTCTTCATTTTGCTGGATAATAGAAAGGAAGGAATGGCTTTTCGAGGTGGACGTAGCCCAAACTGGGTGAACCACATATATTTGTGTCTCTATGGTTTTATGTGTTTTGTGTGCTTGTGTTTTCCACATATTTTATGTGTTTTATTGCTCTGTAATATATATAATTTTCTAACATATTCTTGTCATGTAATTTTTTCCTTCAGACAAATCCATCCTAGTACATTTTACGAGCCCTAAGAATGAGGAACTCAAGTACGTCATGGTGATGGTTTCCGATGTCATTTAGGGTTTAACAAGTCTGACAAAGGAAGAACTTGACATCTTTTCATGTTTAGAGAATTTGAAAAGAAGAAGAAAAGAAAACTCCAACAGTCCCTTTTCGTAGGTAGTCTCACAGATCCGAAAAGGTAGAAAATTGTGTTTGAGAGAACCTCTTAGTCACGATAGGCTAAGGTATTCCTTTTTAGTAAATAATATATCCCAGCCTGAAAAAGGGGTAAACATATACTGGGAAGATATTGTTTCGTAGCCATTTAATGAGTTCAAAATGACAAGAGTCTCGACAATATTTTCATGCTTAGAGAGTCAGAAAAGAGCTGAAAGATTACTCCAACAGTGACTTTTTTTTTTGTTTTTACCGAGTCTGAAAAAGTATAAAATACAATTCGTTACTTCATCGTTGTTATGTTTAAAACCTGTCGCTGCACAAGAGACGCACGTAAAACCCATTTCTCGAAATATCATAGAGAAATAATTGAAAAATACACTTTAAAACCTAATTAGGGTTCTGAAAATTTATATAATGCCAAATATGGTAAAAAATAAATTAATTTTTACTTTTATCTCTTGTGAGAAATTTGTTACCCTATTTCACTGTGATTTTGTGGCGTTGATAGCTGGCAATTTGGAATACCAATCTCAAATCCGTAAGTTCTAGGTAAAATCTAACATCCTTCCCTACATTTTTATTACACTTTCATTACTTGAAATCCAAAATTTGGAAATCTATGGGGGAATTTGCAAAAACTAGGGCGTGGCGGTTGGTGCGGTAATCGAGCATGGACTTGCACCAATCATCCTAAAATTTGAACTAGGGCGCGCCAATTGATGCGATTATTTCTAAAACAGTCACGCCAACTACAACAGTCAATTTTAGCATGTGATTTTAAACAAGGAGGCCCAAATTAATGATTCAAAAGCTTTGGATTTGGAAATGACAATCATATGAATGTTTTTGCAAGTGTGAAAAGGCCAAAATGGTGGTCGAATGGAAAGAACGAGAACATAGTGAAGAAGACGAAGAAGACATGAGCAATAACAGATGCATGGAAGGTCTCAAAGATTGTGGGATTAAGAAATTATTTTTGACACCATGTCTCAAAGCTCAACTGGAGTTGTTGTAGTACTTGATCAGCATCTGGGACGTTGATAAGGAAAATTTCATTATTCATGACCAAGAACTTGAGATTGAAGTCTCAGACGTTTATTTCATAACCGAACTGTCACGGAGGGGGGCAGTAACTATCCTGACCGAAGCTCGACCCTCAATGGAGAACATGAGTATGGTTATTGATAGGGTGTGCCTAGGGACAAGGAAAGGATCAGGAAGCAGAAAAGTGGACATCCAAACTATTCTGGATTTGGCACTAAAGGTAGTGTTGCACACCATCACATGAGTTGCAGGATCATAGGCACCATACGAGGCCACAAGGACACAACTACTTCTTACTATAGAATGCATGGCACCGACCCTCTATAACTGGGTAGAGGCGGTGAAAATCAACATGAAGTGTCAACTGACAAAGTGCAATAAAAACAAGTTGAAGAAGTTTGGTTATAGGTCTATACTAGTATCATTCATCTTGGAACAACTACCAATATTTCAGTGTCAAGAGGTAATAGTTCCGACACCACCAACCCAGGAGCCACAAATGGCCCATTGGGAAGCTCTGATACCAAGGTCAGGGGGCAGTCAACATATGTTGTGGATACCAGAGTTATTTGAGTGGCTCCGCTGTCAGCTAATTTTCGCAGAGGACTAGCCCTACTCTGGCATAGATTTCACGCGTGATGCAGATCTCCTGCTCCGAGAAGGAGAGAATTGGGCTAAAGTACTTGGTAAGATTCATTTTTTATTTCGAGTATTATGATTTTTTTTTGTTATTCATGTTCTGACATTAATCCATGTAATTGCAGATGTTGGCCTAGAGATACCTACAGGTATGTCCCTGATAGTGAGGCAGATTCCTCTCAACTTTCATGTTTCCCCTCATGGTGAGGGAGGCGTGGAGGAGGAAATCATACACAACTTGGAGGGAATCTCCCATGGGATCCCGAACTATGCGCGATTCGATGATGTTCCTCGTGCATACCAGAGACACACTACAGGGGTGTCAAACCATGTCCACCACTTGCCAAGGTGGCTTGTATGGGCCCTGACGTGTTACCATGAGCGTCACGCTGAGTAAACACCTAGGTTTTATTTCCGCATAATTTTTGAGAGACATGATGTCTCAGGATGTAACCAAAACATACATAAATTTTGAACTAATGATGCACACAGATGAAAAAATTTGATATATATATATATATATATATATATACATCTATTTTCCTATATGGATTTTGTCATGTGATGATGATTTTTACAAATTACGCAAATTTATATCTAATACAATGTTAGCTACTGTATCAGTTAATGCATTCATTTGTCTAGGAATATTTGATATGTAATGTAATCAAAATGTCTTTCCAGTAAATGAACACAAAAATACAACCTTAATATGTGAGGGTTTCTAACAGAATAATGTCCATTAAGTTGAAGAGCAACAAGCTGTGAGTCTAGGTTAACAATCAATGCACTAATGTCGAGGGTAATAGCCTCAGTCAATAGTTCAATAACAACACTATATTTAGCGACATTGTTTGTATTTTGTCCTAGACAGATACCTTGAAGGTTTATCAACTCGCCAGCAGGATCATATATCACCCACGCTGCTGAAGATAGGTTCCGGGTACTGTGGGAAGCACCATCCGCGAAACCGACATAAGGGGTAATAAACATCTGCACAATAAGCAACGATCCAATAAATAGGAAAACACTCGCAAAGCACACGAAGCCAAAAATGTACAAAAATTAAAAGAACACCTATGTACACAAAACATGCGCGAATGACTCATGCATAGTATTTTTTAAGATACAACCCATTTCTAAGCTGATCCAAAGGATGACCTTCATAATCAATAATCTCATAAGCCCCATTTTGCAAAAAACATTTAACAATGTAGGGCCCATGCCACATGGGTTGAAATTTTTCTTCCCCCAGCTTATCGTGAGCTTGGTTGTATAGGAGGACGAGGTATCCTTATATGAAGGAATGAGGGGAAATCGAATGGTCAAAATGAGCTTTGACCCGCTTTTCCTGTGCTTCAATGACCAGAGCAGCAAAGCGGCGATTTTCATCCAACCTTTCTAAGTAGAGAAGAAGCTCTTCTTCTAGCGAAGTATTCAACAAAAAATCAACAGCTAATTTGAGGGAGGGTATTTCACATTCAACCGGAAGGGTAGCTTCCAGACCGTAAACAAGATGAAATGGAGTGAATACGATTGCATCCTTAACTGAGGTTCGGTAAGCCCAAAGAGATGAAAAAAAAATGATATGCTAGTTGGATTTGTGCATCCCAATCGTACGTTGAAGAATAGTGACGAGAACTTTATTCACGACTTCAACCTGGCCATTGGCCTGAGGATAGTACGACGTTGAGTTTTCATGACGCAAACCCAACTTGGAATTCAACTCTACCACTATGTAATGCTGAAAATGGGAACCATCATGGGTAATAATGGCTTGAGGGAAAACAAACCTAGAAATGACAAGATTGAATAGAAACTGAGGTGTTGTCTTACCATCCGCCGTAACTGTAGGCATTTATTTGGCCCATTTAGTGAAGTATTCAATGAATACGATGATATAAGCATGCCCCCCGACCGAGTGAGGGTTACACATCATAAAATTGATGTTCCACTTCGTAAAGGGACCAACGGTAATTACAAGGTGGATATGGGGAAGGTTGCGCGCGCATCTTATGATGATAGATCTGGAAATCATGGCACTTACGGATAACAATAATGTAGTCTTGAAAGATGGTGGGCCAAAAATACCCAGCACGAAGAATTTTTTGTGCAGTAGCATAACTAGACATGTGACTGCCATAGGCACCACTGTGACAATCATTAAAGGCTTTCTCAGCCTCCTCGAGAGTCAAACACCAGCGGAGAATGGAATCAACTCCGATTTGGTAGAGTTTATCTCCAACTATACGATAGGTTTTCGATTGATGACAGATGCGTCAATGGGAATCCTTCGTCAACTTAGATTAGAAGGTATAAGTCTGAAGATATACGATGATATCACCATACTAAGGATCGAGGGTGATAATCAGAAAAAGCATGTCATCCGGAATGCGTTCCTCAAAACCAGACGGAGCGGAGTCGAAAGGGAGAGAGAAGATCAAATCAATAAAGACTAATTACTTCTTAGACTTGGCAGTAGTGAAGTCGAAATCAAACTCTTGGAGGATGACAATCCACTTCGAGTACTTTCCCCCCAACAATTGATGAGACAATATATAGGTCATATGGTTGCAATCATAAATCACAATCACTGCACGTAACAGAATATAGTGATAAAAACATTGAACAGCTTGAACAACAGCCAACACCAACTTCTTGACATGTGCATATCATGTTTCAGTATTGAGAAGGTTACGAGACAGATAATAAATGACATGCTCATCACCATCGTCATCGTCTTGTACCAAAACCATGGCAATCATGCTGAATGGAGCGGATAAATAGAGGGAATAATTGTGATGATAATTTAGAGGATGCAACAGAGGAGCGTTAGCAACAAACATCTTCAGTGCATCGAAGGACTTTTGGGTGATCTCATCCCAGTGGAATGGGATGCATTGCTTTAGTAATGATGTAAATCCTTTAGCCACTTCGGCATAGTTAGGTATAAAATGACATAAGAAATTAGCTTTCCCCTGCAGACTCTGCAACTAACGTAATGAGGATGGAGAGGGGAGATTAACAATAGCTTCAACTTTGAGTGGATCGAGACGAATCTCGTATTTGGAAATGATAAACCCTAAGAGTCTACTAGAGTCAACGCAAAAGATGCACTTATGTGGATTCAGCCAAATGTTATAGCATCAACTATAAAGAAAAATCTGACGGAGATGATCAGGGTGGTCTTTACACTTAGCTAAATGAGTTGGAAGGTCATCCAGATAAGGCTAAACAATATGATTGATATCGTGGAAATCAAATGAAATTTCTCTGGAAAGGGAGATTTTTATAAGAAAAAGTACCCCAAGGACAGATAAAGGCAGTGTTATGTTGATCAGTCGAAAGAATGTTAATCTGGTTGTAGTCAGAAAAGTCATTCATAAGGGAAAAAATCTCACTCCCAACACAATCATCAATGATTTGATCAATAAAGGGAGCAGGATAATTATCCTTAGGGAAAGCATGGTTAATGTCATGGTAATCAACACAGACATGAATGGTACCCTATTTCTTATCTATAGGGACAATATTGGAAACCCATTTTGTCAAGGGAATAAGATAGATAAAACCGACTTTAAGAAGTTTTTCAACTTATCCCTTAATAGTGGCAGCCTTTCTAGGGTGCACAGGACAAAGATGCTAGCGAACAAGCTTCGTACCAGGATAGGTAGGAATCTCATGCACCACTATACTTGGATCAATGTCAGGCATCTCTTCATAATACCATGCAAAGATGTCATGAAAATCATGGAAAAGGCTAGTATAAACGTAAACCTCATCGGAAGAATAGGTCACCCCAATATGGATGTTCTCGACAATTCCCGATTTGATGGAAATGTTGATAGGCATCGTTTGTGTGATATTACTCAAGTTACCTTCTGTAAAAAATTCATGTGTCAGAATAGGCATTTGAAGTATAGGAGAAGGAACCTGAGAAGCAAACCTCTCAAGACACATAGACATGACCCCAAGGCTAGGCATGAACGAGGAACCATGATGACTATCATTCCAAGGAGGATCCTTGAGAGACATAGTTTCCACGATGGCCTCAGTGGAGGGAAATATCTCCCTCAAGGGATTGAGAAAATCTGAATCATTGAGCCAAGGGGATTGAGAATAAGTATCAAGAGACATGCCTAAAGGAGCATGATCAGGAGGCAGAGGATTCGAAGCTGAAATAAGCACACAATAATCAATCTTGATCGGACTTAATGGCATCGAATCTCCAAATGAATGAATTTTCTCGAGTGAAGGGATGATCTGTAGATTTTCAGAATTGGAGATCATATTAACCTGAACAGTGTTGGGTGGAGGAAGAGGAAAAATACCCATGAGGACAAGATATTTGAAGAGACCCAACCCTATGTTCTCGTAAGGCGTAGGAATTTGATCGACGTATAGAACATTGTTCTTCGAAGAAGAACTGAAGACTGACAACTGATCAACAGTAATGATATTTCCTTCATGCGGAAATCGCAAAACACGAAAGAGAGTGGATGGAGCGCACAGCATGGTGTGGGTCCAACTGTGACTGAGGAGAAGATTGTAATTGAGCTTGGTGTCAAATACTTCAACCTCGACATTGACTGTCTTCCCTTCTAGAGTAATCGTTAAACTAGTGAGAACACCAAGAGGTTTAGATTCCCTTCCATCAAACGCTTCTAGAGAATTTGGAGATGAATTCAAAGCTAGAGAACCAATGGATTTCCAGCAGGAATATGACATGAAACACATAGACGCACCCTCATCCATGACTGCTCGAATCAATAGAATCAACCCCGCTAATGGCAGATAGTAAAGCCTTCTATTGAGACGGACAAATCTGAAGATGCAGACATCGAAGATGGTGTCTGAGCCAAATACTCAACATTACTGTAATGTTGAGCAGCGCGGGCATTAGGATTATAATAAGACTTACGCAGTACACCTTTGGAAGGTGGCCATACAACGGGCTCAGTACTGGGCCTTTCAATCTGAAGAGGGCCAGAACCAGGTGGAGGAAGAGGACCATCAATGATCTCTTTCCCCACTACCTGACGCGGTTCAGTATAATATTTCAACTAGGTAGCTATGGAAATGAATGGAGAACCGTTCATCATGAAAACCTAAGAGCCAAATGGGGTAGAGGATTGAGGTTGCTCTACCAACTGAGTCTGCTATGACAGAAATGGTTCTTTGAGAACAATCGAATTTCCTTGGGTGCCTTTGAGCAATTGACTCACTTCGGCCTGTCGAGGACAATCCTTGGTGTAGTTCTCTTCATCACAAATAAAGCAAGGATACTTCAGTTTACGTTGTGAACCATCATCAGCATGAGATTTTTGAGAATCATGTTTCACAGTATCGGCTTTGGCCTTACCTTTACCCTTATTTTTACCCTTGGAAGTTTTATCCACTAGATTGGCCTGAACGAAATTTAATTCCGCGGTTTTTCCATAATTTGGGGTTGGCTCAGAAGAAATATCATTGGAAGGAGTAAATTTTTTCTTCCTAGGATTTAGAGGGGAAGACTTCCGAGAAGTCTGAGACATGGAACCAATGATATCATCGACATATGGCATCACTGGTTCTTTGGACATTCTAGGTCTAGGAGCATCAGGCAAGAGATCATACAACATGCCGAACTAAGAGTATACAAGAGAAAGGGACTAGGCACGAGCAATGAATTGTTCCTCAGCGATGCACACCCCCATAGAAATGTCCTTAGCAATAGGACTGATGAAAGAGGTCATAAACCAATCTGTTATAAGCTGATCAAGAATCTCAAACTTGATCAGACGACGACGACGCCTCCATTCATGAATATGATTTGAGATATGGGTAGCTCGATCTTTCTTCAAGGATGTGAGGAGGTGTGTCCCATTTTCATATCGAATCAGTAACTGAAAGTGCGTGAGAAACACCATGGCTAAAGAATTGAAATCCTGAAAAATGCCACGAGATAAATTGATGTACCACTTGGCAGCAGTGTTAGTGTCCCGTGATTTGGCAGATTGGTAAACCAAATGACAAGGTAGCATCAGACCATTATTTGGAGTCCTAGGACCTATCCTTCCTAGAATCACAGAGGGCTCTCTCTATTATACGAAGGATGTGAACTTGTTCGCTTTGGATGATTGATTTTAGGCTAGTTGTTAAGTGTCGGTTTGTTTTTTGTTTTGGTTGTGGTAAGATGAATAAGTAGGATAGGTGGAGTGAGAGGTTATCAAATCAATTGGGCAGTGGAGTCTATGAATTCATTGATATCTTGATAATGAATCGGGGTACATCACAGGGAAAATATAGTGTATTCAATGGATCTTTAAGTTTATGTGTGAGGTGAAATGGACATCAAGTTTGAGAACCAAGGTAGGGCAAAGGGCAGTTAAGAATCCTTTGTCAAATACCTATGAACAGAGAGGTCTCAAATACTGATAAGAAAAAGATACTAATAATGATATAGGGCACACCGTTTACTCAATGACAATACTTTTAGACAAATAAACATTTAAGATAAAAAAATCCAGTGGAACAAGGAAGCAAGAGAACTAATATAACTCCAATGGTTCTACTTTCAATATTTGAAAACATACAAGAGAAAAATAGCATCAATAAATGAAGAGGGAACGCCTAAAAATCATTCATTAAACTATAAATAACTTCTAAGCAAACTGATAAGCATATTCAAAGGGCAAGATCGAAACAAGATCTCTTTGACTTAACCTATCAATCAATACATCAAAGAGAGATTTCAAGACAGAGTTTAGATAACATTAAAAAAGTAGAGATTACCATGAATATTGTTTATAAACTAGAATATTAATCCAACAATGAAATAGAAAAGCCTAGGTGGGCCTAAGGAGCAATGAAGAATTATTTAATCTAACCCAACAGAAGAAAACATGAAAATAATAGCTAACAGTAGGACTAAGGTGCTTCAAGCAACATTTTTTATCCTATACTTTTCTGACCTATTGGAAAATAGAAAGATGGACATATGGAAACAAGAAAAAACATGAACATATGATAGATACATCACCATTAACTAAACTCAGGGATCCTGCAAGCAAGCCTTCATCACCATCAATCAAGGTAATCCATCCACAAGCTCCACAACACTAAATTTTTCTTCAACTTTCAAAAACCATGTATTTCTCTTAACACATAAATTTCCCAAATGTTTACAATGAATCCTCATGCCTTATATAACAAGCAAGGAAGAGGAAAGCCTACTAGAGCATCTAGAAGCCTATTGGCCAACAAGAAATGTCCTAACTTGTCCTTGAGGCCTTGCAAGGCCTAACGCACAAAAATATCTAACAAATATATTTTCCGGCCATATATAGAAATTAAATTAAATTTTAGGCCCTGACAAGCATATGAAAACTTTCCAAATGCATATTCTACCCAGTCACCTATAGGAGCGCAACACACTATGTCAAAAATTGAAATTATGCCCGGAGTACAACACAAAAATAGGCCTTTTGCGGCAGTGTTTTGGAGGCCTTCCAGATGTCGGAAAAGGCTCTGCGATGGCTCGTTGGAAAGAACTTGAAGTATAATTTCCAGATATACCTCTAGTTCTTCAATAGACCTCTGAAAGTTTCCCAAAAAGAGAAAATTCCAAGACTGCCAGGAGCACAACACATGCTTAGAAAAGTGGGTAGAAAGGTAAAAAATTGAGTGTTTTTGACCCTTTTGTGGGGTCAAAACAACTCCAATTGAGATGAAAATTGGTTATAATACTCCTCTAATGATGGGGAATCCAAAAATGTAAGCCTCACCTCTTGAAGATGCCCTAGGAAAAAGCACAGCACAGGGTGTGTTGTGCTCCTAGCCTCAAAATTTGCAAAAAACAAAAAGTTGTTCAATCTCTCTCAAAATTGGTAGGTAGGTGCCTCATGGGTCCCCAGAGACCTGCAGAGAAGCTTGGGCCAAAATACCAAGCCTAGCTTGGTATTTTTCATATTTTGGTGTCGGGCCCTCAATTCGGGCAATTTTGAGTTTTTTCCTTGCAAGTCGGTTTCTTCGTTCATAGTGCTTAGTCATTCTCCTTTGCAAGTTCAAATATTTGTTGGCCTTCTCCAGTTTGGCCTCAAGATGTATGTTGGCCCTTTCAATCCATGATTTTTTTTATGCTCAATTTCCATGGCAAGGAGTTCAGTGAGGGGAAATTGTTGTGCTTGGGCTGATTCTTGTTGCCTCTCTTGTGCCAAAGCCTTTATTAGACCCATAGTTCTAGGCCTCCTTCTAGATTGACCCTCCTCATCCTCACTTTCTTCATAGGCGCCCATGTACTCCTCCAAATTCACCTGCGCTTTTTGAGACTCTTTCCGGTATTTGAGCGCCCTTGCTTCATAGATGGTCTGCTGGCCACTCATTTGTTTGTTCTGCATCTGCAAGAAGTGAATGACATCCTTAGCTCTCTCTAATTCTACTTCCAAATCCATGATATGTGCATCCCTGTCTTGTAGAAGGGATTTTTCAATTCTTGTTTCATTTTCCTCATCACTGTCTATGTGGATGAGTTCAAATTCTCTTTCCTCCTCATGGTTTTCTACTTCCTCCTTCATTTTTTGTTTACCTTTGTCAATTATTTGAGTTAAGGAGGATGACATGGCCCCTTGCCTTTTGGAGGCAGCAAACACATGCCTCTCTCCTCTTTGATAGATAATGGGGAAAGGTGAAATAATTTTCATTTGCAAAATTTGATCATTAGTGACCTTAGGACTCCTTTTCTCCTCATGTATGATCTCTATGTCTGCATCCTTTTCACCTTTCTCTTAACTGCCTTTTTGATAATAATTCTCACTATCTCGTATGCCATAATTACTATCAAAACCCTTAGGACTGTCATCCTCTATTTTTGCAATGCTAGAATTGTCTTTATCACTGCTTGGTACATCTTCATCTTCATGACTGTCCTCTTCTTCATCCTTTGACCCACTATTTTCACTATCAAACTCAGCCTTTGTATCATTGTTTTCACTCTCTGTGGGGTCATTGTCATAGGCAATCTCATTAGTCCCTCTTGTACCTTGGTGTTCACTTTCTTCCTCATTAGGTGATTTTTCTTCACTTCTTCGCCCCCTGTATTCTCTGTCTTGCCTATGGTCTTCACATTCAATCTCAACCTCTGTTTCATAACTTGTATCATTTTCATTTTTTCTATGTTCATTGTCCTTGTCTTCAGAATTTGTCCCTTCACTATCATGTATACTGAATTCTTGGCTGACTTCTTCTTCACTGTTAGGTTCATTATCTTCATTATTTGGCTCATGATCTTCATTGTTTTTCCCACTGAAATCACTTTCAAACTCTGTTTCTTGGCTACTCTTGCCATCTTGGTCACTGTCTTCTTTGTCCTCTTTGTTGCTTTCATATGCCTCCTCTCCATTGTCCTTTGTATTTTCAATGTCATATTCTTCATTGTTTACTTCTTATCCATGACTCTCATTTGTTTTTTGACTATCATTAGGCTCACTATTTTCCTCTTTTCCTAGATCATTGTTTTCCTCTTGGTAAGCTGCCTCTGTCCCTGTATCCTTGGAGTCATCTTCTTCATCATCTGACCCACTATTTTGGACTTTTTTCTCATCATTGGGCTCACTACTTTCATCTCTGTTTTCTTCTTCATCAACACTTTATTCTTTGTCACTGCCTTCATCACTTTCCTTTTCCTCTCCTTTACTGCTTCTTCATTTTCATCTTCCTCTCCTTCACTGCTTTCTTCATTTTTATCTTCCTCTCATTCACTGCTTTCTTCATTTTTATCTTCCTCTCCTTCATTTCTTTCTTCATTTTCATCACTACTTTCTTCTTGGTCATCTTCCTCTCCTTCACTGCTTTCTTCATGTTTTGATTTCTTAGGGGAAGGTGAATGAGGAATGTTTATCTGAGGAGGCGATTCATGTGAAGAGGATGAACCAAGGTTGGTGGAGGGTGATGGAGATGTGTGAGGAGGAATTTAAGATGATGATGGAAGACTTTGCAGAGGGATAGGTTGTGGAGTTGTGAAATCATCATGGGTGGTGAAAACCTCCCATGGGATGCCTTGTTGTTTTAGTTGGTGTGAGACAATCACTTTGATGAGGGAATGTTGAAAAGGACTTGACATTTGTTGGGATGGAGGCCTATTTTGCATGATGGAAGACATTTTCTCAATACTCTTACAAATATAGTAGGGCAAATATAGTAGCTTGGTTTTGGTGAAATGCATGAGGAGTCTTATGTGGTAGGAATAGACTCTGGAGAACCTACCCTCACAGGTGAAGTATTTCATAATGATATTCATTAGGAGAGCATATCTATCCAATAGATGAGAGACAGGGAACATGGTTTTGCAACCAGCTTGACAACTTGGTTTCAAGAATGGGTGATAGTGGCTTAAGTCCAGATGCATTTGTTTGAACCACCTTTCTCCTATGCAAGGTATTCTAGTGGCCATAGAGATGGCATTGGTGGTCAGCTCAAAATTCACCCCAGCTAGGTGTACTTGGTGGTTATGAAGGTTTAGGGAAAAGAGCTTGGTCAACTGACGGTGAATCTGGATCTTTTGTACTTTTTTATAGAATTCATAGCATCCTAATTCTTGAAAATAGGAAAATATAGTAGGAGAGGCTATCAAATCTTTAGTGCTTGTAGGCTCAAACCTATTTGGCTTCCCACCCTTCCTTTGCTACTCTTTATGCCTCTGACTTGCCTCATCAATGTCAACATTGCCTTCCCTAGGCATTTTTTCCTTCACCCCTACCTCAAGACTGTTACGTAGGTAAATCCTCTCTATGGACAGAGACGATCCCTCTAGCCCTAGGGTGGGTCTAGAAACAAAAGGACAAGCTAAAGTGTTGCTTCCTAGTTAATTAATGAACAAAAGACATGGTGGATCGACCTACCTGGAATCCAATGCTGTCGTCATTGCAGAAAGACTAGTAGCCTCTCACTCTTGTCTTGGCAAATCAAAATCTGTTTGTTGTTACGCTTGGATACCTGCACATGTAACAAGAAACGAGAACAACATGTGACATCATAGTTTCACTCACAACTATTAACCAGTCAAAGAGGGCTAAAGCTATCGCACTATACAAACATCATAACACAATAGTGGAACCAAACAATAGTCATGTATATATATGTAGAAGGAAGAGGTGCAACTGATGATTTGATGTCACAATCTCCTCTAGGGGGTTTAGCCAAAGCATGTCTCAGTACCTGTCGAGGGATTCAGACAAAATGAGGACATGGATTCAGACTCTCCTCAACGTGATTCATTCTATCTATCTTCTCTATTCATTCAACTATAGTACCAACTCTCCAAGTTCACCTATTTAGCCATTCAACTCATTTGTACTAAGAGGGATAGCTTATTTTATAGAGGAAAAGGAGGAGGTTGGGATCCCTACAAAGGTGGGAGGGAGTCCTATCCTTTAGGAGAGTTCCAAGGGAGGTGGAAACTACTAACTAAAGGAGGGAGCCCATGATTGTTTCAGTTCAACCACTCCCAATGACTCATCATCAAGGTGGTTGGAATAGAACCTCCACCTATATTTAAAAAAAACATTCCATAAATAGCTTGGTAGAGGTGCTTAACTAGGACAGAGAGCCAATTGGTGCGGGAGTGTAACTGGCTACTCGCGCCAAGGCAAAAACAAGGGTTTTTATAGTTTTTCTCAGGGAATTTTCAACAAGAGGAATGTAACTCTCATGCAAAGGAATGTAGTGATAGTTTTTTCTAGGCATGACATTGCTTATTGGTCACAAAAATGACCCTCCAATGGCTGAGACGGGGATTGCAGGGAAATTGATAGAATGTTGTGTAATACATGCCCCCTAAAGCATGAGGTTCGAGGGAGAGGGAGGGGAGAAATAATTTATGAGAATGAGTTCGAACCAAACATCACTGTCGGAAAACTTACAATTTACAAATACAACTGATAGCTCTGATACATGAACATGTGGCAGGGATGTAGCCATCCATATAGAGTATATATAAAAACTGAGATCTGAGGTATGGACACAGCCATCCAATATTAAGGATCAACAAATAGACTCAGGTTGGTCACAACCATCCAATCAAAAGAATCATGCAATAAGTTATAATAATCCACCAAAATCTGTAGCCTAGACTTTATCAGACAAAATCCAGGGTCTTGCGCTCCATCTCGACCTGAATAAATACAATTTTAGGCATGAAAATATATGAGCTGAAGTCGAACATGCCAAAAAATCACCTAATTACCAGCCAATGATGAAAGTTGTTAACAGGCACGAGAGAAACCACCAATAATGACAATGGATCTCAAGGTACAACCAGTACAATGTATGGGATGTGAACAGTTATTTGGTGTCGAACATCCGCAGAATCACTCAATCGAAGGCCGATGATGTGGACCTTGTGTCGAATGTGAAAAACCTTCCATTGAGGCATGCAGGCTCCAAGTTACTAGAATAGAGTCTCTCGATCAAATTCCTAGATAATGAGTTGAAGTCGACAGGAAGTGACCTGATCAAAGGTGGGCCATAATGTTTCCCACATCATCTATGTGAGACAGAGGAACATGATAATAGTGAATCAGGACCAGCAAAGAATCAAAGGGCGGTTGAAAACTACAGAGGCAAACTTCTCTTGAACATATCAGCAACATGACACTGGATTTGGCAGTATTTGACATCAAAGGATCTGAAGTCATGACGATGTAGCAAAGAGTGGATGAGAGGTCAAAAGAGATTACCCAAACCCATGGAGGCAAAAATGATGAAAGGAGATGTCCCCAACTCAACATGAATGCAGACAAGTGCCATGTTCAAGAGAGACATACTTCCAACATAACTAAAAATTGGCTCCATTTTTCCCCCACCATTTCTGGCGAGTACCCCAATTATTTTTTAAAAACAAGCTTGAAGGGGATAACATATGCTTGCGCTGTAAGTTTTTCCTTCGGAAAAATCCATACTAGTACATTTTACAAGCCCTCGGAAGGAGGAACTCGAGTAACGTCATGGCAACGAAATCCAATGTCATCAGTGTGTAATGAGTCTGACAAAGGGAGAACTTGACATCTTTTCATGTTTTAGAGAGTTTGAAAAGAAGGCGAAAAAGAAAACTCCAAAAGTCCCTTTTTGTAGGTAGTCTCGCAGATCTGAAAAGGTAGAAAACTGTGTCTGCGAGAACCTCTTAGTCACGATAGGCTAAGGTATTCCTTTTTCATAAATAATTCATCCCAACCCGAAAAAGGGCTAAACGTATACTAGGTGGATATCATTTCGCAACCATTTAACTAGTTCAAAACGACAAGAATCTCGAAAATCTTTTCAATTTTAGAGAGACAGAAAAGAGTTGAAAGATGAATCCAGTAGTGACTTTTTTGTGTTTTTACTGAGTCCGAAAAAGTATAAAATATAACTCGTTTCTTAATAATTGTCGCATCAAAACCTGTTGCTGCACAAGAGACATGTGTAAAACCCATTTATTGAGAATAATATAATAAAATAATCAAAAAATATGTCTTAAAACCTACTTAGGGTTATGAAAAAGTTATAAAATGCCAAAAATGGTAAAAATAATTAATTTTCATTTTTTACCTCTTGTGGAGCAATAGTTACCCATTTCACTGTGCAATCTTGCGGTGATGATAGCGGTCAATCCAGTAGACCAATCTCAAATCCATCAATTCTAGGTAAGAGCTGAGATCCCTCTTGTCATTTTAAGTCATTTCTTGCCATCTGCAATTTCCAATTTCAAATTCTGGGGGACGAAATGTAAATATTAGGGCACAACGGTCGGCAAGGGTTTCGGGCACAGAGTCGTGCCAACCGGATAATTTTCTACACTAGGGCGCGCCAATGGCGCAAACCATTTTTTATGTAAAAATTCACTTAAATACCCCAATTATTTACAAATTTAGGGATAAAAAATGGCTAATACCACTCATATGAATGTGTTTGCAGGTAGAAAGAAGAAAAATGGTCATAAAATGGAAAGAAAGGGAACATAGCGAAGAACATGAGCTGGCCATGGAAAATGAGAGAGTCATGGAAGCTCTCAGGAATTTCGATCTGAAAAATTTCTTCCTAACGCCATGTCTCTAAGCCCAACCAGAGTTATTGCAATATCTGATCAGCATATGGGATGAAAATCAAGAGAAGTTCATCCTTCGGGATCAAGAACTTGAGATTGAAGTCTCTGAGATCTATTTCATAATAGGATTATCGCGTAGGGGAGTAGCACCAATCCTAACTGGCACTCGGCCCTACATGGAAAACATGACCATGGTGATAGACAGGGTATGTCCAGGAGCACAGAAAGGATTGGGCAGCGGGAAAGTTTATATCCAGAATATCCTAGACTTGACACTCAGAGTAGTGCTACATACCATTACATGAGCTACGGGATCACAAGCACCACACGAAGCAACAAAGACACAATTTATTCTTACTGTATAGTGCTTGACATTGGCGATATACAACTGGGCAGAGGCTGTGACAATAAACATGAAACGTGAGCTAAAAAAATGCAAGAAGACCAAATTTTAGAAATTTGGTTATGGATCCATTCTGGTATCATTCTTCTTGGAACGACTACCCATTTTCCAGTGACAGGAGGTCATAGTCTCAGCATCACCAGTGAGAGAACCACGAATGGCCCAATGGGCAGCTCTGATGCCAAGGGCAGGGGGCGGTCAACAGATGTCCTGTAATATTCCCAGATTTTCACATCATATTTGGAATATTAGAGTCCTTGATTTTCTTAATGAATTAAGTAAATAAAAGGGTGGAGGGACCCACAATCCTCAATATGAATAAATATCCACTTTGTGTGTGTGAATGTGGATTAATTAAGCCTAGTTCTACATAATAAGGTAGTTGAGAAACTACTAATGTGAATGAAATTGGGGAACCTATCTCATTAATGAGATAGATCATGGAGGTTGATTCAGTCAACTAAGATATTGAAGATGTCAAAAAAAATATCATGAGACATTTATGATAAAGTGATGGAGGATGATGTGCAAACAAAGTACACTTGATGGAGAGGGTGTACATTGCACCTAGACATGATGGTTGATTTGGTCAAACAACGCAGTCAAATTTGGAGGATCTTGTCCACATACACTACGCAGTCTAGATGAGGGCCAAGGCTTGGGAAGGCTCAAATGTTATATAAAGAAGATGAAGGCAAGGATGATAGCATGTTGATTATTCTTGATGTAAAGATCTTTTCAGATTTGGAATTGTCATGTGACATTCCATTGCTTTCTTGGGCTGTTTAGCAGAGATTGCAAGTGTTGTTTAGCATAGGGTGTTCCTGGTCAGGAATCCCACCTCCTTCTTAGAGAAGCTCTAGAAAGTGTCTTTTACTTCATTCTACATCAGGCTTTGAGTTCCACATCTCTTTTCCTACTTTCTGTAGAACATCCATATTCAGAAATTGCAGATTTTTGAAGATCAGTTTCAAAGGAGGAAGTTGTCTTCAGTACTTCAACTGGAGAACTAGTAAGGGTTTATTCCTATCACCCTGGGCTTAAATATTAGCTTCCTAGAGCTTCATTTTAGATCTGGCATTAGGTAAAAATTTATTTACCTCCCAGCAACAATACTTCCTTCAGGAACTATGTTGTCTATCTCGTAGATCAAAGGGAGGAAGGAAGTTGCTAGTATTTCAGCTAGCAATCCTATGAGGGATCATTCCCTCACATTTCCATCAGTCTTACCATTAGCCTGGATTTTATTGCAAAATTTTTTAGTAGGAAGAAGGCCTCTCTTTCCCTCACATCACAGTTTCTATTGGCAGTTGTGTTGTAGCAGTTGCAATCATCATTGGAGGATTGAGAAGCTAGATCTAGAGCTTCTAGCTCATAGATCTGAAGAAGGGATCAACCCTTCAAGCATAGATCTAATTTGATAACATATTTCAGCCATCTATTATTCATATCTAGTTTCAGATCTATATTTCACAGTAGATCAAGGATCAAACCCTAGGGAGGTGATTTTCCAAAGTTGCAGATCTGGGAAATCCTTTCTGGGTTGTCTTGGGAATCCATCACATTGGCTAGATCTTGAATCTTGGCATCATATGAGCTCTAGAATTGAGTAGATATGCATTTTACTTTTTAGCCTACAGCTATATGTTCATATTCTGCTGAAGGGACAATGGAGTATTTTCTTCAGTGCCTCTCCAGTTATGCTGTACCTATTGCAGCATGTTTTCTGAGTGATTCTAGACCAAATTTTTGGCTAGATCTACTCACATTTTGTACATTGTGTAACTGATTCTTCTCCAATATAATAAAATGGCTCAGCTTCTCTATAAATTATGATTTTTTTTAAAATTTATTGTTTATGTTGCTACATTTCTTATATTTTGTTTAAGTATTACTACATTCTCCCTTTTGGGGATATTATAGTGGTATCAGAGCATGATCTCTGGCTCAGCTTGTGGACACTTCATCTTTTGCATCTAAAGAAGAAGAACATAGATGAGATCTATCATTGACGAATAAAATTCTGCCACTCATTTCTATAGATCTATGCAAGATCTCTCAAAGGAGTTTTATCAAATGAAAGAGGAAAGGCAGAAAGAAGTTCCAAGAAGAAGATGTGATGAGGAAGGTCCCAACACTTCCTATCAGCAAAGAAGAAAACCAGAGAATCCTAGATCTCCTCATAGATCCACTATGCCTATTCTCTTTGAAGAAGGTGAAGGGTGTAGAAATGAAAGAAGAAATGAACTTGAGACTCATGAGACTCTCAGTATATATCTTTAAGAGTACAAAGCACAGTCTAGAGCATTCAAGGAGAACCTAACTCTCCAACAATTCTTCAAAATCAAAGAAGAAAGAGGATCCTATAGCAGCCATAGAAGAAAGAGGCATAATAGATTTTATTTTCCTACATTTGATGGATCTTCCTCAAGCACTGTTAGAGCTTGGAGGAGAGAGCTAGATGCATTTTTCAGGCTACATCCTATAGCTGAAGAAGAGGTTGTTCAAATTGCAGCACTTCATCTCTTAGATGAAGCCAATGATTGGTGGTTTGGTCACATGGAGCATGCAAAGGTGACTAAATATTCAGATTTATTTCATAAGTTGAGGAATGAATTTGATGGGGGAAAACCAGAGATGTCCCACAAAGTGACATTTCCTAAGGAGGAGGATATCAATCTTGTCACTCTGGACAAGAAGTCACTACATTCAGCACCAGCTGCAGAAGTACTTGCATTCGGAGAAGAGATTCCTGCATCTTTTCAAGATAGTCTTGAGCTCTTAACAGATATATTCCCATGCATGATTCAGGAGATGCATGAGGTAAAGGAGGAGAATTCCAACGCTGGTACACTTGGAGAAGAGCAGCTATCACTCTTACCAGTAGTTGGAGGCACTATTGTCTCGGTTGGAGGAACTCTTGTGTTCTTTCAAGAGGTTCCCACATATTAGTTGATCCAAGGTATGCATACACATTCATCACCTATTTTTTTAGTATATCTTATTGAAACTTGTGGGGACATGCCATTAGGGCCAATGCATAACCAAGGGTTAGAACATAGTGCTGATTTGAAGCAGCAACATATCACAACGCAGAGGACCCTTGATCTAATCAAGGAGGAGATGAAAATCTATCCCAGTTTGTCATGGATGAACTGCATTCAACCTCTTGAGTTTAAATGTAGAGTTTTAGTAGAAGGGATGAGCATAATCCTTTGTACAATGACTAGTTATGAGATTAGTATTGTACCCTTCTTTGAGACAGTTTATGTATTACCTTGCAGATCTACAGCGTTGTCACTTAGAAGAAGTGATAATGATGAGGCCCCATTATTCTTGGAGCATTCTGAAGGTAGCTTCACTCATGAATCAATGGAGGTAAAGATGATAAATGGTAGACATCTTGAGATGATAAACCTTTTCTCCTTTCTAGATGACCCTTTCTCAATGAGCACCTCATAGCTCAAAGAGAAACTTCTACCTATAGTAGATCCAGAACCTCATTAGTTTTGGAAGGCCATGGATGAGAAGAAGGTCTCATTAAGAGATCTCATTGGAGGTGCACTTAAAAATTTCATGAAGTGCAAAGTTCTTCATCATTTTTGGGAAGATGGCATTCTACAAAGGAAGGATACCATTATTATGTAGCACATCACTCATCTTCCATATTGGGGTGAGTGGGTGAGGGTGATAATAAAGGGGTTGCATGACCACTTGCATATGTATGACATGGGCTAGCAAGCTTGGTTACGTTGGTTTCCCTTGGGAGGTTCTTGTCACTGCCCAAAGGCTCCTATTTCTTTGATCCATGCCTTGAGGAATACTTATGAGATGAAGGAGGCATGGCTACACTGGCTGCTCTTGGGTGAGTATGGTTACCACCCAATAGCTCATATTTTTCTGATTCATGCCTTGTGTATCAATGACAGAATGCAGCAAAAGAAGACATGGTCATTTTGGTTTCACTTGAGAGGGATTGGCCACCACATGACATCTCCTATGTCTATGTGTTTTTTATTGGGTAAAGCTTGGCATGATGCTCTCATGATGTGCATTGATGATGTTTCTTTGTATTAGGCTAATGTGACATTCCATATGTCCATTAGTATGTTTTTGCTTCATGATGCACATGAGGAGGAGAGATAGCAACAAGATCTCTTGTTTCTTTACATGCTTTTAGGGGAGTTTGGCTTGTCCATCTTACATGGAGGAGATTGAAGGATGGCAGCAAAGGGCCTTACTCCGATGGTTACTATTAGGAGAATATGGTTTGACATCCTTGTCTACCCATATGGCTCCTTTCCTTCTTCTGTTGCATAACATTGGAATGATGCTTGGATCCAACAAGGCCAACAGGGCTAAGTATGAGAGCATATCAATGCTCAATCAAACTCATGAAACATGGTATGGGGAGATGTATTGTGTGATGGAGCTTTTCATTTATGAAGAGAGCCACCTTATTTTATGCACTTCATGTATTGATGATGATTTTGGACATCATATGGTTGTCACATGGTACATCATGATAGAAGGAGGATATCTAACCAAATAGTTGGAGGTCATTCTTTATGTTTTTAAAAGACAACTTTGGAACCAAACATGCATAACACATTGCAGCAAATGGAGGAAGCTTTCCTTATGTGGATGCCATTTGGAAGGGAATAGATGGCCTTGCATCTACTTTTGGAGTTGATTGAGGACAAGGAACATTTTTTTGGGGGGGGGGGGGGATTGTCATATTCCCAAATTTCCACATCATATTTGGAATATTAGAGTCCTTGATTTTCTTAATGAATTAAGTAAATAAAAGGGTGGAGGGACCCACAATCCTCAATATGAATAAATATCCACTTTGTGTGTGTGAATGTGGATTAATTAAGCCTATATCTACATAATAAGGTAGTTGAGAAACTACTAATGTGAATGAAATTGGGGAACCTGTCTCATTAATGAGATAGATCATGGAGTTTGATTTAGTCAACTAAGATTTTGAAGATGTCAAACAAAAGATCATGAGACATTTATGATAAAGTGATGGAGGATGATGTGAAAACAAAGCACACTTGATGGAGAGGGTGTACATTGCACCTAAACATGATGGTTGATTTGGTAAAACAACGCAGTACAACTTGGAGGATCTTGTCCACATACACCGTGCAGTCTAGATGAGCGCCAAGGCTTGGGAAGGCTCAAATGTTATATAAAGAAGATGAAGGCAAGGATGAAGGCATGCTAATTATTCTTGATGTAAAGATCTTTTCAGGTCTGGAATTGTCATGTGACATTCCACTGCTTTCTTGGGCTATTTAGCAGAGATTGCAGGTGTTGTTTAGCACAGGGTGTTCCTGTTTGGGAATCCCACCTCTTTCTTAGAGTATCTATAGAAATATTTTTTTACTTCATTCTACATCAGGATTTAAGTGCCACATCTCTTTTCCTACTTTCTACAGAACATCCATATTTAGAAATTGCAGATTTCTGAAGATCAGTTTGGAAGGAGGAAGTTGTCTTCAGTACATCAGTTAGAGAGCTAGTGAGGGTTTATTCCTATCACCTTGGACTTAAAGAACAGCTTCCCAGAGCTTCATTACAGATCTGGAATCAGGCCAAAATTTATTGACCTCCTAGCAGTAGTATTCCCTTTAGGAATTACATTTTTCATTTTTCAGATTTAAAAGGAGGAAGGAAGTTGCTAGTATTTTATATTTAGCGATCTAGTAATATTCCCAAATTGGGAGTTTGCCTAATTTAGGCATGCCTGAAAAACACATTTTTCAGAAATGGGTGCTACAAAAGCCAAGATAAACCCTCAGATCCCTTATATCTGATAATCTAATACCCAAATCCAAGAGGAGATCATAAACCAATCAAACTAGGTGAGGGAAACAGGCCTCCCACACCTAGTATGGCTTGATAAATACCCAAGGAAGGGACTGCAGCAATATATAAACACAATGTGGGAATAGAAGCAAGAATTAAATCATAAAATGTGTTAAGAAACACTTATCCATCCATTACATGCACAGTAGCAATAAATATGATCCATTTCATCAGCCAAAAGTGGGGAAAAGCAGCAATATGAGCCTTTAAAAAGTTATTCCAAGTTATTTTAGTACTAAAAAGGGAAAAAAAATGGTTGTATCCTTTATCTTATGCTATGTGGGACTCACATCCAGAAAAAAATCAGAAAAAAATCTGTTTTACTAAGTTAAACAGATCTCCTGGTCTCGATATGGCTCAAAAAGGCCCAAATCCCATGAATTAACTCAACAGGAAGCTACTGAAGCATATACAACATGAATTTCTGGGGGTTTCAGATATAATATTATGAAATAATAGATTTGGAATCTATTATATCAAAACATGGAGGAAAATGGAGATATAGCTCCTTTTATACATCAAAGAGATAACCCGGCAAGGGTTTCATGAGAGCACAAGTACAAAATAGCAGATCTGCAGATCTAGATCTGGAAAACGTAGTTATATTGCAGCTTTGAATACAATAGCTGAAATATACAAGAAGAGAATAATATGTTTTATACAATCCTTCCGGGAGAAGGGTTGGCCCTTTCCCCAAGGAAGAAGCTCAAAATCAAGGGTCTTGACCTTGCTACTGCAACATAGAGAGAAATGACGTAGTTCCTGCAAGGGAATACACTGTAGGAGATGGAAAGTACATTATACCTATGCCAAGATCTAAAATGAAGCTCTGGAACTCCCTCACTGATCTCCCAAAGAGAGGAATGCTTCCTCTTCTGAATAACAAATATCGGAAGTGGTGTTGTGGACCTTCCACTGCAACACCCTGCAACACAACATTATGCTCTATAGAAATAACGTTGTAGCTAAAGGAGGATGCTTGGCCTCAAGCCTGAGTGTGGAAAACTGAAGTACAATGCTCATCCAAGAGATCACTCAAGGTAGGAGAAGGAATCCCTAAGTAGGAATGCCTTGTGCTAAACAACACTACAACTCTACTGAACAACAAGAGGATGCCAAATATTCATGCAGAGAAAAATCTATAATCATCAAGCTAAACTCAAATGGCTGCCATCCCCTTCCTTATAAGCTATGTGAGGCTCCTCACCTTGGGTCCCACCCATTAGGGTTTCCACATGCACATGATCAATCTCCCTCCAAAACTGTGTTGTGTCTTCATGAAGGCTCTCCTCCAAAATCACGCTGTTTGATTTGGTCAAGGTTGACCTCTTCACCCTGATTCATCTCCTTTGACACTCAAGTGTCTCCAAGCTAGCTCTCATATGTTTGTTTAAGCTGATCCTTGCTCACATTGAGCTATTTGCAATGTTGATCCACTCCTCTTCATGCATGTTGTTGACTTGGTCAAACTTGACTTTGTCCACAAGCAAAAAGTCCCTTTTCACAAATGAGGGTGTCAAATCCAGCTACTATAATGATCCCCTTTCATACCAAGAGGGTTTCTAAGCTTATTCAAGTTAAGTATGGGTCTCCTCCCCCATTTATTCATCTAATAGGTGCAAAAATCAAAATTTAATATTCCAATTAGCTACATGCTAATGTAGGAATATTATAGTCCTCCCCTCCCAAAAGTTGCTTGTCCTTAAGCAACTGCAAGGACAGAACTGAAGAGCTTCCTCCCAAGGGATGGAGTCTAAAATATGTTTGGGAACTATCATTCCCATGTAAAACCTCCACCCCCAAGCTATCATCCATACAAGATGAGTCACCCTCCCACATGGCAACTAAAAAAAAATCTCCTCCACCTTTAGCTCCTGTAATGTAGGTGGGCTGAATAACTGAACATGGTAGACAAGATGGCCTACCCCACGTTTTCTTCCTCTCCACTTATGACAAGTGTAGAGAATATGCTATCCTTGGGCTGCAATAAGGTTGCCCTCAAGTGGCAAGAAGAAGATTAGACCTCCAAGGATCCTTTCTCCCATGTCATGAGTCATTCTGGCCCAAATCATCCCATTCAACATGAATGGCACATCATCACCATTTTCCATCCAAATTAGAAAAATGTTGAAGGTTACATGTAATTTTGGATGATACCAATGGTTCTTCAAGTGGATACAGCGCAGTCTTACCAACTGTTGCTTGAGAACATCATGTGGCAAGTTGTTTCTCAATGAATTACTAGTTGCACAAGTTTGCTCATCTACTATGTGGTAGTAATCAGCAATATATATCAGCTAAGCACAATCAAAACAATTATACACTTGCCCAAAGTTATGAGGATATGGGTTATCATCATTATAAAGATTGGCCCTAAAGTGACCATGCAACCCAAGAATAATCTTACTCTTATGTAGAGCAATGCACTGTCCATAAATGGTGAAAAGATATAGATACTCAATGGAACAATCAGTAAGTACATAAATGTATCTCTTATCATGCATACTGAGTAAACTGAAAGTGAGGTCCATGGATGAGTCCTCCCATGAGAATCTCCTCATGAAAATCTGCAAAAAGGAAGGATGCATACTCCCCTTGGAACACTCCATCAATAGGAACGTACTGTCTAGTGACAACGTTGTTGGCCTTAGTGTTATGGCTCTTGTCACTCCATGACTTCTCTCTTTGACATTCCACATGCCAAAGCCATCCACGAACATGTTGTTATGCCAGAAGCTCTTCCCCCCTATGTGGAAGCCTATCCTTGTCCTCCAATGTTGAAGGGTAGCCTCTTTGCACCTTGAATGTGCCATACATTCCTCCTGAAATATCATGATGAGTATGGATAAATTTCAGCCCATACTCTCCCAATAGTAACCACAACAACAAGGACTCTCGCTGCCTTCTTGCATTATCAAAATGAAAATCATGGAGAAATAATACAATGATGGACATGTGAGATTCCTCATCAACATAGTACAAACCAGCTCCCTTATACATCATGTGGCACTTATCCTCCCTCCCAACCCAAGGTACATACATGAGATACATCTCAAACATAAATACATGTGAGTACATGAGACACATCTCAAAAAAGGGTAAATACATGGACATAAGATTCAACATATGATGTCCAAACTCTCTTCTTAATAGCCACAACAACCATTCCTTATTCTTATGCATCCTATCATTGAGACTTAAGGCATGAGATAAGGAAATATAAATTTTTGGGTAGTGACCATACTCACCCAAAAGCAACCAGTGCAACCATGCTTCTTGTTGGCCTGTGTCATAGATCTGCAAGGGGTTTGGAAACCTCTTGCTCCATACTGCCATCCACTCATCCCAATGTGGATGATGGATCTCATTCTTCAAATACTTGGCATCCTCCCATGGTAGGACACCAACATCCTCAAGTCCTTGAGGAACTTTGCACTTCATGAAATGTTGAAGTGCACCTCCAATGGGATCTCTTGATGAGACATCCTCCTTATGCATGGCCTTCCAAAACCAATGAGGTCTTGGATTTGCTGCAAGTAGAAGTCTGTCTTTGAGCTGAGGCGTGTCCATTGAGAGAGTGTCATATAGAGGGGAGAAAATGTTTCTCATCTCAATATTTCTACCCCCTCTTACTGCTTCCTTCATTTCTTCGTGAATGAAGCTAACTTCTATATGCTCCCATGAATAATGGGTCCTTCTTCCTTCACTATTGCTCTTGGACAGCACAGTGCAATATTGCTACTCCAAATTATCAGTAAGTGGTGATTCTGGGTTATGCAAGATCATATTTCCACAATCCTTTAAAATATTTTCTGCAATAATAGAAAGTGGAAATTCAATCATACCTTACTGGGCTTGGGGAACACTTTTCATGACTTCAAGAGTTCTTTATTCCAATGTGTTGGCTCCCTCAACTGCTGATGTTGAAGGTTGTTCCTCCAAGGTTGTGACAACACTGATATAAGTCTCCTCAAGAGGTAGTGAGGGCTCCTCCCTCTCTAATTTTTCTTCATAAAACCTCTTGATCATCCTCTGGGTGAAATCTACAAGAGTAGATACTCTTGCATGACTTATGTGACTGAACCACCAAGTGCTTTCTTTGCCCTTCATGTGCAGTGCTGCAATCTCTACTACTTCTTTTTCTACTACTGGATGTAGTAGGAAGAATTCTTCAAGTCTTCTTGCCCAAGCTCTTGCTGCAGATGTCCCATCAAAAGTGGACAGTAAAAACCTATTTCCCTTGATTTCTCTCTTGCTGCAGGGTCTCCTCTCTTCCTCCAGTTGAATGAAATGTGGGAAGGATAGAGTCTCCTTGAAGGCTCTAGGCTTAGCTTTGTATTCATTAAGTTATTCACTTAGAATTTCATATTCCAAGTGTTCTTAAAGCTTCATGTCTTCTTCTCTTTGAGAATAGGAAGTGCATTTCTCTTCCTCTTCTTGAAACCCTCTAGGAGTTTCTTGGCATCTCTTCTCCATCATCTACTTAACCTCCTGGGAGAGGTTCTTTCTGGATCTGAAAAGTGATGAGAGTAAACTAATCATCTCCATCATTCTTATCTTGCTCATTATGAAAGCTAGAATTCCCAGGTTGAGCCAAATATCACGCTCCGATACCACTGTAATATTCCCAAATTGGGACTGCTAGCTAGGCATGCCTAAAAAATGCATTTTTCAAAAATGGCTGCTACAGAATATGAAATAAGCCCTTGGATTCCTTAGATATTATAATCTAAGACCCAAATCCAAGAGGATATTAGAAAACAATCAAACTAGGTGAGGCAAACAGGCCTCCCACACCTAGTATGGCTTGATAAATGCCCAAGGAAATAAAAGTGATGAGAGTAAACTAATCATCTCCATCATTCTTATCTTGCTCCTTATGAAAGCTAGAATTCACAGGTTGAGCCAAATATCATGCTCCGATACCACTGTAATATTCCCAAATTGGGACTGCTAGCTAGGCATGCCTAAAAAATGCATTTTTCAAAAATGGCTGCTACAGAATATGAAATAAGCCCTTGGATTCCTTAGATATTATAATCTAAGACCCAAATCCAAGAGGATATTAGAAAACAATCAAACTAGGTGAGGCAAACAGGCCTCCCACACCTAGTATGGCTTGATAAATGCCCAAGGAAGGGGTTGCAACAATATGTAAAAAAAATACTGGAATATAAGAAATCTATCAACACATAAAATGTGTTAAGAAACACTCATCCATCAATTATATGTATATTAGCAAAAAATATGATCCATCCCATCAGTCAAAAGTGGGGAAAAGCAACAAAATGAGCCTTAAAAACGTTATTCCCAGAGATTTGCGTGAAAGGGAGAAATAATACTGGGATCCCTTATATTATACAATATGGGATTCACACGTAGAAAATAATCAGAAAAGAATCTGCTTTACTAAGTTAAATATATCTCCCGGTCTCGATATGGCTCAAAAAGGCCCAAATCCCATTACTTAACTCAATAGAAAGTTAATGAGGCATATACAACGTGATGTTCTGAGGGTTTTAGATTCAATATGGTATAAATATCAGATCTGGAGTTTATTATATCAAAGCATGGAGAAAAATGGAGATCTAGCTACTTTTATACATCAAAGAGATAACCCGACAAGGGTTTCATGAGAGCACAAGTACAAAATAGCAGATCTGCAGATCTAGATCTGGAAAATGTAGTTATACTACAGCTCTGAATACATATAACTAAAATATGCAAGAATAGAAGAATATGTTTTATACAATCCTTTCGGGAGAAGGGTTGTCCCTTTCCCCAAGGAAGAATCTTGAAATCAAGGGTCTTGACCCTACTACTGCAACACAGAGACAAATGACGTAGTTCCTGCAAGGGACTGTGCTGTAGGAGATGGAAATTAAGTTGGCCCTATGCCAAGATCTAAAATGAAGCTCTGGAACTCCCTCACTGATCTCCCAAAGAGAGGAATGCTTCCTCTTCTAAAAAACAAGTACGGGAAGTGGTGTTGCGGACCTTCCACTGCAACACCCTGCAACACAACGTTATGCTCTACAGAAATAATGCTATAGCTGAAGGAGGATGCTTGGCCTCAAGCCTGAATGTGGAAAATTGAAGTACAATTATCCTCCAAGAGATCACTCAAGGTAGGAGAAGGAATCCCTAAGTAGGAATGCCTTGTGCTAAATAGCACTGCAACTCTGCTAAACAACAAGAGAATGCCAAATATTCATGCAGACCAAAATCTATAATCATGAGGCTAACCTCAAATGGCTGCCATCCCCTTCCTTATAAGCTATGTGAGGCTCCTCACCTTGGGTCCCACCCATTAGGGTTTCCACATGCACATGATCAATTTCCATCCAAAAGTGCGTTGTGTCTCCATGAAGGCTCTCCTCCAAAATCACGCTGCTTGATTTGGTCAAAGTTGACCTCTTCAACCTGCTTTATCCCCTTTCACACTCAAGTGTCTCCAAGCTAGCTCTCATATGTTTGTTTAAGTTGATCCTTGTTCACATTGAGCTGTTTGCAATGATGATCCACTCCTCTTCATGCATGCTATTGACTTGGTCCACAAGCAAAAAGTCCCTTTTCACACATGAGGGTGTGAAATATAGCTACTATAATGACCCCCTTTCACACCAAGAGCGTTTTTATGCTGATTTTAATTAAGTATGGGTCTCCTCCCCCATTTATTCAACTACTAAGTGCAAAAATAAAAAAATAATATTCCCATTGGCTGCTTGCTAAAGTAGGAATATTACAAATATTGTGAGGGATCATTCCCTCACATTTACATTAGTCTTACCATCAGCCTGGAGTTTATTGCAGCATTTTTCAGCAGGAAAAAGGCCTCTCTTTCCCTCATAGTGTAGTTTTTGTTGGAAGTTGTGTTGCAGCAGCTACAATCATCATTGGAGGATTAAGAAGATAGATCTAGAGCTTCTAGCTCATAGATCTGAAGAAGGGATCAACCCTTCAAGCATATATCTGATCTGATAACATATTTGAGCCATCTATTTGTTAGTTCTAGCTTTAGATCTGTATTTCCCAGCAGATCAATGATCAAACCCTAGGGAGGTGATTTTCCAAAGTTACAGATCTGGGAAATCCTTTCTGGGTTATCTTGGGAATCCATCACATTGGCCAGATCTTGAATCTTGGAATCATCTAAGCTCTAGAATTGAGTAGATATACATTTTCCTTTTTAGCCTGTAGCTATATATTCATATTCTATTGAAGGGACAATGCAGTATTTGCTTCAGTGCCTCTCTAGTTACGTTGTACCTATTGCAACATGTTTTCTGAGTGATTCTAGACTAGCTTTTTGGCTAGATCTACTCACATTTTGTACATTGTGTAATTGATTCTTCTCCAATATAATAAAATGGCTCATATTCTCTATAAATTCTGATGTTGTTTTAATATTTATTGTTTATCTTGCTACAGTTCTTATATTGTGTTTAATTATTACTGCATTCTCCCTTTTTGGCATATTACATGTCCTGGAGACTAGAATTATTCGATTGGCTCCACCTACAACTGATTTTCATGGAGGATTGGCCCTACGCTGGTACAGATTTCACTGATGATCCGTACCTCCCACTCCTAGATGGAGAGGATTTAGATGAAGATTTGGGTGAGACTCATTTTTTTAAGTTTTATGAGTATTATGATTTTTCATCTATGTGTGTTCTAACATTAAATCCATGTGTTTGCAGATGTTGGCCCAGAGAGACTTGTAGGTATGTCACCGATAGCGAGGTGAATCCCTCGCGATTTCGACCCTCAAGGTAGGGGTGGCGAGGAAGATGAGATAGTGCGTAACCTAGAGGGGATCACCCGAGGAGTTCCAAATTTTGCATGTTTTGACGAAGTTCCACGCGCCTACCAGAGGCATACTGTAGGGGTGCCCAGCCAAATCCACCACTTGCTGAGGCAGCTCGTACGAACAGTGACATTTTATCATGAGCAGCATGCTGATTAGACACCTAGGTTTTATTTTCATCTGCATATTTTGAAGACGTGATGTCTCAAGATGTAACAAAAACACACATATATTTTTTGAAGTTATGATGCACACAGCTGCAAACATGTGATATATATATATATATATATATATATATATATATATATATTTGAAGATTGCAACAAGAAATAGTGAAGGAGGCATCCTGAAACATCATTCCTGATCCTAGTTGGAAAATAATCACCTAAACTAGGTGGGGCCCACACAGGTGATTTTTGTCGCAAAGTCTATTTTTAGACATGTCGATCATATTCTATGAGTTACAGGATGCTATTTGTGGATGGTTGGTCAAGTTGGAAAAATATATGGATTTCTATTTTAGACATATTGGGTGGAATCTATTTTTAGATTGCTAGTCTAAAAATAGATATGTCGAATATTATTAGCTCTTAATAATATTTGGACTCTAAACATTATCTTATTCTCTTGGAGCACTTCAGTTAAGTGCACAGATGTGGCACATGAGCTGACACAAGGAATTACGCTATTCCCGAGGGTTAAGTGGAGCTATTGCATGGAGAATTTAGTTAGAACTCATGTGACAGAGTTTGGTGGAGTTGTGTTCAGTTTAACTCAGTTAGACACAATTGAGCTAGTTGTATCTAGTCTAACTGATTGATACACTAGTGAGAGTGGTGTGAATCAATTATTAATTAATTCACTAATTATTAACTCATTAATCAACTGAAGAATACATCAGTTAACTATAGTGCATGGATAGTTTCAGTGGAGACCAGTGGAGAGGTAGGTGAAAGAGCAGTGTGACTATCAGTTGTGACTATAGTGTTGCATGATTTGCAACAAACAGTGGTTGGAGATGCCAATGGGGATTGTGTGGTCAATATAGGATGGATTTGAGTTCATTATGATTCATTCTTCAACAGTGATTTCACAGTAGAGGCAGGCTAAAGGCTGGCAAAGATCGGTGCATGGATTTGCAAGATCAGGGCCTGATTAGTGTGTAGAAATTGGAGATTGTACTGAGAGCTTGTGAGGAGATTTGTAAAATGATTGTTACATGATATCTATGACATATAATATACAGATAGTTGGGGGTTTTCAGCTTTAAGCTTTCCCATAAATTACTGTGTTCATATGTGTGAATTTTTATGGTTTTAATGTGTGCATGCAATTGATTTTATTTCTGCAATTAATGATCAATGGTAGAAGAGATTATGTATTGTGCATGAAGTCAAATACTGTGTGATCAGGAGAATATCAGATGTATAACATATCATTTATATATAATTTCGACATGGTATCAGAGCAATATTGATCATTGGAGCAATTGCAAAGCATTGAGGCGGTTGAGTTTTGTGCTGGTGGAATTCGAAATTGCTACAATGTTTTCTTGGTGTTGAAGTTGAGCATTCATTGAAACGTCTTTTAGCAGATTGTGATTGGAGTATTCCCTTGAGGTAAACTCGAATTATATTGCATGGAAGGATAGGATGGAGGCGGTGCTGGAGGATAATGGGTTGAAGGAGTTCATAGATGTAGATATTCCTAAATCGGGTTCTAGCGATGCAGCCGCACTTGACGCATGTCAAAAGAAGGTAGCAAGGTGTCGAAGGATTCTGTTGGAAGGTGTGAAGGATCACATAGTGTCTAGCCTCCATGGTAAAGCTTCTCCATTCTTGATGTGGAAAGCATTGATAGACTTGTTCCAAAGCAAGAGTGACCAGAGGAAGTTGGCGCTCAAGGATAAGCTTAGGAAAATAAAAATGGAGAAGAATGACACTATTCCGGTATACTTGACAAAGTTTGTCCACTGCAGGGATGAGCTTGGGAGTGTAGGAGTTAGTGTGGATGATGAGGACTTGGTGATCTTGGCTCTCCTTGGGCTTCCAAAGAGTTGGCATTCCTATCAAGACTCTGTCAATGGTCGGGAGAAACTGCTAGGATGGGAGTGACTTTGGTCGGATCTTGTGCAGGAGGAGATAAGGTAGGATACCAGGGATGGATATTCACCAAATAATGATGATGAATAGGATTTCACTTTGGCTTCCAAATAAAGGAAAGGGAAGGGGAAGAAAAATCCTTATCAATCCGGTGCAGATGGCAAAGAGCGTGACATGTCCAAAGTGAAGTGTTTTCACTGTCACGAGCATGGGCATTTCACCACACATTGTCCACAGAAGAAGAAGAAGAAGTAGGCTTCTGGAGCTACAGTTGGTGAGGCTCTTGCCTCGCAATTTTAGCTGGAATTCTCATTGATTGCATGCATGGTGTCTAGTGCATTGGGATCGGGGTGGTATTTTGATAGTGGTGCTTCCTTTCACATGACGGGAGATGTGAACCTTTTTAGTGACTTGGTGGAGAAAGATCTCCAATTGCATGTTCAGTTGGGTGACAATGGACGATACAATGCGACCGGCATTGGTACCATTACCTTTCAAAGGGAGTCAGGTAAACTCATTCTTTTACAAGATGTAGTGCATGTTCCAAGTTTAAAGAAGAATTTAATTTCAGTCGCAATGTTAGAGGATAAAGGCTATGATTTTGTATTTAGTGAAGGAAAAATTTTCCTTCGGAAAAAAGCAATAGGGCAAGTCAAGAAGGTTGGGATTCGAGCCAAGAATCTCTACAGACTTGAAGTAGATTGGAATTCTACGGAGCTTCCTACTATTGGGAAGTGCAAGAAAGACATGCAATTGATGCTTGAGAGGGAGAAAGTTTTGCATGCAGGTAAGAGTGAACCTTAGGATGTGGAGCAGCCACAAGATGAGGATCATGGATTGGGAGAAACCACTCATGAGGAGAAATTTAGTGCCAGATGGGTAGAGGGAGTGCATGCAGCTACACCACCAGGTGAGAGGTGGAGTGACATGCATGAGTAATCCCAAGAGGATATTATGGGTAGGATTCATGGAGATGGTGTGGATCTCATGAATTGAACTTGGCCACGAGGTGCCCATAGAGCAGAAATAGTGTGGTCAGTTGGACTGATGTAGGCAGATCAAAGTGACAGTGTTGGATACTGGAGCACGAATCAGAGTTGACAGCAAGTGCAGAGAGCATGGGTGTAGAGTTAAATAGCGCAGTGGTTCCTGAAGACATGTGCAGTAGCTAAGAAAAAGTTGAAGCCTTTGATGATAGATGCATCAGACTAATTGAGTTGTTTGGAGCCTATTCAGTTTCAAAAGAGTTGCAGAGCAGATGCATGGAGTTGCATGGCGCTTGTGAAGGTTGCAGGGCGAATGCATGGAGTTGCATGTCGCATGCAAAGATAGTCCTTTCTTGTTGAGAGGGCGTGTTGAAGATTGAAATAAGAAACAGTGAAGGAGGCATCCTAAAACATCATTCCTGATCCTAGTTGGAAAATAATCACCTAAACTAGGTGGGGCCCACACAGGTGATTTTTGTCGCAAAGTCTATTTTTAGACATATTGATCATATTCTATGAGTTGCAGGATGCTATTTGTGGATGGTTGGTCAAGTTGGAAAAATAGATGGATTTCTATTTTTAGACATATTGGGTGGAATCTATTTTTAGATTTCCAGTCTAAAAATAGATATGTCGAATATTATTAGCTCTTAATAATATTTTGACTCTAAACATTATCTTATTCTCTTGGAGCACTTCAGTTAAGTGCACAGATGTGGCACAGGAGCTGACAGAAGGAATTACGCTATTCCTGAGGGTTAAGTGGAGCTATTGCATGGAGACTTCAGTTAGAACTCATGTGACAGAGTTTGGTGGAGTTATTGAGGTAGTTGGTGGAGTTGTGTTCATTAACGCTAGAGCAGAAGGAGCCAGTTAGCATCAGTTCAATTTGTTTGATGATCAATGAGAGTAGTGAATTAATTATTAATTAATTCAATTAATTATTAACTCATTAATCAACTCAAGAATACATCATTTAACTACAAGGTATGGACAAATAATAGAGACCAAGGAGAGGTAGGTGAGCGTGATAAGGTGACTATCAGCTTGTGACTATAGTGTTGCATGAGTTTGCACCACACATGGTTGGAGATGCCAATGAGGATTGCATGAGCAAGGATGGACCAATTCAATTTCATTCAGAGACATTCTTCAGCAGTGATTGCACAGTAGAGGCAAGCTAGCAGGTGGCAGAGATTGGAGCATGTGTTTTGCTAGATCGGACATGATTAGTGTGTAGAAATTGGAGATTGTACCGAGAGCTTGTGAGGATCTTTGTATAATGATTGTTACATGATCTCTATGACATATAATATACAGATAGTTGGGGGTTTTCAGCTTTAAGCTTTCCCATAAAATACTGTGTTCATATGTGTGATTGTTTATGGTTTTAATGTGCGCATGTGATTGTTTTTATTTCCAAAATTAATGATCAATGGTAGAAGAGATTATGTAGTGTGCATGAAGTTAAAATAGTGTGTGATCAGGAGAATCCTGATGTATAAGATATTAGTTATATATGATTTCTATATATATATATATATATATATATATCTATATCTATATCTATATCTATATCTATATCTATATATATATATATATACACATCTATTTACCTACATGGATCTTTTACATGTGATGATGATTTTACAAATTACGCAAATCTCTATCTAATACAATGTTAGCCACTGTATGAGTTAATGTATTCATTCGTCTAGGAATATGCTGATGTGTAATAAAATAAAAATGTCTTTCTAGCAAACAAATATGTAAATAAAATCTCAGAATGTGTGGATTTCTAACTCAATCATGACTATTGAGTTGCAGAACAACAAGCTGTGAGTCTAGATTTACAAGCAATGCGCATATGCCGAGGTTGATTGCTTCGGTTAATAGCTCAATAACAACGCTATATTCAGCGAAATTTTTTGTAGCTCATCCTAGAAAAATACCTTGCAGATCTATCAACTCACCAATAGGATCATAAATTACCCAGGCTGCCAAAGACAAATTCTTGGTACTACGGGAAGCACCATCCGCGAAACCAACATAAGGGGTAATAGACATCTGCACCATAAGCAAGACCCAATAAGCAGGAAAACGTTCACAAATCACATCAAACCAAAATATGTACCAAAAATTAAAATGACACCTATGTACACCTATTACACATGGATGACTCATGCATAATATTTTTTGAGATACAACCCATTTCTGGGTTGTTCAAGAGGATGACCTTCGTAATAATTAACATTATAAGACCCATTCTGCAATACACATTTAATGATATAGGGCCCATGCCACATAGGTTGAAATTTACCTGCCCCCATCTTATCATGACTTGGTCATACAGGAGGACGAGATCTCCTTCAATGAAAGAACGAGGGGAAACTGATTGGTCAAAATAAGCCTTGACTCGTTTTTTCTGTGCTTCAATAAACAAAGCAACAAAGTGGCAAGTTTCATCCAGCCTTTCTAAATAAAGGAGACATTCTTCCTCTAGTGAAGTATTCGGCAGTAATCCAAAAACTAACTTGAGCGAAGGTATTTCACATTCAATCGGGAGAGTAGCTTCCAGGCCATAGACCAACTAGAAAGGAGTGAACTCTGTTGCATTCTTAACTGAGGTTCGCTATGCCCAATGAGCCGAAATAACATGAGATGCCAATTTGATTTATGGATCCCAATCGTACGTTGAAGCATAGTGACAAGGAATTTGTTCACAGCCTCAACCTGGTTATTGGCTTGAGGGTAGTACAGCGTTGAGCTGTCGTGACGCAGACCCAAATTAGAAGTCAACTTCGCCACCATATAATGCCGAAAATGGGAACCATGATAGGTAAATATGGCTTGTGGGACACCAAACCTAGAAATAATGTGATTGAATATGAACTAAGCAGCTGTCTTACCGTCAATAGCAAGTGTAGGCATTGCTTCGACCTATTTGGTGAAGTAGTCCATGGCTACGATAATATAAGCATGCCACTCGTCCGAGTGAGGGTTACACGTCATAAAATCGATGCCCCACTTCGCAAAGGGACCAACGGTAATGACAGGATGAAGAGGAACAGGTGGCGTGCGCATCTTGCGCTGGTATATCTGGAAATCATGGCATTTACGAACTGCGACAATGCAGTCTTCGAAAATAGGGGGCCAAAAATAACCAGCACGAAGGATTTTTTGAGCAGTAGCATAACCAGATATGTGACCACCACAGATGCCACTGTGATAGTCATTTAGGACTTTCTCCGCTTCCTCGAGAGTCAAACACCAACGGAGAATGGAATATACTCTGACACGATAGAGGGTATCCCCGAATAAATGATAAGGTTATGACTGATGGCGGATGCATTAGCGAGCATCCTTCATCAACTCAGATCTAAAGTTTGAAGTCTGGAGATAAATGATGATATCACCGTACCACAGATCGAGGGTGCTAATCAAGAAAAGTGAATCGTCTAGAATGGAGTCCTCAGAATGAAAAGGAGTGGAGTCAGAAGGGAGAGAACAAAGCAAATCAACGAAAACTAATGAGTTCTTAGACTTGGCAGTAGTAAATTCCAAATCAAACTCTTGGAGGATAACAATCCATTTAGAGTGTTGAGATTCAACAAGATGATGAGCTTAGTGAAAATGAGTCGCCTTCACTAAGTGGGCCCGTAGGCTATTTTTAGGTGCAAGTCTATTTTTAGACATGGTGATCATATTTTAGATGTTGCAGGATGCTATTTGTGGATCGTTGGTCAAGTTGGAAAAATGGATGAAATCCTATTTTCATAATATTGGGCAAAGTCTATTTATAGATTATCGATCTAAAAATATAAGTGTCGATTATTATTAGCTCTTAATAGTAATTAGACTCTAAATATCAACTTATTCTCTTGGAGCACTTAATTGCAGTGTACAAATTTGTCAAATCAGTGGGCTGAAGGAATTATGTAATTCTTAGGGTTTATTGGTGGTTCATGCATGGAGGACTCAGTTAGAACTAAAGTGGAAAATTTATGACAGAGTTGGAAGAGTAGTTCATGGAGTTGTTATTCAGTTTAACTCAGTTAATGGAGTTAAACTCAGTTGAGCTAGTTGTATCTAATCTAACTGAGCGATACACTAGTGAGAGTGGAGTGAATTAATTAGTTAGTTAATTCACAAATAATAACTCATTAATCAACTGAAAAATACATCAGTTAACTACAGTGCATGTCAGTTCCAGTGGAGACCCAGTGGAGAGATAGGTGAAAGGGCAAGATGGACTATACGTTGTGACTATAGTGATGCATTGATTGCACCACACACACATTGGAGTTACCAATGAGGATTGTGTAGCCAAGGCAAGGGTAATTCGAATTCATTCAGAGCTATTCTTCAGCAAGGATTGTGTAGTGGAGGCAGGCTATCAGGTGGCATGAAATCGGTGCATGGATTTGCAAATTTCTTCTTATTAGTGTGTGACGATTGATTGTAATAAGAGCTTGATGTACTAAGATTTGTATGAGATTGTTACATGATATCCATGATACATAATATATGATAGTTGGGGTTTTCAGGTTCAGGATTTCCCGTTAAACAATCGTGTTATGTGTGATTGTTTTTATTGCTTCATGTGTTTGCAATTAATTTTAATTTCCACAAAAGATTAACAGTGGAAGGATTCTGTATTTAGCAAGAAGATAAATATTGTTAGATTAGGAGAATCTGGATATATACATGCATATTGTATATAATTTCTACATAGAGTATTTTCCCCCCAGAAATTGTCGAGACAAGATGTAAGTCATGGGGTTGCAATCAGAAATCATCGTCACCGTGCATAAGAGAATATAATGAAGAAAACGTTGGACTGCTTGAACTGTAGCTAACAGTAACTTCTCGACGTGAGCATAACGGGTTTCTGGGTCAAGAAGGTTATGAGACAAGTAAGAAATAAAATTCTCATGACTGTCATCATCGTCTTGTACCAAAATCATCACAATTGTGCTGAAAGCGACAGTTAAATAAAGGGAAAAATCCCGATGATAATTTGGAGGGAGGAATAGAGGAGCATTGACAAGCAATGTCTTCAACATATCAAAATATTTCTGAGCGATTTCATCCCAATAGAAAGGAATGCCCTTCTTCAACAATCGTGTGAATCCTTTATCTACTTTGGTGTAGTTAGATATAAAACGACGTAAAAAATTATCTTTCCCTTGTAAGCTATACAATTAGTGAAATAAGGAAGGAGAGGGGAGATTAATAATAGCCTCAACTTTGAGAGGATCAAGGTGAATTCCATATTGAGACACGATAAACCCTAAGAGTCTACTGGAATCAACGCAGAAGACACACTTGTGCAAATTAAGCTGAATGTTATAGTGTCTTCAACGAAGAAAAATATGACGAAGATGGTCAGGGTGATCCCTACGCTTAGCCGAATGAGCCATAAGGTCATCCAGATAAGGTTGCATAATGTGATGAATATCATGAAAGGCGTAGGACATGGCATGCTAAAATGTGGCCCCAACATTCTTTAAACCAAAAGGAAACTTCTTATATGCAAAGGTAACCCAAGGAAAAATGAAGGTAGTATTTGTTGATCAGTCGGGAGAATATTTATCTAATTATAACCAGAAAAACCGTCCATAAGGGAAAAAATCCTGCTCTCGGAGCAGTCATCAATGATCTGATTGATGAAGGGAGTAGGATAATTATCTTTAGGATAAGCTCGATTGATATCATGATAGTCAACACATACACAAATAATTCCTTGTTTCTTATCTACAGGAAAAATATTAGAGACCCACTCTATCAAGGGAATCAGATAAATGAAACCAGCGTTGAGAAGATTTTCCTCTTCAGCTTTAATTGCAGCAACTTTATGAGGATGAATCAAACGAAGACGCTGGTGAACAAGTTTCGAACTGGGGTAAGTAGGAATTGCATGTACCACAATTCTAGGATCAATGTTGAGAATTTCTTCGTAGGACCATGCAAAGACATCACAGAATTCACGAAAAAGGCTAGTATAGACTTGTACTTCATCAGAAGAACAAGTAACCCTGATATGGATGTTCTCGACAATTCCCGATTTAACGGAAATGTCAATAGGCATCGTCTATGTAATGCTACTCAAGTTACCTTCTGAAAAAACTTCATGAATCTGAACAGGAATTTGAGTGGAGGAGAGGGAACCTAAGAAGAAAAATGCTCAAGACAAGTAGACATAGCCCTGAGACTTGGGAGAAATGAGGAACGATGATAATTATCATCCCACGGGGGATATTCGAGAGAAATGGTTTCCACGATGGCCTAATCGGAGGGAAACACTTCCTTTAAAGGATCGGGTGAATAAAAATTACCAAGCCAAGGGGATTGAGAATAAATTTCAAGAGACAGGCTTGAAGGAGAAGAATCAGGGGACGGAGCATCCGATGTGGCGATGAGTTCACAATAATCAATTACAATTGGACTCAATGGCATTGAATCTCCAAAAGAATCAATCTGTTCAGGGGAAGGGATAACCCATGGGTCATCGGTGCGATAAATCATGTTGACTTGAACAGTATTTGGTGGTGGAAGAGGAAAAATACCCATGAGTGCAGGATCCTTGAAAAGGCTTGGCCCTACGCTCTCGTAGGGAGTAGGAATCTTATCCACATACAAAATTTTGTTCTCGGAAGAAGAAGAGAAAAAAGACAATTGATCGAGAGTAAAAATATTTCCTTCATGCGGGAATTTCAAAACACAAAAGAGAGTGGATGAAACACCTAACATTGCGTGACTCCAACTGCAACCGAGGAGAAGATTATAATTGAGCTTAGCATCAACAACTTCAACTTTGACATTGACTGTGTTCCCTTCTAATATGATCAGTAAACTAGCGAGAACACCAAGAGGTTTAAAATCTCTTCCATAAAATGCTTCAAGGGCATTGGGTGACGAGGTGAGAGTTGGAGAACCAATGGCTTTCCAACAAGTAGATGACATAACACAGGTAGATGCATGCTCGTCCATGACTGCTCGGTGAATTTTCAAACCATTTATACCAACTTGAATGATGAGCACAATTTGGTGTGGGAGTCGCGAGACAAAATTCTCTAAATCGAAAGCAAGAAAGCTAGTATCGGCAGGATTAGCCCCACCTATTGCGGATAACAACACTTTCCGTTGTGATAGAAAACTCTGAAGTACTTCTAACACAGACATTGCAGATGGTGCCTGAGCCAAATCCTAAAAAATATTATAATATTGAGCAGCACGGGCGTTAAGATTGTATGAAGACTTGCGGAGCACACCTTTGGAAGGTGGTCGCACAATAGATTCAGTAGTAGGTTGTTCAATATCAAGAGGGCTAGAAACAGGTGAAGGAGGAGAAGGACCATCAGTGATCTCCTTCCTGGTTTCCAGATGTGGACCAGAATAATCTTTCGATCGAGTAGTAATGGAAACAGGTACAGAACCATTCATCATAAAAACCTGAGAACCAAATGGGGTAGAGGACTGAGGTTTCCCTACCATATGAGTTTTTTGAGTAGGAAAAGGTTCTTTAAGAACAGTTGGAGCTCCTTGAGTGCCTTTGAGCAATTGGCTCACTTCGGACCGTCGAGGATAGTCTTTGTTGAAGTGCTCTTCGTCACAAATTAAACAAGGATACTTCAGTTTGCGTTGAGAACTATCAGCAGAACGAGGTTTCAACGAATCCTATTTCAGGGTATCGGCTTTCGCTTTACCTTTACCCTTCTTCTTACCTTTAGAAGCATTATATGTAGGAATGGCCTGAATGACATTCACTTTTGTGGGTTTTCTAGAATTTGGATTTGGTTGAGAAGCAACATTATTGGAAGAAGTAGACTTCTTCTTCCCAAAATTAGATGGAGACTTTTGAGAGGTATGATATATAGAACCAATAATACCATCAACGGATGGAGTTTTTGGAGGTTTAGAAGTTCCAGGTCGAGGAGCATTAGGCAAGATATCATATAAAGCACCGGATTGAGAGTACACAAGATCGAGGTACTAGGCATAAGAAATGGCTTGTTCCTCGGTTACACATGCCCCCATATCTATGTCTTTGGTGATCTAATTGATGAAGGAGGTAGTGAACGAATGAGTTAGAAGCTGATCAGGAATTTCAAATTTGATCATGCGACGAAGTCGCCTCCACTCATGAATATGATATGAGATATGAGTAGCTCGGTCCTGTTTCAGTGAAGTGAGGAGGTGCGCCCCAGTCTCATAGCATACCAACAACTGGAAATGTGTAAGGAATGCCATAGCTAAGGAATTCAAATCTTGAAAAGCTCCACGAGACAGCTCAATGTACCACTTTGCAGCGACACCAGTAAGAGTTCACTGGAAAATACGGAGCCGAATAGAATCGTCAACCCAAGAGTTAGAGGAACACCACAAGTATTAAGTCATAACATGCGTTTGGGGGTCTTCACCATGTTTACCCTCAAATTTAGGACAATCATCAGGAATCTTGGTTGAAACCAGAGGCCAATACAGATTATAAAGAATGGGTTCATTTGTCAATTTTGACACATCATGTAATTCCAACGTAGTAAGAAAGTGTAATTAGGTATTAAAAGTCATCAGAGGTCTTTGATAAGGACCCGTGTGTACATTCCACCCAGTCCCAGTCGGAGGTCTTTGATAAGGGCCCGTGTCCCCATACATTTTGTCCCAAAATATTTGGATCATAGGGATTAGAAGCAGGATAATTCGGTTGATATTGGGATTGAGGACCAAGATATGGAGTTGAAGTTGACCACTGAGGTCCTTGCTAAGCAGTATAAGGATTCTGCTGTGGAATGTAAGCATGGCTTTGAGGTTGATGATACAAAGGTGGATTTTGAGGGTAAGGAATTTGAGGCGCGCTATATACCAGTTGATATGAAACTTGAGGGTAGTAAGCGCCCTATGGTTGAGCAGGTTGACCTTGTGAAGAAGGCTGAGTAGGTTGTTGAGAAAGATAAACAGGTAGAACTGGCTGCAGAATTGAAGGAATCTGCTGGTGGGTAGGTTTAAACGGCTGCTGAGCTGGTTGAACTAGCTGTTGAAACTGTTGTTGGGTTCCAACAGGTTGTCCTTGTGGGAAAGGTTGGCCTGATGGTTGCGACAGACTAGGTTGTCCCTGATAACTAGGTTGACCCAGAGAAGGACCAAAGGGTTGTCCTGGTTGCACAATATCTGGGCCATACTGAACATGTGGCTGTGATTGAGGTGCAATAGGTTGTCCCTGTGACAGATAATTTTGCCCCCCAGGACCAAAATATGATCCTAGTTGATTCAAAGGTTGACCTGAAAGACCGGAGGGTTGTCCATGTTGGGCCAAAGGCTGACCTTGTGAAGGTTGGCCTTGTGGACTGTATGGTTGTCCTTGTGGACCAGAAGCAGGGCCCTGCTGAGCTAAAGGTTGTCATGATGAGGGTTTTCCTTGGAAGCCAAAGGGTTGCGCAGGAAGCGTAGGTCCCAAATGAGTAACAACCTACTAAGGATCATAAACAACCTGATAAGGATCAATAGGAGGCAAATAGACCAGATTACCATACACATCATAATGGTGCGGATAGATATATATGGGATTACCAACAACATCATAGAGATGGAATCGAGGATTAGCATGAGCCTGAGACTACTAAGAACCCTGAGAACTCTTCTGCTGAATAACCAACATATATTCTTCAAAAGTAAGACCGCCAGGAATCACTGGAGGAGTGGAAACTGAACTAGAAGCCACACAAACCATTGGTTGAACTGGAATAGATATGACAGTAACCGAAAAACCAGGAGTCAAAGGTGATAGCCCTAATGAAGGTAGGAACGAACTCTAAGGAGGAGTTACTGTACTAGATTTCGCAATGAAGGCAACACCAGATATGATCTGACTCAAGGATCTATATCCAAGCAGAAGTGAGATCGACGGTGGTGAATATTGGATGGAGGCACGAGAGAGATCTTTAGCAAAGAGTTGATATTCTCCTATGGAAATAGGCATTCCTTCACTGCCAACAGGACTGGAGGAATCCATATCTGAGTCCAACGTAAGATCTTTGAAAATACTATGGGGACTAGGAGGTACCACAGCAACAACAAAGGGTGATCCTGACATAAGAGGAGGAAATTCTCCTTCTTCCCCAAAACCAGACCAAGCACTTGAAGGAGGCAAATTGAATTCAATTGGATCATCAAGAGGAGATCGAGTAGCAAGGGGTTGGAAAGACGGAAGAATAGGCTGCGAGAACTCGACAAACCTAGTGGATTGAGGGGTTTCAAAAGAAACGTCTGGAAAAGAATCACCACTAGGAGGCAATGAAAATGACGAAACTGGATGTTCCGCCACTTTGACTGTATATCAAAACAGGAAGGAAAAGAGATGCCGAAAAAAGAACCAAAGAAATCAATAAGGCCAAGTATGAAACTTTTAATATGCGTGTGATCGTAGGTGATTAATTTTATAACACTGAAACCAAAATTCACTGTTTCATTCTTTAAGAGTCAAGAAATAAGAAAAATATGACTCTAGTAACTTTCAATTTGAAACGAGCGTGAAAGGACAAGTGCTCGATGATCTCTTCTCTTGTTTAAAGAGTCACAAAAAGATAGAAATGACTTCTTAGGAATTCTAGGAAAGAGGGTGTACCAGGTTTCCGTGAACTTCCATATACACCTTGGTGATCAAATGAAACAGAAATGACCAAGGACTTGACGTACGTTTAGGTAGTCTCCCCGAATGCTGTGTTACGTGTATCATGGTTACAAGGCGGTAGACTCGGCTTCCTATGGATAAAAGGATTGAAACCTAGAGGGGTCTCCCTTTATATAAGTGATGTACGGGGAGCACAAGTCTGTACTAGCACTGTCTGAAGCCAAAAGGCGAGCGAAAAATACTAGGTTTTAAGATGTCGGAACACGTCTCTAGCCTAGACCACTAGAAATATTGCGTTAGGTTTCAATGTTGCATTAGGTTCATTGAGTAAATTTTAAATCTAATCATGAATTTGGTTTCAATTTCTAGGCCTTAACGAATTTGGAGCTCAACTTCCTAAATGAAAACTATATGCAAATGAACATCATTTCAGTTCAATGAATGCTAGTTATAAGAGGGATAGAAATCTTTCAAACAACAACAAACAAAGAAGGTATACAAAGAAAAATTCTAATGCCTCTAATGTAACAAATTGAAAATGAAATTCCTTCCTAGATGACAAAGGCTAGTTATGCAAAGGAATGTTTCAATTTTGATGCAACGAAAGAATGCAAAACATTTTTTTTTTTTCAATGAAAAAAGCACACAATGCACTAATTCAAATGGAAAACAAAATAAACACTAGTTTGTGTTTTTCGAATGTAGGGATTTAAAATCAAATGACTCAATCGAAGCGATACAAACACAAAAACATTCAAGCTAATGCAGCAAAATTTCGATCAAATAGAGAGAATTTACCAAATCAACCCAACACAAGCAATGTAATCGATGCCTAGAGCACTAAGGGGAAAGATCAATTGATGAAAAAAAAATACCATTCAACCAAAACACTCAAAAGGATCAAGGAAAACTCAGTGTAATAGCACAAAATGAAACGAGGTTGACAACAATCAATGAGACTTACATTTCAAACAGAAGGCTCAATGTACAAGGACACTCAAAAACCCTAAGGCATTTAAATGAAACTGACAAGAAAATGGACAAACAACTAAAAGAAAGAAGCCTACAGTAGTCAACGAAGTTCCAAAGGCTAAATCACACCCAAAAAATAACCAAGAAGCAAGCACAATTGACCAAAAGACTCATTAAGGAGGTCAAACCAAAACCTGTAGGGGTTGGTGTGACTATAAGGCTCTAATGTGTGCCATACAGTGGTTGGTGCGAGTGCAAAGAGAGCAACCTGTGCTAATCGGCACGACTGTTCAGAAAAAAACTGCACCAAACTAGATAGCTATGGAAAAAAGAGGAAAAAACCAAAACTTAATGAGCAGAGGCCAACCTTGACACTCTGGAGCTGAACAGAGGATAGAAATTAAGTAAGCAAAATAGAAAAATATAGAAAATGAAATCGCTAATTGAAACTGACCCAACAGGAAGAAACGGAAAACTTGCACTGATCCCCAGTAGAGTCGCCAATTTGTTACGTAGGTAAATCCTCTCTACGGACAGAGACGATCCCTCTAGCCCTAGGGTGGGTCTATAAACAAAAGGACAAGCTAAAGGGTTGCTTCCTAGTTAATGAATGAAAAAAAGACATGGTAGATTGACCTACCTAGAATCCAATGTTGTCATCATTGTAGAAAGAGTAGTAGCCTCTTGCTCCTATCTTGGAAAATCACAATCTGTTTGCTGTTACGCCCAGATACTTGCACATGTAACAAGAAACCAGAACAACATACGACATCATAGTTTCACTCACAACTATTAAATAGTCAAATAGGGCTAAAGCTATTGCATTATATAAACATCATAACACAATGGTGGAACCAAACAGTAGTCATGTATATATAAGTATAAGGAAGAGGTACAACCGATGCTTTGACGTTGCAGTCTCCTCCAGCGGGGTTTAGCCGAAGCACGTCTTAGTACCTATCGAGGGATTCAGATAGAATGAGGACATGGATTCAAACTCTCCTCAACATGATTCCTTATATTTATCTTCTCTATTAATTCAACTATAGTATCAGATCTCCAAGTTTAGCTATTCAACCATTCAACTCGTTTGTACTAAGAGGGATAACTTCTTTTATAGAGGAAAAGGAGGAGGTTGGGATCCCTACAAAGGTGGGAGGGAGTCATATCCTTTAGGAGAGTTCCAAGGGAGGTGTAAAATACTAAATAAAGGTGGGAGCCCATGGTTGTTTCAGTTCAACCACTCCCAATGACTCATCCTCAAGGTGGTTGGAATAGAACCTCCACCTCTATTTTAAAAAAAAACATTCCATAAATAGCTTGGCGCTGGTGCTTAACTGGGACAGAGCGCCAACTGACGGGGGCTTAATGTTAATTTTCCAGCTCGGCACGGGAGTGTAATTGGGTACTCGTGCCAAGGAAAAAAAAAAGGTTTTTACAGTTCTTCTCAGGGAATTGTCAACAAGAGGAATGTAACTCTCATGCAAAGGAATGCAGTGATGTTTTTTTCCAGGCATGACACTGCTTATTGGTCACAAAAATGACCCTCCAATGGGTGAGATGGTGATTGCAAGGAAAATGATATAATTCTGTGTAAACAATACCTTTTGAAAATAATATGACACTACTTATGGAAGGATGTGAAAATGGTGAATGAGATGGTGAGGTTCTAATTAGGTCAAGGCTCAGCAGTGTATAGGCCAAGTGTTTTCTTTAGGATTTCACTTCCCTCTCTAAAATCAAATTTCAATTTTATTTTTAATATTATCTTTATAAAAATAGGAATATGTGGGAAAAACTCAAAATACCTCTCAAAATATCTCCACGGCGGAAAAAACTGGCTCAAAACACCTTGTGGGTAGGTCGGGCACCTCCTGAATGAATATCTGGGCAGCTCTTGAACGCATTGTCATGCAGCTCCTGAACGAATAGGAGTGTAGCATGAGCGGCTCCTAAATGCAGTGTTGGGTCACCTTTGAATGGAGTCAAGTCACCTCCTGAATGGAGTAGGGTCATGCCTGAATGGAGTTGGGTCACCCTTGGGCGGCCTTGAATGCGTTTGGGTCACCCCTGAACGCTGGTCATGGGTCCCTAGATAGCCTTGAATGAGCTGTCGTGTACCCTTGGGTGGCCCTGAACGTGCTATTGTGTAGCTCCTGAATGGATAGGAGTGTAGCACAGGCAGAGGCTGCACGTTATCAGTCGGGTAGAGGCTGCATGTGACGGTCAGGCCAAGTCTACACGTGGAGTTTTCTATAGGCACACAATGCCTCTGCACAGGATTGCAGCGCCCTTCGGGGATTTGTATGACAGCCTTTCACAGGAGCGTAGTGTGATTTCTTAGCAGCACAGCACTGGAAAAACTGCCTGAAGACTCTATCAGGATTTCAAAAAATTGGAAAAACCATCAAATTTTTTTGCAAATAACCAAATGGAGTTGGGAGATGCTATTTAGGTTGTCTTTATACTCCTTTGAAAAAAATTAAATATACAAACCCATTTTACTAAGGTTATTTTGAGCCTTTTTTCTTTTGCTAACATTCTATTTTCCTTTTGCAGGTAGTGTTATAAGAGACAATGTTTTTTGGTCTTCTCATCTATTTTGGAGCTGGCCCCCTTTCAAAAACCCTTGGAAGCTAGTGAGTTTTCTCGGTTTTTCCATTTTTTTCATATTGAAACTATTTCCTCCCTTGATTACTTTGATGGATGTTGACCCTTTTTGAGAGTTCTGTGTCCTTCACACTAATACCCTTTCCATCTTTTTCAACTTTAGAAGGTTGCTTTCAAATGTCATCTGAAAACCTTTTGTCTCTTTGATGGAGTTTTATGACCTTTTGTTGCAGTAAAAGAATGTTGTCTTTAACAAACTCCTGAAAATATTCTCTGATATCATCTTCTACTATCTGCATGTATTCAACCAAGGATACTTTTCATTCTAACTTTTTGTTTATTGAATCTTTGGTTGGTGCACAATTGTGCTCATGTGTCATTGTCTTTAGGACCTTATGCATTGGCTCTTTGATGGGCAACACCTTACAACAATTTTTTATGAGCTCAAGATCCTCCTTGTGAAATTAGGCATGGTCTGTCCTTTCTCTTGCAGTGGAATGTCATTTATGGGTTTAGGCCTCTTACTTTTCATCTGTTCTTCTGTTAACCATTACAAAGCATTTGTGCAGAAATTCTTGAACATGGGAAACCTGTCTTTATGTAGACTTAATGCTTGATTAAGGAGATACCCTTGGAGGCCTTTGATGTCTTTGGACCATGATAAGGTCATCCTTGTTTTTTTTCTTGACTTCACCTTTGAATATTTGTAGAAACAATAAATTTAGAACCATGACAATGCATAACCTAGGAGACCCTATATGACTTATTGGGATGTCCTTTGGAATAGGTCTTTGACTCGAAAGCTTGAATCAGGGTTTGGAGGTGAATATAGTGTTTTGACACACTTTTATGCACTGTCATCCTATACAACTTAAAAAACTTTGATTTACCTAAAGATCTTAGAAAGATAGTTTAAAATCACCATTGCTTGAGGCACTTGGTGAGTGAAGGAAAAAGTTTGGGTTACTTGGCAAACCAAGGTGTGAAAATAGAGGGCTTAGGAAAACAAAGATAGAGTGTTATAGGTAGAGGTGGTAATCATAGTGAGAGTGAGGGACATCAGTCTATGATTTGGTCTTCTCGGAGTGATAGGATGGCCATGCCTTTATAGAGTAGCAGGATAGTGAAAAATTTATCCTAAGGATAATGAAGGCAGTGAGATTTCTAGAACTCACAAGAATTCTATGATTTTTTTTTTCTAGAAATCTGCAATATCCCAAAATAGGGAAAATCTATAGTAATGGGAGTATCTTAAGATATTAAAAAATTGGAGATTCAGTAATACATGAACACAAACTAGAAGTAGCAGTGAATAACACCATACCAAAATGTATGGAAACCATGGAGCCATTTTATTATACATATTAGCAGCAAATGAATACAATATAAGTGTGCGTAACTCAAATAAGCAAGGAAAATGAGCCTCCCATGAATACATACGCAAAAAGAGAGATGCTGCTATATTGTAGAATGTTCATGAACATGTACAACATAGTCATAGATGGTACACTGCTACATGGAGATGTGAAATAGTACAAATTTGCAAATAGATGGCTCATACAACATTAGGAGAGAATATCTAAGCTCCCAAACACAATTTCTAGTCAATCCTGGAAGGATTGGCTGAAATATGAAAAACTGCAAAAATGACGGAGTTGCAGTAGCAGCTGCAACTCAAGAAATGGATGGAGATGGCTGAAGATTCTACATTAGATAAATAGACCTCCTCCAATGGATCTTCCAAGTGAAAGGCTGATCCTAACAATGAAGATCTCACCCTCCAATAATCACTTCAAACCTTCACTACAAATACTCACTGAAAATAACGCAGTCACTGAGGGATACTGCGTTGTAGGTGCAAGAAAATGGGTTGGAAAAGTGCCAAGATCTAAAATATGCTCCAAGGGCTTCCCAAATGATCTCCCAAAGGAAAGAAAGTTTTCTCCTCTAAAACATGAGCTCATGAAGTGGTGTTGAGGAACCTCCACTGCAACACCCTGCAACACAACTCAAATCTAAACAAAAACTGGGTTGTAGCTGAAGGAGGATGCTTGGCCTGAAGCCTGAATGTGGAGAAATGAAGAACAAACTCCCTCAAGAGGCCTCTCTTGAAAGGAGAAGTAATTCCTAAACAGGAAATCCATCCTTGTGCTAAGAAGCACTACAACTCTACTAAATAGCAAGAGAATACCAAATAGTCTTCCAAACCATAAATAAATAATACATGAGATGAGTAACAATGGCTACCTTGCCCTCCTTTAAAAAAAATGGAAGCCCTCTCACCATGGGTCCCACTCATTAGGGTTTCCTCCACCAAGGAATCTTCCTCCCATTCATATTGCGCTATCTCTCAAAGTGTTCTCCACCTCTTATCCCAACGCTATTGACTTGGTCAAACTTGACCTTGTCTCCATGAAAATGTCCTCTTTCACACATAAGGGTGTGAAATCCAGCTCTTATGACTATCCCATTTAATATTATGAGGGATTTTATTCATGTTTTTAATATGCATGGGCCTCCTTACCCATTTATTAGCTTCTAGGTGATAAAAAAAAACAAAATTCGATATTCCAATTAGTTGCATGCTAAATTTGGAATATTACAAAATCTTGGACAAGAATTTAGTCATCTAAACAGGTAAAAATTACTGATGAATAACAAGCAGCACCAATAAGAGTCCGTTGGAAAAGACAAAGTCAGATAGAATCATCAACCCAAGAGTTAGAGGAACACCAAATATGGTATGTCATAACCTGTGCTTGGGGGTCTTCTCCAGACTTGCCCCCAAACTTGGGAAAATCACTCGGGATTTTGGTTGGAATTGGAGGCCAATACAGGTTATGAAGGATCATATCATTCGTCAACTTTGACACATCAGGCAGTTCCAACGTAGCGAGAAATGGTAATTGAGGATAAAAAGGCATCGGAGGTCATTGATAAAGACCAGTGTTAGCATTCCACCCAGGTTGAGAGAAATTCTTCCCCCATATGTTTTGTCCCAGAGGATTCTGTCCATATGGGTTATAAGCTTGATAGTTCTTCCCATACTGGGGTTGAGGACCAGGGTACTGATTCTGCACATACCATTGAGGTCTTTGCTGAGCAATGTATGGATTTTGCTGTGGAATGTAAGCATTGCCTTGAGGTGGATTATACGCCATCTAGGATTGACCTTGAGGGTAATAAGTGAAACCTTGGGGTGCACTATAGACTGCCTGAAATTGACCTTGAGGAGGGTAAGTAGCGCCTTGAGGTTGAGCAAGTTGTCCCTGTGGAGCAGTTTGAACGGGCTACTGAGCAGGTTGAACATGTTGAACCGACTGCTGAGCAGGTTGAACAGGTTGAACCAGCTGTTAATCGAGTTGAGCAATTTGAACCAGTTGCTGAGGTTGGGCAGGCTATCCCTGTGAAGCAGGTTGGCTTGGATACTTAGGGTCACCAGGTTTCCCTTGTGGAAGAGGTTGGCTCGATGGTTGGGATGGACCAGGTTGCCCCTGAAAACTAGGTTGCCCCTCAAAACTAGGTTGAGCCAGAGTAGGACCGTAGCATTGTCCTTGTTGTACAAAAGTTTTTCCTTGCAGAATTTAAGGTTTTTGTTTTTGCACAAAAGGTTGTCCCTGTGGTGGATACATTTTTCTCCCAGGAACATAAGATGCTCCTGGTTAAATTTGAGGTTGACCGGACGGACCGTATATAGGGTTGTCCTTTTTTGATCAAAGGTTGACCCTGTAAGGGTTGTCCTTGCGGACCATAAGGTTGTCCCTGAGGACCAAAGGGTTTTCCCTGTTGAACAAAAGGTTGTCCCTGTAAGGGTTTTCCTTGTAGGCCCGAGGGTTGTCCCTGTAGTAATGGTACTTGATGAGAAACAATATGATAGTTATTTTCCGTAGGCAAATAAATAGCTTGATTAGGATCAATGGGAGGAAAATATATTGGATTACCGTAGACATCATAATGGTGAGGAGGATTGCCAGGAGCTTGCAGCTATTGAGAACCCTGAGGTGTGGAATTCTCCAGCTGATAATTAGGAGAGGGAGCATATCGTCACTGAATATCCAAAATATAGTCATCGAATGTATAAGTAGAAACCATAGGCGTGGTAGAATTAGACGAAGTTTCCACAGTGTGAGGTGGTGATCCACCCATGATAGGTCTAACAGGCAATGTGGGATTGATAAAGATAGACTTGCGAACAATAGCATACCCTGATGAATGAGTCGTGATAACAACCGATGCAGATGAATCCACACAAACGGTAGGTTAGACTGGGACAAATGCAATAGTGGCCGACGAAATGGGTGTCGAGGGCGACATTACTAATGTAGGAAAAACTGAGCTTCCAATGGGAGCCACTGTACTAGACTATGCCATGGATGCCACTCCAGAAATGATCTGACTGAAAGTATGATAACCGGGGGGAAGAGACACTGATTGGGGGGAAGGTTGACTGGAGACATACATGAACTCTTTTGGGAAAAGTTAATATTCCCCTGTAAAAGCATGCAGCTATTCACTTCCAACAGGAATGGAAGAATCCATATCTGATGAGGTCGTAAGATCGTTGAAAAGATGATGAGGACTAGGGGGTAAAATTCAGCGGCTAATAATGGTGATCCCGAAGTGAGAGGAGGGAATTATTCCTTGCTCCCAAAACTAGACTAAGCACCCTGAGATGGCCAATTGAATTCAACCTACCCTTTATGAGTAGATAGGGTAGCAAGAGGTAAGACACTCATGAGAATAGTGTGCGAAAACTCGGCAAACCTAGTGGACTAAGGTGTTTCCAAAGAAATGTTAGGAAAAGGACTACCACTAGGAGGCAAGAAGATGACGAAACTGGTGGTTTCGCCACCGTGACAATATTTCAACATAGGAAAGAAAATGAGATAGCCTATTTGAGGCTTCAAGATCAAACACTAAGGAACTACAAAAAGAATCCAAGAAGAAAAATTTTAACGGGTGTGTGATCATAGACAGTTAATTTTATGACATTGAAACAAAACTTTGTTGTTTCATGTTTTAAGAGTTGAGGAATAGGAAAAATATGACTCTAGTCACTTTCAAATTGAAAAATCGTGAAAGGAAAAGTGCTCGATGATCTTTTCCTTTTTAGAGAGTCACAAAAATATCGAAATGACTACTCAGGTAGTCTAAGCAAGAGGGTGTACCAAGTTTCCGTGAACTGCCATATATACCTTGGTGATCAAATAAAAGAGAAATGACCAAGGATTTTACGTACGTGCAAGTAGTGTCCCCAAATGTTATGTTTTGTGTATCACGGTTACAAGGCGAAAGACTTGGCTTCCTATGGATAAAGGATTTCAGCCTATGAGGGTCTCCCTTATATACACGATGGTACAGGGAGCACAAGTCCATACTAGTGCTGTCTAAAGCCAGGTGGCAAATGACAACTACTAGGTTTAACGATGCCAGAACACGTCACTAGCCTAGACCTCTAAAATATGTAAGTTATGTTTCAATGCTTCCTTAGATTGATTGAATTGATTTTAAGGTTGATCTTGAATTAATGTTTCAATTTCAAGGCCTTCCCGAATGTGATCTTGAATTCCTAAATTCACACTACATGCGAAAGAACACCATTTCCATTTGATGAATGCTAACTAAGAGAATGATAAGAATCTTTAACAAAGTAGGAATCAATGAAAACATAATAAGAGTTTCACTAATGCATCTAATACAACCAAACGAAAAACGAAAATTCTTTCCTAGTTCGCTAAGAGCTAGTTATGCAAAAGAACTTTCCATTTTCAATTCAAGCGAAAGAATGAAAATTTTTTGTTTTTTAGATGAATGAGGCACACGATGCACTGTTACACTAAAAAAGAAAATCTAGAACTATTTTTGAGCACTTCAAATGTAAAGATCTAAAATGAATAAATCAAATGCAATTCAAACATAAAACGCACTCAAAACAAGGATGCACTCTTCCAAGAAAACAAAAGGCTTTCAAAACGATCCAATGAGAAATGTGATCTATGCTCGAAGTGATGAAATGGAGAGTTAAACAAAAACAAAAGTGATCATCCAACAAACCAAAGACACAAAGAATTGAGAAATACTAACACAATCAGCCAGTGAATTGAAATGACAAAAAGTCAAAGTGACTCGAATTCAGCTCATAAGGCTCAATGAGGAGACGACCGAACAAATAGCACAAGACACCTAGAAACCGTAGGGCTACAAAAATTCACTGATGAGATCATGGAAAAACAACTGAGAAGATCGACATGACAGAGTCAAAACAATCTCAAAAGACCAATTGCAAGGCAAAGAAACAACCCAGAGCCAAGAACTACTGACCAAAAACTCAGGAAGAAGGCAAAATCAAATACTACAGGATTAGACGTGACTGTCAGGTTGTAATCCATGCCTAACAGGGGTTGGCGCACCTGTGACAAAAGAAACAAGAGCCAATCGGCGCGACTGTTCAAGGAAAAACCGCGCCAAGCTAGAAAACTATGGGAAAAGGAGAAAACCACCGAGCAGAGGTTAGTCTTGACCCTCTGGAACTGAATAGGAGGATTCAAAATAGTCAAGCAATTCAAGCAAGGCAGAAAATAAATCAAACAAACAAATTCGACTCGACAAGGAAAAATATCAACAAACAACGAGACAACAAACACACAATGATCCCTAGCGGAGTCGCTAACTTTTTATGTAGGTAAATCCCCTCTGCGGATAGAGGCGAACCCTCTAGCCCTACGGTGGGTCTAGCAGCGAGAGGACATGCTAATGTGTCAGTTCCTAGTTAATGAATAAAATGAGTTGGGATAGATTGTCCTACCTGTGATCCAACGCGGTTGTTGTAGCTGCAACAGAGGTCTCCTGATCCTTGTCCCGAAATGTTGCGATCCATCAGCAATGGTACCCGGGTGCTTGCACAAGAATCAAAGGATGAAAGAAACATACAAGATAATAATTTCATTCATAACTAGCTAATCAGTCAAGGAGGATTAAACGTATTTTGTAGGGTAAATCACATCAACACAAGACGAGAACAAAAACATCAGTCATGCATATATTAAGAGAAAGAAAGATATTACAACCAAAGCCTTGATGTCGCAGCCTCCTTATGTGGGTCCAATCAGAACACGTATCGAGCATTCGTCAAGGAATTTGGATGTGATGAGGCAAAAGCCTAAGCTATCTCTCGACAAGGGTCTCTCTCTCTGCTCTACCTCACACTAGCTATATACGACTATCTCAACAAAATGTTCAACAATTCCTCTTCAGCTAGCTGCATCTATGTGAGAGAGGTGTATTTATAGAAGGAGAGGAGGAGTTTGGGATCCCTCAAATGGTGGAATGGAGGCCTTATCCTTTTTGAGGTTGCCCCAAAATGAGGAAACAAGAAGCCAAAGGAAGGTTCTCATTGTTATGTAGTCAAAAAACCCAAGCTAACTCGCTCACAAAGTGGTTAGCTTGGAAACCTTGCTTCTATATTTAAAAAACTTTCCAAAAATAGCTCGGTGCTAGGAGTTCACTGAGAAAGAGTGCCAATGGGCACGGGGCCCAATGTTAATTTCCTTTATTGGCGTGAGGCCACAACTGCCTGCCAGCACCAACCCAAAAGCATGTGTTTTTGATGGTCTTTTCCAGTAAAAGTCAAGAGAGGAAATGTTCTCCTCATGGCAAGGGATGCAATGACACTTTTTGCAAGGCATGACACTTCATATAAGTCACAAAAATTTTCCTCCAATGTTCGGGATGGGGATTGTAGGGACGGTGACAAAATTTTGTGTAACACCCATATCCATGAAATCAAAACATGCTACCTAACTTGTAGAGTGTACATTGAGGAAATACTTCTGGAATGAGAGAATTAAAACAGGAATGCAGTGAAATTGAGATTTCACCAGCAAAATCATCAAAATTAAACCAAAAACATAAAGGACATGGTCGCCCATTGAGGCTAATAATGGGAGCCTTCAAGATGGCATGGCGAGGAGTAGTCATAGGTGTATAGGCTGACTGTCATTTTATGATCCCATCTATTGCCTATATACCTCTACTCCATCATTCTAGTGATTTCCATTTAATTCATTATGGAGAGGCCATTCGTACTGAGTGCACCTAGTTCTTTAGTGGAGATTTGCTGAGCAGACCACATAAGCCACAATTGCATGTTCTACTTCAAAGCCCATGTGGTGTCTTGAATTTCAAAAACTGGAACTAGATTTCGGAGGGGGTCTCAAGTGGTAAGCAGTATTAGAGAGGTGGGCTGCGAAATGATGATGTAATATTCCTAAATTAGCATGTAGCTAATTGGAATATTAAAATATAATTTTTCTTCTTAGTTAGAAGAATAAAAGGGTAAGGAGACCCATAAATCTCCTTAGTAGGAATAAAACCACTCCAAATGTGAATGGAGGGCATCAAAAGAGCTGGATAAAGCTCCCCTATGTGTGAACAAGGGATGAAGCATGTGGACTAGGTAAACTTTGACCAAATCAACAATGCTTGTATGGAAGTAGTGGAAATTTAATGAGGGACAATGAAGTTTTGGAGGGAGATCCTTTGCATGGAAGTATTGCCTTTAATGAGTGGGGCCAAGGGTGAGGAAGCTCACCAAGAATATAAGGAAGAGGATGGAAACCATTGTGATGATGATTGGATTATTATGTGCTTATGGTCTTTTTGTAGCCACTACAACACCCTCCAAAATTTTTCCCCTTTTAAAATTTTGAGACCCTAACCTTTTGGTAAAGATAGAGTTTGATCTAGGTCCACTCTTTTAAAGTGCCAAGTCGCAAAGTCACAGAACTGATTAAACCAAATTTTTGTGACCTTGCGACCTTGCGATCCCTAGGTCACGAAGTTGCAAGGTCGCATGTAAGTCTAAAACCTAAGAATTGCGACCATGCGACCGTGCAACCCTTAGGTCGCTAGGTCGCAAGGTCGCAAGGTTGCACATCTCATCAATCTGACCTAATTTGTGACCCTAAGACCCTCATTAATTGATTGCACATGCGACCCCTTTATAAATAAAAGGGTCGCATAGGTCGCATTCGACTTGTGCGACGGAGCAAGAAAATGCCTTTGACAAGCCAACTGGTGCACGTTTTCCCCAGGTAAGTTGCCTAATCCTCCTTCTATTTCCTTTTTGATTGATTGTTTGCTCTTTTACCCTCACTATTTGTGTATTGGACCTCATCTTAACTTCTTTTAAACCTGTCAGGAAATCTGTGTAGGAACTACACCCTCCTGATGGCTTTACTTCCCTATTTGCCTCCTTTGAAAGATCCCTCCTTACATCAGTCTGTTTCAAGATCCCTTCCTAGCCCACCGGGAGGAAAAGCCTTAAGGCCCAAACTTGTTCTTTCCACTTGACGTGTTGCATAATCTCACCATTTATACCCCGCAGGCCTAAATCATTGTGTAACCCATCGATTGAGCCTTAGCATGACCCCTCAACTCTGCGACTAGGCGACCCCACGACCCTGCAACTTGGTCGCTAAGTCGCGAGATCCCCAAGTTTCTCACCACCTAGTGCCAACCAACAACATGACCTCGCGACCTAGAAACCCAGTGACCTAGTCGCAAGTCGCCAAGTCACCAAGATGTGTTTCCTTGTGAATTCGCACCAACACGACCTAGTGACCTAGCGACCTGGTCGCAAGACGCCATGTCACGTTTCTATGAAAGTGTGAACTGGTGCAACTTAGCGACTCAGTGACCTAGTCACAAGGTCACCAAGTTGCAGGTCTACCCATTTACCTTAATCATAGTTAAATAGAAGAAGCAGCAACCTAGGTATTTATAATTATGTCATCTATCTTATCGTGGGACTGTTTTATGAATATGCGAGGGAACATCGAAGCCGAGCTCGAGTGTGTGTGAATCTCTTCAGCCTCAAGTGATATGGGGCCCCCATCATTGCGAAAAAGAGGCAAGAGTCCTCAAGTAGAAATTTCAAAAGAAGAGATGCCTCCTTCCCCTCCCCCTATTTACGAAGACACCGCTTGTGTGTTCGTGAAAGGAGATAACATGAGTTGGTATCAGGTATAATAGGAGTTCACAAAGCCCAAATTTCTAGAAGACCTACCAGACTGACAGGTGTATGTTCAGGTCAAGATGTCTAAACTACATTACCCGGGGGTCCATCCACCCACTTTTCCATGTGCAGAGATGATCGAATGGATCTTGCAAAAGGTCGACTCCAGAATCTGGGTGATTCGAGATAATTCAAGAAGTTCATTTGCAAATCTAAAGGGGCAAGATGTGAAGTCTTACTATACACTCCCCACCTGAGAATAGAATTTCAACGCTGAATGGGATACTACTCATGCAGCTCCGATACCCGAGACCTTAAGGGGTGGTGGGAGGACCCAGAAAAGTTTAAGTTCAGGAAGGATCAGGAATATAAAACAGAAGGCCTCAAGAAAGTCTACAAGTTGGTGGCAACAATGTTATGTAGGATGTACGACCGACAAAATGCCACCATTTTCAATGGTACTTGGGTTTCCCTCATGTACGTTGTTACCACATAAGGCACCCACTTCAACTGGGCCAACCTGATAGTAGCAGCCCTCAGGTAAAACATATCATCAGCGCAAGCACTCAATAAAGGGTGTGCTTCTAAATTCTATATGACCTCTTATCTGTTGGACGCAGTATGTGTGAGATTTGAATTTACCGGATGGTCTCAGAACTGGGATGTAGAGCTTGGCAGGCCAATTCATAAAGAGTTGCAGGTATTTTGGTCCTCCAAGTATAAGCAAGATATAGTATCGATCTCACACAACTTAATTCCTGCACTCTACGGAAAATTGTTTGGCAAGGATGCGCCATGCATGTCCAAGCGAGCCATGGAGACAATAATGCAAGTGGCCAACTGGTTTCCTATAATACATAGCACTTTCATCTGGGTCTTCAGGTCATTTAAGGCACCCCATGCACTACCCCAGTTCATCACTGACAAATTACTCTTGTAAGAAGTATGCCTACTAGATGACGGGCGAGTTTTCAAAGGTTCTCACAAAGGGCAAGAAGAAACCATGGCCTACCCTTCTGCTTACTATCAGTGCCTGCACGGTCTGTTGGAAATATGATGCAGAGTGTTGTCCTTGATGGAAACCCACTTGATGAAGATGATGGCAACCTACTTAATGAAGTTATTCTTGATGCTTGATGAGTTTATTAATGATGTAAATCTAATGTTCTACAAGTAGCTCAGAAGTACCAGAGAAAGAAATATTAGTAAGGGCCAGAATAATGATGAAAAGTGTGTGACACAACGCATACGCAGGTTTGTTTAGGATAAGTAGCGTATGTACGTGGAAAAGTATGTGCCAAGTTGCGTGTGCCCTTTTGCGCTCCAAATTTAGAATACCAAGGGGTGTTACCATGGTATTGACCCATTGTATTGAGTGCTTGATTATCTATTTGGTCCCGTCTAGGAATACCATCGGAAGTGGTGTGGTTTTGACTCATGGTATTGATAAAGGCTAAACCTATATAAGGAGAAGAAGATCATTGTGCAAAAGTGTGCATGTGTCTGGGCTTTAAATGAATACTTCACTCTGAAGTTTATCTATATGGTTTAACTCTGTTCTTAATCGATAGATCTAAATCTATGAAGCACCTATGAATATGATGAAGGTTCAAAATATCTAGATTTGGAAATGATGAATCTCTAGGATGATCTGAAAAGAAGTACTGAAGACTTGGCGCAAATTTGTTGAAGAAATTGAAGAAATTTGGGTGAGTTCATAGATATGGTCTGTTCTGCAAAGTTTATCTTTTATAGATCTATACGCAGTTTCATTTCATAAAAAGCGCGTGTATACGCATATCTGTTTAAACAAAGGCACGTATGGGAAGTTAGGGTTGTTCTGAAAAATGCACAGATGTATACGTGGGTTAGTTTCGTGAAAAGCGCGTGTATATGCGGATCTGTTTAAACAAAGGATCATATGGTATCTGAACTTATAGTTGCTCAAGGTTGAATGTGATTCTTCATATTTATTCTGAAGTTTGGGTTATCTCTGATATTCTGGTTACAGTGGTTTCACTGTTCTTTTGGAAGCAATGGGCAAAGTATGATTGTTGATAAGTGAAGGGTTGTATTGAAGCTGTTTGATCCAGTTTGAAAATTGATGAAACGTGGTCTGCAGCGGTGCTGAAGGTCGAAGCCTTCAGTTAGGGGGTTGTAGCTCCCTTCTAGGAGAGGTTGGTAAACGAGAGCAGGGGGTCGTAGCTCCCTTCCAGGAGAGGCTGGTAAATGAGTACAGGGGTTTGTAGCTCCCTTCCCGGAGAGGCTGGTAAAGGAGAGAAGGTTGTAGCCTTCTGCAGGTGGGTGCCTGCGTACTGGTATGAGTCTGCGCTAGTACATGGTTGTAAGAAGTTTTCTTTGTAATAAATATTGAAGACTGAGACGAAGACAGCGGTGGTTTTCTCCCGAATTGGGTTTCCACCTAAAATCCTAGTGTTCATGTGTGTTGCTTATGTGTGATGATTATTCTGCACCTGTTTACTGTTTTCTAAAACATCTGATGAATGAATAATGCAATGATCTAAGTTAAGAATTAAATGCATAATTATATCTCTGGAAATACACGAGTTTTGTAAAGGATATCCGCGTATATACGCGAGTTGGCTTCAGGAAAGTACCGTATGGGTTTTTTAGAAAGGAAAAGTAAAATTTTTTATTGTTTGCACTAAATACTGATTCACCCCCCCCTCTCAGTATTTTTCCCAACATGGTCAAATATTTCAGGGAAGTAGAGGCAGAGGATGAGGAAGCCAAGGGTTTTCATTTACCACTCGTATCACATAGATCATATGATCCTGAAAGAATCATTCCCTTACATTGCAAGCGAGCCAAGTTCAAGTGGAGTTACTAGCACATAGAATGCCTTGCTGAGGATCGAATCAAGAACTGGTACAAAAAGGATATGGAGGATGCACCAGAAGAATCAAATGATCAAGAGGAACAGGATATCAAAATGCAGAATAAATAACCAACACTCCAAGTGGAGCCTCATCTTCTAAAGCCAAGAAACCAAGGACTGATACATGTAGTATTCTCTCAAAGAAGCAACAGGAATGAAGAATCAAAGAGGCTAAGGCAGAACAAGAAGTTGAGGAAAAAGAAAAATTAGAAGAACTTAGAAGGACTCAAGACACCCTAGCATAGCAGAAAGAGGAGGACAAGAAAAAGAAATAGCTAAGGGAAGAGAAGAAAAGGAAGCAGGCAGAAGAAGCCCGCAGGAAAAAGAAAAAAGAGGAAGACAAGGCAGAAGTTGAGTGCCAGTTAAAGAAGAGCAGGACAAGGCAAAAGCTGAGTGCCAGCTAAAATAAAAAAAAGATAAAGAAGAAGTTAAGCAAAGGAGAAAGGAGGAAGAAAGTCAGAAATCAAGGGAAGATTCCTCCAAGGAAGTAAAAGGAAGCAAGACACCTCCTCTAGAAACAGGGAAATAGATAGAGCTGCCACACATTGAGGTGCCTTAGAAAACCCCTATGACCAATGTGCATTTTACTCTTTTGGAACTTGGCACCTTTGAGGAACAGGAACATGAAGTCTTGGATCTGACAAGGCTAACCTATGACTGGTTCACATATAATATTATGCAAGAAAAGAGATGATGTCTAGCGTGGAACCCTACCACACCTCTCACGGCCACAATGGAAAAGGATATAGTCTTGGATACTAGGACCAATCCAATTATGATTGCATCAGCTGGTACCACCTTTGCAGCGGCCACAGAGGAATACGTTAGTAGAATGAGCAGAGAGAGTCTCTCTTTACAAAACAGGCTACAAATTTATCAGTAGAGAACAACTCAGGCTGAACATGATAAGAAGGGGCTAGAGGAGAAATTTCAAAGGCTACAGTTCACAAGTGCCCAAGCCAACGACTTGCCAGTCACCATTCAAAGGGAGTTAGGCACTCTAGAAGCCACTATGAAACAAGTATACGAAGAGATGTTCACAATAAAACTAAAAGTCACTCCATTACTAAAAGCACAAGTGGAAACCAAACGGAGGACTGCAAAGCTAAAGGAGGCCTTTACTTATTTCGATAATATTCTGGAATGGTCAACCATATACCCACAGGCTTTTGACACTCTGCCTAGGAAGGACTGGGTGTACACCTAGAATGACAAGGTTCAAATTCGAATGAAGATACAGTCCAAAGACAAGCTGGTCAAGGATCTGGAAAAGGTAATGTCTTCATATGAGCATCTGATTAACGAGATCGATTCAATGGAAAAAAACCACCACATCCCTTCTCTGGGCATGTTGGATACTGATAAAACAAGAGAAGAAGTTGCTCATGACATTCAAACATTCCTACAACCCATGAGACAAGCATCTGCCTCTCAGGATCTCCTGGTCTCACAGGAAAATCTCATACATTTCATCGTTACTCTGGTATGAATCTACACTAAACTGACTTTGTTATCAAATCAGATCACAGTGAAAAGATGCACCTTGATCCCGGATGCTCTTGAATGCTTGCATATACTGAAAGAAAATACTCACCAGGTAACTATGGTTGCTGAAGATTACCTAGCATGGAAAAAGTACCTCAAAGACCAGCTACAAGTGGATTTTCCAGACCTCGCAATCACACTATTGCTCCCTTGACCAAGAAAAAAGGGCATAAGTTGCAAGTCGCAACAAGTGGGGAGTCACAGGTCGCAACAGACAAAGAGTCTCAGGTTGCATCAGGAGTTGGGTTCGTAAGTCACAAATGTCCCTCAGGTCACAGAGTATGTCAATAGTCAGGAATGTGAAAAGTCAGGGACACCCAAGGGCCAATTTTGTTCTATAAATACTCCCTCCTGGAGATTGTAAAGGATATTTTTTTTTGGGACTCCAAAGGAGCAAAGAGAATTGTATAGCATTGAATACACCTTTCTAAGAATGAATACAAACAAATTTTTTGATTCCACTCTTGGATCTGATGAGGACTCATGTGTTAACACTATGAATATTCTTGTCTCATGCATCTGATATCTTTTAACTGATCTACATTTTCTGCTTATATCATTTATATGTTTCAGCTCACTTAATGTGTTAATGATATAGGGTTATTTGATTAGGAAATGTTAGCAACTACGTTATTAACATTTATCTTATCTTTGAGAACGCTTAAGGAAGTGAAGGGTGTTTTGACCATAAAGAACTATTTCTTTTGTGATTTAACAACTTCTACAAGCATGACCCTAATTATGTGCTGCTAACAACATTTCCTTTGGCTACATGCTTTAACTCCTCTTGCTATTTGTAGTGTTTTATGTTCATTGAGACTCATCAACCATTTATCTTGTGTTGTTCGAATAATTGTGTGTTCATAGGTATGCAGGGATCATTTGTGTCTGAGAAAATAATATTCAGCGATAGCCGGAACCACATCCCAGACGAGATCCCTACCACAAATAGTTTAGAGTCTAATTAGGACTTTATATCGAGGAGATCCCTTACTGTTGGCTGGACATTTCTTCCCGTCAACAGATTTGGCGCTAGAAGGAGGGCCTGAATGGAAAGCTCTCAGTACACAAGTAACATCTCATTTCAAACCCTGTAGGGGGAGATCATGTATGAAAATACCAGTCCTCTGCCCCCTGAAAATTCCCTAGAGGATGAACCCCCTTATTATGAGATCACCGCAGACCAACTGAGGGCCCTGCGCCTGATCGCCCGTGATATCATCAGAGGCTTGCAAAACGTCCCAGCCACTGGTTCCCTGGCCAAGCTGCGGACTCCTGCAACTCATTAAACTCGCCAGGGGGTCTTGGTAAATTCCATACCTCAGCTGATAGGTCTTATGATCGAAGATTATGCAGATGCAGTCGAGCGTAATTCATCAGAGCCCCCTGAAAATCCTCGATCTATTGAAGGAGGAAACCCTAAAATTACTGAAACCCAACCTGATGCTGGCCCTCAACCCGAACAACCTTTAAATGATGACACTAAAGTAAATAACCATCCTGGAGAAGAAACCGAGAGGGGCCAGGGAAATAGGGGTCGGGGAGACAGAGGCCATGGACAAGGAAAAAATATGGGCCACCCCCACCCCAACCGAAACTAAAACAGATTTCCCTTCCTTTATAACTAGAGAAATATTAGGAACATAGGAAACCTCGAGAGAAATCAAGACATGCACTCGCACCATGAGGACGAAGTCTCCGAGTCTGGCATGGGGAGTGATTCTGAGAATGAAATGGGACATATCTAAATACCATGCCACCAGTAGGCTCGGCGTGTGTAGCTACTTGCTTGGATGCCACAATATCCCCTAGGCCTCCATGGTCCCCTCCATGACATGCCCCAACACCTTGAGAAGAACCTCCCTAAGTTTGACCCTAAGAAGGGTATGTTGGCCGAAGATCACATAAGAAACTTCTACTTGGCCTTGCAAATGATGAGAGTGTAGTATGATGACGTATCATGCCGAATTTTCCCTCATACCTTATAAAATAAGGCTGCTACATGGTACCGTTCTCTCCCTGTTGCTTCCATTTCTTCCTGGGAGCAATTTCACCGGACCTTCCTCTAGAATTTTTCGAAATACAAGAATCCTTCCATGCTCCTTACATAGCTTAGTACTTTTAAATGCCAGAAGAAGGAGAAAGTCAAAGACTTCAATTAACGCTTCACTACTATTTTGAAAAAATTCCCTCTGAACATGGCTTTAGATGATTCCATCACCATTGATTACTACACAAGGGCTCTCCCTCAGGATATTTTCGTGTTCGTAAAATGTGAAGCTAGAGATACCTAGCAACAAATTACACCACCACCCTTGCTGTCAAAAAGGACATGTTATCCATAGGAGCCACTAACCATGATGACTAGGGTGATCCAAAGCCGGTCACGAAGAGAGCCCAATCCTCAACTCATAAGTTTAGAGACAAAGACAAAGACCTCTTTAACTTCAAAAGTATCACAAATTCTCTGAAGTTGTTAACGAACAAAGTCTCTGATATAAAGAGGAAAAACAATGACTCTACCATAGGTACATAAATGTAGAAACCTTTTTTTAGAAAGAATAACCCCACTTTCAACTAGCCTCCGTCAAAATCAAGTATTGGCCTCAATGTTGAAGAAATTGGCAAGGATAATTTCTGCTCTTTCCATCAAGCCTCCCACTCGGAGAAAACTTGCCCCTAGTGGATCAATAGCATGACCGCTATGGTGAATTAACTTTTAGAAGATCATACCCCAGGGGATTTAGGAGAGGAGGCTATTTTAGATAATGAGGAAGCCTCTCCCCCAGATGAGGATATGGGTTCCAGTGTCCTTGCCTTCGAAGTGGTCTGCAGGGAAAGACCCCTTCCTAGAACGGAGATAAAATTGGTCAACGATCCTTAAACCAAACCCCCATGAAATTACAGCTTGAGAAGTAAAGGCCCAGTCCAGGAACAGTCCTTTGAAAAAAAAAGAAATTTTTTCTTAAGGAAAATCATGTCACCAAACAAAGAGAACCAAGCCGAAACTCCCGAAAAATCTAGCCCAACCAATGCTCAAGTAAACCCAAAGGCTAGATCATCATCAGGTTCTTCAAAAGCCTCCACTGAACCTATCTCACACCCTGATTCTAGGTATAACATTATCGAAGATATGAAGAAAACGCGGGCCAACATTTCTCTTTATGAACTTGCTCATATTTCTAATTAGCAAGAGCTTATTCTCAAAGTGTTTTCCAACACACCAACGTCCAAACCCGTAAGTACCACATCTTCCCAAGTTGCTGCAAGTCCCGAGTCTATCGTAAATGTTTTTAATACAAACTCTAGGGGATCCACCCCCCCTTTCCTCATATCTTTAGAGATCTTCAACTTCAATGTCCATAACTACCTTATCGATTCTGGTGCATCCACAAATATTATGCCCTTGTCTGTAGGAAAGAAGTTAAACATCTGCCCTGAGAAAACTGATGCTAGGATCATTCAGCTCGATAGATCCCAGGTTCCCACCATGGGTGAGTTTAATAACGTCATCATCCACTAATCCTCTGATTATAGGGTGCATCAGTGCATAGACATAGTGATCGTGGACATCCCCAAAGCCTATGGCCTTCTCATGAGCCGAGACTGGTCTAGCAAGCTGCAAGGATACTTTGCCACTGACTGGTCCAACCTGTGGCTCTTATACAAGGGTAGGAAAAACCAAATCTGGGTTGAAAGTGAGCCCTACATGAAACACACGGTGACCGACCTGGACGCAACTAATGAACCAGTCAGTTTCGCACAAGAGGAACTCGGTATGTGCTTCTTAGAATCCATTTTTGGGTGCTACCAAACCCCCCAATCTCCCATCACTCAAGACGTCCAGTCAGAACTGTTGTTGGTAACTGACAACCACTCCACCTCAACAAAAGATCCGCTAGAATTTGCTGCCCCGAGTATATCTCCTATGTGTTCGGTTAGCCTTGTGAAATCAGAAGATGAAATGTGGACCTTGTACTACGACGGTTCCAAAACCCATGATGGGGTTGTCGCGGGATGTATTCTATTGGATCCTCAGAAGAACAAGTTTCTAATCTCCTACCAGCTAGAGTTCTAGTGCACAAATAATATAGCTGAGTATGAAGCATTCATTCTCAGGCTCAAGAAATCCATAGATCTCAAAGTCAGTGTTTAAAGGTAATTAGGGAATTCGAGATTATCACATGTCAGGTACATAACACCATCCATTTATTGTCTCCACATTTAAAAGGTTACCAACAAGAGGTATGGTGTTTAATTTATGATTTTGATGCTTTTGCTATTAAATCCGTACTTAGAATGCACAGTGCAGTAGCTGATACACTTGCTGATGCTGCTGCTAGGTTCACCCCACTTAGAGATGGATTTTCTATTGAAATTATTTACAAGCCATCCGTATGAGACAATGTCACTAATCTACGCATTTTTAATGATGATCAACAGGTACTAGATTTCATGCTCAATACAGACATTTTCAAAGGTGTAGTTATAAAAGAAGAGGATCATGATTAGGCCTTGCAAAAGGAACAATAGAATTGTAAGGGAAATCCTATACCCAAAGGGATCTTGTCGCTCAAAAAGTTATTTGATTTACAAAACCATTTTCGAGGGCCTCCCAACACGAAGGTGCAGAGTTCCACTTTAGTGCACCAACAAATAAACCTCAGGATGGGAAAGGAACCAAAATTTTGTCAACGTTGGTAATAAATGCACCCCTCAGGAGAGGAAATATTTCATTGAGTTATTCAGGAAATAACGAGATGTTTTTTCCTGCACATATGATGAGCTGCAAACCTATGATGCGTGAATCATTCAACACGTGATGCCCATGAAAGAAGGAGTGAAACTGTTCTAGTAGTTTCTGAGAAAAGTACACCTTACTTTAGAGCTAATGATCCAAAAGGAACTGAAGAAACTCTTGGATGCACCTATAATTTTCAAAGTCTGACATTCAACCTGGGTGTCAAATTTGGTCCCGGTTCGTAAGAAATCTGGAGAAATTCGTTCATGCGTAGACTTCCAAAATTTGAATAGATATTCAAACAAAGACAACTACCCAGTGCCCCCTATGGAGCAGATCCTTCAAGCAGTATCGGGGTCAGAAATGTTTTCTTTATTGGATGGTTTTTTAGGTTATAACCAAGTACTATTGGATGAACCTGACATAATTAAAACCACATTCAGAACTAAATGGGGAACTTTCGCATTCAGACACATGCCCTTTGGCCTGATCAATGCTGGCGCAACCTTCTAGAGAGCCATGGATATTGCCTTCCGAGGCCTAATATGGAAAAGCATGGTAGTATACCTTGACGATGTCACCATATTTTCAAAGTGTAGGTATGACCATTTACATCACCTCAAGCAGATTTTTGAAAGGTGTCAAAAATACGTTTTCTCACTCAACCCAAAGAAAAGCATTTTCGCCATCTTCGAAGGAAATCTGTTGGGATGTATCATAACCTGGGATGGCATAGTGGTGGATCTAGAATGCGCAAAAGTCATTGCCCATATTCCTCTCCCAAATGGCAAGAAGGCCATGCAATATTTCCTCGAAAAAATAAACTTCGTGCAAAAATTTATATCAGACTTCACCCAAATAGTGAAACCTCTGCAAGGTATGATCAAGAAGAATGCAAACTTCAAATGGAATTCTCCCGAGAAATACGCGTTCAATAACATCAAGTGGGCCATCGCAGAAGCACCCACCCTTCATAGTCCGGATTTTAGCAAAGGCTTTATCTTGTACACCTTCACCTCAGATTCGTCTCTCACGACTGTCCTCGCGTAGAAAGATGGTAACAATGATGAGCGGCCCATATCATTCATGAGCACATGATTGCAAGGTGCTAAGCTGAATTATCTAGATATTGACAAGCAAGCTTACGTGGTGTATAAGGCAGTCAAACACTTCAGGCCATATATTTTGAAGAGTCACGTCACAGTATTTGTACCTCACCCATTTGTTCACTCTCTTTTCTTACAACAAGAGTTAGGTGAGAGACAAGGCAACTGGATGACTTGCCTTCAAGAGTATGACCTAGAATTTAAGCTGGCACACATTGTAAAAGGCCAAGGACTATGTCGGATGGCTGCAGAAGCCGCAGACTCACGAGGCAATGAAGAGGAGAATTGGGACCACGAAATTGACATGTATCAAACTGATAATTCACCCCAACAAAATACCTCCTCATGGTACATCGATCTTCAGCAATATCTGAGCCACAGTATCATGGACCCCACTTTAACCGGCCAGCAGAAATTTGCAATAAGACTAAAAGCTACATCCTACTAGCTAGTGCAGGGTAAGTTGTTCCAAAAGTGCCACAGCGGAGTTCTGATACGCTGTTTGGAATATGATGAGGCACAGAAAGTCTTGACAAAACTCCATGATGGTCTAGCCAGTGGGCACTATGCAGAAGACACCACTGCTCACAAGATCATGCACGTTGGTTTCTATTGGCCTACTTTGTTCAAAGATGCACACGCTTATGTTCAGAAATGTTTACAATGTCAAAAGTTCTCCAACAGGGAAATATGGCCATCAGCCCCGTTGCAGTCCATCGCAGTGGAAGAACCTTTTCAGTAGTGAGGACTTGACGTGATCGAGGAAATCTCGCCACACTCTTCCAAGCAACATAGATAGATCCTTACAGCTACAGACTATTTCACAAGGTGGGTTGAAGCAATACCATTGTGCCAAATCAACGATCAAGAGGTAATAGCTTTCATCACTCAACACATCATGACCAGGTTTGGCATTCCAACCTCCCTTGTTTTTGATAACGCAACTTATTTTTCATCATTCAAATTATATGAGTTTGCCTTAGAAAATGGTATAATGCTCAAACACTCCACCAACTATTACCCCCAAGGAAATGGGTTAGCCGATTCAACCAATAAGAACCTCATCCATATCATCAAAAAGACTCTATTTTCCCAACAACGAAATTGGCATAATGCACTCCACAATGCCCTATGGACTGATTGGGTCGCACCCAAATCATCTTTGGGCACCTCCCCATTTTTTCTTGTGTACGGAAAAGAGGCTGTCCTTCCTCCCAACTTGTCTCTCCCAGCCCTTCAATTATCTCAAGAAACTCATGGCACTCCTTGCCCTGCCTTACAGGCCCAAATAGACACATTGTTGAAACTGGAGGAGGAAAGGCTAAAAACCCAGGAAAAATTCTCCATCCACCAAAGTCAGATAAAACGATGACTCGATAAGAAGTCCGTCGGAAACAAGGTTTTTGAAGTAGGCAACCTTGTCCTAAAATGGGATAAAGCCCACAAAGATAAAGGGAAACACTCCAAATTCTAGGCCTTATGGACAAGTCCTTTCCAAATCAAAGAAAAGGTTGGTCCCCACACTTACAGGCTACAAACCCTTGAAGGGAGGATTGAGGTCCTCCTGGTAAATGGGCACGACCTTAAACACTATTTCACCTTATAGCTCTAGGGGGGCCGTCACCACACCCTGTACCATAGTTTTTTTCTCTTTTCTTTTGTTGTTTATTATTTTATGCTTTCAATAAATCGCTTGTTTTGAGCATGCTCTCAGTAAACCTTTCCCTTCAGCACCTCGAGTAAAAGGATATATGTAGAAGTTATTCAATTGGCATGTTGTGCCAAGATCTATGTTGGTGAATAATTTCCGCTGGAACACAAAAGTAGCACGAGATTGCCTGTGATAATCACCCAATGGGGAAAACATGACCAAGTGCAGGTAGCTTACCTATTATGCTGGCTCAAGGGACTGTTGTACAAAAGAAAGCTTCGGTGAAATCGGTCACTAGATGGAAAGGGAACAGAGAAAACCTCAGGTGGAGAAAGGATATCCAGGAAAACCCAAAATTCCTCATATAGACTAGGAGCAACCTCTCTTGCAAGCAAAATAAGTCAGGATCCCTCATCCACCTAGGAAACACTTGCTGCCATCAAATAAGTGCCTTGAGCTCATTTAAATAAGTGTGATTAGCACATGAATAAAGCGTAAAGGATTGAGAAAGGCTTCTTGTGCAAAGAGGCGATGCAATGACTCCACTGTGGTACTGACCAGGCTCACTGGCAGCAGAGCAATATCCGTGACTCATAGGTAGTGACTTCGCTGGGACCACCAGGTTCGCTGGTAGTGAAGAAAAACAATGAGGATGAAGTAACTATATCGGATCCTAGAAATCCTTGAAGTTACTCCAACCCTTTTTTTCTGGTCTCCAAAAATGAAAACACGGTGAACCAACACCCTGGGGCATGCAAACGAGTAGAGAAAACATGCAAGGTCCAAGGATTAAAGTAGTGGGACCCATGGGGTGAAAGGAACAGCCTACTAAGCCCCCTGCCCCCCTCAAGATGAAGCACTAGCAGAGATCCTGGGCCCTACCAAAGAATCACCATTTTTTTTAGTCTCTACAACACCCTAAAAAATTTCGCCCCTTTTAAATTTTTGAGACCCTAAACTTTTGGTAAAGATAGAGTCTAATCCTGGTCCACTCTTTTGAAATTCCAAGCCGTAAATTCGAAAAACTGATTAAACCGAATTTTTGCGACCTTGTGACCCCCCAGGTCACAAAGTTGCAAGGTCTCATGTAAGTATAAAACTTAAGAATTGTGACCACGCAACCGTGTGACCTTACGACTCTCAGGTCACTAGGTCGCAAGGTCGAAAGGTCGCACATCTCATCAACCTGACCTAATTTGTGACCCAGGGACCCTCATTAATTTACTGCACATGCGACCCCTTTATAAATAAAAGGGTCGTGTAGGTTGCATTCGACCTGCGCGATGGAGCAAGAAAATGCCTCTGACAAGCTAGTTGGAGTGCGTTTTTCCGGGGTAAGTTTCCTAATCCTCCTGCTATTTCCTTTTTCATTGACTGTTTCCTCTTTTACCCTCGCTATTTGTCTATTAGATCTCATCCTAGCTTCTTTTAAACCTCTCAGGAACTCTGAGTAGAACTTACACCCTCCCCATGGCTTTACTTCCCTATTTGCCTCCTCTAAAAAATCCCTCCTTACATCAGTCTGTCTCAAGCTCCCTTCCTAGCCCACTAGGAGGAAAAGCCTTAAGGCCCAAACATGTTCTTTCCACTTGATGTATTGCATAATCTCACCATTTATACCTAGTAGGCCTAAATCTCCACGTAACCCATCGACCGAGCCCTAGCATGACCCCGTGACTCTGCGACTAGGCGACCCCACGTCCCCGCGACCTAGTCGCTAAGTCGTGAGGTCACTAAGTCTCTCACCACCTAGCGCCAGCCCACCATGCGATCCCGCGACCTAGTGACCCAGTGACCTAGTCGCAAGTCGCCAAGTCGCCAAGTTACGTTTCCTTGAGAATTCGCACCGACGCGACCTAGTGACCCAACGACCTGGTCACAAGTCGCTAGGTTGCGTTTCTTTGAAAGTGTGAACTAGTGCAACTTAGTGACTCAACAACCTAGTCGCAAGATCGCCAAGTCACAGGTCTACCCAATTCCTTGAATCATAGTTAAAAAGAAGTAGCAGCAACCTAGGTATTTATAATTACATCATTTGTCTTATCGTGGGACTTTTTTATGAACATGCCAAGGAACATCGAAGCCAAGCTCGAGTGTGTGTCCATCTCTTCAACCTCAAGAATTATGGGCCCCCAAAAGTGTGAAAAAGAGGCAAGAGTCCTGAAGTAGAAATTTCAGAAGAAGATATGCCTCCTTCCCCTCCCCCTATTTATGTAGACACCGCTTGCATGTTCGGGAAAGGAGATAACATAATTTGGTATCAAATATACTAGGAGTTCAAGAAGCCCAATTTTCCAGAAGACCTCCCAGACCGGCAAGTGTATGTTCAGGTCAAGAGGTCTAAAATACATTACGTAGGGCCCATCCACCCATTTTTCCATGCGTAGAGATTATCGAATGGATATTGCAAAAGGTCGACTCCAGAATATGGGTCATTCAAGATCATTCAGGAAAGCCATTTGCAAAACTGAATGGGCAGGATGCAGAGGTTTACTTTACACTCCCCACCCAAGAACAAAATTTCAACGCTGAATGGGCTACTACTCATGAATTTCCCATACTCGAGACCTTAAGGGGATGGTGGGAGGACCCAGAAAATTTTAAGTTCAGGAAGGATCAAGAATATAAAACAACAGGCCTCAAGAAATTCTACAAGTTGGTGGCAGCAATGTTACGCAGGATGTACAGCCAAGAAGATGCCACCATTGTTGGAAATACTGAGAGGGGTGGGTGAATCAATATTCCTTTCAATTAGAGCATTAGTTAATCTTCAATTATTATCAGTGTTTATACAATGATAGCAGTAAACAAGAGGAACACAAATGCACATAGTTTTTAAGGTGGAAACCCACTTCGGGAAAAAAACCACCTAATGCTTTTCTAATAATTCTTTAATATTCAACTCCAATTGAAAATAAAGCTCCAACTTCCTAGAATCTAGAAAAGCATCTCTTCTCCAGCCTCCCACGATCTCTGTCTAGCTCTGAGATTCTTCAGTAGTTAACTGAATGGATGCCCCAACACCCAATGAGCTACAACTCACCCTAGCACCACCCTACCACCCTATAGAAGAATAAAGAAGAATGGACTCCCGTACCAGGGAAAATGGTCCACTTTACAATGATATAGAATGATGCAGAAGAATAAGATATACTAGACCATAACCCCAACTTTGACACAACCACCTAATGATGATCCTAGACCTCCCAACATTGCCTCTTCAACCCTTGGCAGATAGATACTAGTACAATTTGTATAATAATGTATTTACAATGACTAAGTACAATGATACCTTTACAATGATTGTATGCAGTGCTGCCCACTTGAAGACTTCATATGATGAAATTCTTGCTGTTGTTATGCACCTTGGTTTCTGATCTTGTCATGCTACCCTCTTCTACACCTTGCTTTTCTTTTCTGCCGTAGAAAGTCTGGTCCTTTGCAACCCTTGACAACACATGATCTAGATTTTTCTTGCCTTCTAGGAGCTCGATATTGAATCTGGTGTATCTTTTTCATTTCAAATCCTCAATATATAATTTTCGGTCCTGTGGTATTCCTCTGAGTCATCTTTCCAATGCCACAGGCCTGACCCAATTTTGATTCTTGAAGAGAGATTTATACCCAATCTCTCACAATTCCCTAATTATGGATTGTTTCAGCAGAGCGCACTTGTACGACGTGCCACGTATCAATGTTTCTTCATTTGTTTTTTAAATTGATAGAAAAAAAATTAAATACTGTGAAATATCCATCAATCTTTACGGCATTCAAATCTGATACCCATACAGAGAGTTATGACGAATTTACCAAGGTCACTTCTTTGAGATGAATTTCAGGAGCCTGCAAAAACCCTGACTTACACAGATGATATCTCCAAAAATGTTGTGCCTCTTGATCTGATATTTTTACTGAAGCTTCCTCAGGATTTCTGCTTTGCCTCATAAATATTTCAGCTTCTGAACCTTCGTATAAAAAAAATTAGAGCGAAAATTCCAAGATGACCGGTTTCAGATGGCCGAATCCCTTGCATAAGGAGGAAATGAAGATCACAATTTATATGGATGCTTAAGTTGAGAGGGGCTTCAACAAGTGAATGTGGGAGGGATTTTAGGAGCATAAAAAATATTAATTATTACTTTTCAATGACCCATGCCCCAACCCCATAGGGTTTTATCCCACTAACTGGGGGTACAAACTTCAAGTATGAATATCTCTCAAACCGTGAAGAATTACATGGTGTGCCATATATCAATGGAAACATCTCGACAAGTAGAAACCATCAAAAGAATTATTGACCCATAATATATTAATTTTGTAGGTAAAAATTCCCATGCAATATTGGGTTAGCCCCTGGTGCTTCTTGGGTTGACATCAATGACAGCCGCTGATCAACAACCACTTTCAATGGTACTTGGGTTTCCCTCAAGTATGTTGTTACCACATACGACACCCGCTTCAAATGGGCCAACCTAATAGTAGTAGCCCTTCGGTCAAACATATCATCAGCACAAGCACCCGATGAAGGGTGTGCTTCCGAATTCTATATGGCCTCCTATCTGTTGGACGCAGTATGCGCGAGATGTAAATTTACCGGATGGTCTCAGAACTGGGATGCAGAGCATGGCGGGCCAATTAATAAAGAGTTGCAGGTATTCTAGGCATCAAAGTATAAGCAATATATAGAATCGATCTCACACAACTTCATTCCCACACTACGAAAAATTGTTTGGCAAGGATACCCCATGCATGTCCAGGTGAGCCATGGAGACAATAATGCAAGTGGCCAACTGGTTTCCTATCATAGATAGCACTTTCATCCAGGTCTTTGAGTCATTCAAGGCACCCCACACACTGCCCTAGTTCATTACTAACAAATTACTCCTGCAAGAAGTATGTTACCAGATGACAGGCGGGTTTTCAAAGGTTCTCACCAAGGGCAAGAAGAAACCATGGCCTACCCTTCCACTTAATATCGACGCCTACATGGTCAAAGATTTCAGGGAAGTAGAGGCAGAGGCTGAGGAAACCAAGGGTTTTCATTTACCACCCATATCACATAGGTCATATGATCCTGAAAGAATCATTCCCTCACATTACAAGTGAGCCAAGTTCAAGTGGAGTTACCAGCACACAGAATGCCCTGCTGAGGATTGAATCAAGAACTGGTAAAACAAGGACAAGGAGGCTACACCGGAAGAATAAATTGATCAAGAGGAACAAGATGATCGAAATGAAAAAGAAAGAACCAAAACTTCAGGTGGAGCATCATCTTCTAAAGCCAAGAAACCAAGGACTAATACAAGCAGTAGTCTCTCGAAGTAGCAACAGGAACGAAGAATCAAAGAGGCTAAGGCACAACAAGAAGTTGAGGAGAAAGCAAAAGAAAAATAACTCAAAAGGACTCAAGACGTCCTAGCACAGCAGAAAGGGGAGGACGAGAAAAAGAAACAGCTAAGGGAAGAGCAGAAAAGGAAGCAGGAAGAAGAAGCCTACAGGAAAAGGAAATAAGAGGAAGACAAGGCAGAAGCTGAGCGCTAGTTAAAGAAGAGAAAGACAAGGTAGATGTTGAGCACCAACTAAAATAAAAATAGGATAAAGCAGAAGCTGACAAAAGGAGAAAGGAGGAAGAAAGTCAAAAATCAAAGGAAGATTCCTCGAAGGAAGTGGAAGGCAGCAAGAAACCTCCTCCATAAATAGGGAAATAGACAGAGCTGCCACACATCGAGGTGCCTTAGATAACCCCTATGACCAATGTGCATTTTAATCTTTTGGAACTTGGCACCTCCAAGGAACAGGAAGTTGAAGACTTGGATCTGACAAGAGATGTCTAGTGCCAAAACCTGTTGCACCTCTCATGGCCAAAATGGAAAAGGATATAGTCTTGGATACCAGGACCAATCCAATTATGATTGTGTTAGTTGGTACCGCCTTTGCAGCGGCCACAGAGGAAAATGTTGGCAAAATGAGCAGAGAGATTCTCTCTTTACAAAATAGGCTGCAAATTTCTGAGCAGAGAACAACTCAGGCTAAACAAGATAAGAAGGGGATGGAGGAAGAAGTTTAGAGGCTACAGTTCACAAGTGCCCAAGCCAACAACTTTCCACTCACCATTCAAAGGGAGTTAGGCACTCTAGAAGCCACTATGAAACGAGTATATGAAGAGATGTTCACAATAAAACTGGCAGTCACTCTATTACTGAAATCACAAGTGGAAACCAAACAAAGGACTGCATAGCTAAAGGAGGCCTCTACTGCTTTGAATAATATGTTGGAATTGTCAACCATATACCCACAGGCTCCTGAAACTCTACCTAGGAAGGACTGGGTCTACACCCAAAATGACATGGTTCAGATTCGAATGAAGATATAGTCCAAAGACAAGCTGGTCAAGGATCTGGAAAAGGTAATGTCATCATATGAGCGTCTGATTAGCAGGATCGATTCAATGGTAGAAACCCACCACATCCCTTCTCTGGGTATGTTGGACACGAAGAAAACTAGAGAAGAAGTTTCTCAGGACATTCAAACATTCCTACAACCCATGATACAAGCAACTGCCTCTTAGGATCTCCCTGTCTCACAGGAAAATATCATACAGTTCATCGTTACTCCAGTCTGAATCTACAATAAACTGGCTTTGTTATCAAATGAGATCGCAGTGCAAAGACGCACCTTGACTCGGATGCTCTTGAATGCTTCCATATACTGAAAGAAGGTACTCCCCAAGTAACTCTGGTTGCTGCAGATTACCTAGCATGGAAAAATTACCTCAAAGACTAGCTGCAAGTGGACGTACCAGACCTCACAATCATGTTGTTTCTCCCTTGACCAAGAAAAAGGGGCACAAGTCACAGGTCGTGACAGGTGGGGAGTCACATGTCACAATAGACAAAGAGTCGCAGGTCACATTAGGAGCTGGGGTCGCAAGTTGCAAATGTCCCTCACATCGCAGAGTATGTCAATAGTCGGGAATGTGAAAGTTCAAGGACACCCAAGGGTCAATTTTGTTCTATAAATACTCCCTCCAGGATATTATAAAGGATACTTTTTTTTGGACTCCAGAGGAGCAAAGAGAATTGTATAGCATTGAATACACCTTTCTGAGAATGAATACAAACATATATTTTGATTCCACTCTTAGATCTGATGAGGAATCATGTGCTAACACTATGAATATTCTTGTCTCATGTATCTGATATATTTTATAATTAACTGATCTGTGTTTACTTCTAACATCATTTATACGTTTCAGCTCACTTAATGTGTTAACGATATAGGGTTATTTAATTAGGAAATTTTAGCAACTTTGTTATTAACATTTATCTTATCTTTGAGAATGCTTAAGGAAGTCAAGGGTGTTTTGACCATAAAGAACTATTTATTTTGTGGTTTGAACAACTTCTACAAGCATGACCATAATGATGTGCTACTCACAACATTTCCTTTGGCTACATGCTTTAACTCGTCTTGATATTTGTAGTGTTTTATGTTCATTGAGACTCATCAACCATTTGTCTTGTGTTGTTCAAATAATTGTGTGTTCATAGGTCTGCAGTGCTCGTTTTTGTTTGAGAAAATAATATCTAGCGGTAACCGGACCCACCCCCTAGATGGGATCCCTACCACAAACGATGTAGAGTCTAATTGGGGATTTATACCTAGGAGATCCCTTACTGTTGGCCGGATATTTCTTCCCATTAATAGGTTTGTTAATACTTTAAGCTCTCTTGAGCTGTTTAGCTAATATTGTAGTGTTGTTTAGCCTAGGTTGTTCCCGAGAGGGAATCCCACCTCTCTACTTGAGGGATTTTTAGTGCCCACTCAGGAAGAGTATTTTCACATTATTTCCACATTACGGCATTTGGCCAAGCTACAAATTTCTTCTACTGCACAGATTCTATTTAGATATGTGCTGAGTTGCAGGGTGCAATAGTGGAGGGTTTCTTTGGATCATTTCTGATTTTTTTGTCACTGGAGGAAGGTTTCCTTCCATTGGGAGGCTAGTAAGGAAGGTCCTGAGCTTCATAGCATATTTTGGCATCAGGCCAAGTCATCATCTTCCCCTATAACGCATTTCTAGTCCATCTCATTTTGGAGTGTTTTATTTCCATTGAAGGGATCAACCGTTCATTGAAAGAGTCTATTGGAGGAGTGCCATTCATATCTACATCAGTTTCAGCCACCTCCTCTTTGTGCTTCAGTTGCAGTGATTCTTCAGCCCTAGGGATTTAGATTCACGATTTGTATTTGGTGTATTTCCAGAAACCCTTCCTGGGTTATCTAGGAAAAGTGTATGGGAGAATAGATATCCATTTTTCACCTTGTATGAGCATGGTATCATTAGATCCATTTATTTATATTTTCCAACTATAGTATTAGCCATTAAAATTGCACTGTACTTGCTTTAGTATTTTTTTGTAGCAGCGTATTACATGTTTTGGGTGATTTTGGGTATTGAAGGCTTCTTTTGCCTATCTTGAGGGATTGATCCCCAAGATATTGTACTTATTTATTGTTATTATAAATAATACCATGGATCTCTCATTTGGCTCACATGTAATGTGTTAACATTTGCTTCTATTTCCATTATTGTGAGTTATATTGCTGCTTTTCCCCCATTTGGGAATACTACCATGGTATCAGAGCATAATATTGGCTCAGCCTGTGAAGACATTGCATATATGTTAATAGAAGAAGAAGAAGCTTCTCATAGAAAAGAGAAGACTTACAGAAGAGACAAAGGCAAGTCCCCATTATTTGGAGAAATGGAGGGAAAGAAGTTTTTAGAACTTCTTCTCCAAACTATGCATGAGATTAACAAAGAAATCAAAGGAATGAGGAGGGAAAGACATGAAGATCCCTCAAAAATATTTGGACATGAAGAAAGCTCCAGTTCTTCATATTGTGGGTGTGAGAATTTAGCCACATAATTAGATCTACAATGCTCTACCATGCCTATGTTCATAGCAAGAGATATGGAGGAAGGAGATGTGCCAAAGGAGGAGACTCTTGGTGACTATCTTCAAGAGTATGAATCTCAATATCAGAGGTTCAGAGATCATCTAAAATTCCAAGGGTTTTGCAAGATCAAGGAGAATAGAAGACCTAGCAACCATAATAGAATCAAGAGGTGCAAGCAGCATGATTTGGGTAGATTCTTTCTATCTACTTTTGATGGGTCACCTAGATGCACAACTAGGGCTTGGGTGAAGGAGTTAGACACCTATTTACAGCAGCACTAAGTTTCAGAAGATGAAGCCATTAGAGTAGCAGCACTACATCTTTAAGGTAAATCTTATGCATGGTGATTTTATGAAACTTGTTCCTTGAATTATGTAAATGTATCTACTTATGCAAAGTTAACTAGGAGTATAGTGAAAAGATTTGATGAAAAACATTTTGAAACATCCTTGGGTGAGATAGCCAAGCCTAAATAAAGAAAAAGTTTGCATGAGTTGGTAGGATCTATAAACCCAACTCCATTTCAGAATACTATTGAGGGGGTTAAAAACTTGCAGAATACCTTGCTAGAGACAAGATCCTCACTTCAAGAGGAGCTCTCTTCTCAAAGGGAAGACATGGAGATCTCTTTTTCAAAAGAGGATCAAAACAAAGAGCCTCTTAATGATGATGAGGTAACCTCCATTAATTATGAAGAGAAGACAAGAGGTAACAACGTTGTCACATCAGGGGCAGATCTAGTACCTCATGGAGAAGAATATGGAGAAATTGTTCCAATAAGAGGAATTCTTGTACCCTTGCAAGAAGATACAAAGAATATCACATGTGGAGATCAAGGCACAATCCATGAGCAGCATGTGACATTATTGATAGATTGTGATACCTTGTAGATGAAAGAAGAAGACAGGGAGGATTTCCAACATCATATGATTAGGAGCACACACCCCTATCTATTTTGTAAGGTTTATGCACAAAAGAGGCAGAATAATTTTCGTAGTGAGAGAAAGGACAAAGAAATCCACTCATATATGCAGTCTACTCATGACATTGATCTATCATTACATGGAGGAATGCCACCTGGGAGACCACCAGATTAGGAGATGATGAGAGATGCTTCACATATGGTTGCACCACTCATAGATCCAAGAGGGGTGAGAACCTTGGGAGGACTTGACACAGCGCAGAGAGCCTGAGGTAGGCTTAAGGATGAGGGAGACATTCTCCCAATATCAGTATTACCCACTCTCACCAACCATCTTGCGCTGAGAGAAGAGGTTTCAGGGATGGATGGCACCATCATGGTGCAAGGAGACCACTCCATGGCTTTGAAGGATCAGAAGGTACTTCCATATTTGAAGGAAACTTCCATATTTGGTAAAGGTTGGTGGCTACTCATGCTTACATTGGCCAAAATTAGAAATTTTTTGATGGGTGATAACTTCTCATGGAAGGCTAGCCTCCAAAAAATTCCACCTTCATTAGAGCATGAGCAGCTACAGGAGGAGTAACAGAGGCAAGATTGCAGAATCCTAGTGTATGAGTTTGGCATGGGAGATGTAAAAGAAGAGAGAAGCAACATGAAAATTTATTTACATGATAGATCAGCAACACTATCATTATTGAGTATTGAACCTTATTGGAGGTCCCAACTGTTGGTGGAATACTCCAAGGATATCTTTTCATGCAGAGTTCTTGATGGCCAATTATCTGATGGGAGATATGCAGTGAGATATGGGGTCATCTATTTTAAGAGTAGGATATTCTTTACTATAGCTTCTAAGCTTGAGGAGAAACAACTAGATGTAGCATATGAGGGTTTTCTCTCCAAACCCACTGGTTTTATAAGAGCATACCGCACTATCCTGGAGGTATTCATTTGGGAAGGCTTCAAAGAGGAGATGCACCATTATATGAGCAGATGCATGGATTGTTTGGAGGATGAGGAGAGACATGAATCTTTGGTAGAGTTATCACAGCCACTTCCTTTCTCATTGGGAGTGAGAGGAGGCCCATCTATGAGCCACCTTACTAGCTTGAACCAAGTACATGGTAAAAATTTTATTTCTGTACATCATGATTCATTTTCTATGTATTTGTATTTCCTTACCATTCATGTGCAGGGCATTGCTCCAAGAGGGGGCAGTCTTTCTTCTATAATTCATGGTCTACTTGAGGCCATAAGTACTATTGAGGATGGCCACTCCCTAGGAGATCATGGGGAGATGATATCTTATGTAGGGTGTGATCAATTTGCACCATACATCATACACCTTCTCCAAGCATGTGAGAGAATTGGGGCAGCAAACATGTGGGTGGGAAACCGCTCATCATGCCATATTATGAGGAATTTAGGAGTAAAACTGTGTTAGTTGCACATGAGGGACCATTGTACTTCTCCATTACTACACATGGAAGCTAGCATGACTTTGAATATGATCCCATATGTTGATGATGTTATTATTATTGTTGGGCACATGATTGGAGGGATGACACATTGGTTGGATGTGTCCATATGGAATGAAACTTCCCACACTTATTCATGCTTTAGAAGGATCATGGGGCATTATATGGATACTACAATATATCACTTGTTTCGTTATGAAGTGAGCCATATGATTGACTTGAGCCTTTGGGAGGTGCCTCTCATGATCATGTGGGAGGATTTTTCCATGAATTACCATTCTGGAGGGTGATTCATTTTATATGGATGATAGCTTGGAGATTGGAGCTTCACATGGGAATGAAGGTTCCCTACATTTTTTAGATTTATCCTTGCAGTTTCTTGAGGACAAGCAACATTTGGAAGGGGAGGATTGTAATATTCCTAAATTAGCATACAACTAATTGGAACATTAAAATCTAATTTTTCTTCTTAGTTAGAAGAATAAGAGGGTAGGGAGACCCATAAATCTCCTTAGTAGGAATAAAAACACTCCAAATGTGAATGGAGGGAATCAAAAGAGCTGGATAAATCTCCCCTATGTGTCAACAAGGGATGAAGCATGTGGACTGGGTCAACTTTGACCAAATCAATAACGTTGAGCTGGAAGTAGTGGACATTGAAAGAGGGACAACACAGTTTTGGAGGGAGATCCTTTGCATGGAAGTATTACCTTTAATGAGTGGGGCCAAGGGTGAGGAAGTTCACCAAGAATATAAGGAAGAGGATGGCAGCCATTCTGATGATGATTGGATTTTTTTTTTTATGGTATGTTAAGACTTTGAGCTCTCTTTAGTTGTTTAGCTAAAATTGCAGTGTTGTTTATCACAGGGTGTTCCCGAGTGGGAATCCCATCTCTATCCTTGAGGAACTTCTTGTGCCCACTCAGGAAGAGTATTTTCACATTATTTACACATTCTAGCATTTGGCTAAGCTACAAATTTATTCTACAACACATATTCTATTTATATATGTGATGAGTTGCAGGGTGCAACAATGGAGGGTTTCTTTGGATCATTTCTGAGCTGTTTGTCAGTGGATGAAGGTTTCCTTCCATTGGGAGGCTGGTAAGGAAGGTCGTTGAGCTTCATATCATATTTTTGCATTAGGCCAAGTCATCATATTCCCCTAAAACGCAGTTCCAGTCCATGACTGCGTTATTTAGAGATTTGTTGTAGGGGTAAGTTTAGTGCTCCATTTGGAGTGTTTGCTTTCAATTGAAGGGAGCATCCCTTCATTGAGAGATTCTATTGGAGGAGTTCCATTAAGATATACATCAGTTTCATCCACCTCCTCTTTGTGCTTCAGTTGCAGTGATTCTTCAGCCCTAGGGATTTAGATTCACCATTTGTATTTGGTGTATTTCCAGAAACCCTTCTTGGGTTATCTATGAAAAGTGTATGGGAGAATAAATCTACATTTTTGGCCTTGTATGAGCATGGTATCATTAGATCCATTTATTTACATTTTCCAGCTGCAATATTGACCATTAAAACTGCGTTGTACTTGCTTCAATATTTTTCTGTAGTAGTGTATTACATGTTTGGGTGCTTTTGGGCATTGGAGACTTATTTTGCCTATCTTGAGGGATTGATCCCAAAGATATTGTACTTATTTATTGTTTTTATACATAATACACTGGATCTATCATTTGGCTCACATGTAATGTGTTAAAATTTTCTACTATCTCCATTATTGTGAGCTATATTGTTTCTTCCCCCATTTAGGAATACTACAGGTGAAAGGAAGGCACATGGAGGAGTGGGTGGTAATGAAAGCTGCCCTTTCGGACCCCCCCCCTCCCTTATCATAAATTTTGAATGCTATGGGGGGACAAAAAATAGATAATAGTCGTTGGATGTGTTGGGATGGATTGGAGATGAAGGAAGAATGACAGAAGTGGGAGTGGGTTTAACAGAAGTTATTTACATTGAAATGGGTGAAAGATAGGCCACGGGGAGCTATTGATGACATGGAAAAGTGGTGGGACCCGTGCCTGCAAATCACATGTCTCAAGATTTAGTGGGGAGTAGACGGTGGTAAATGTTAAAAGTTGCATGGAGTGATGTGCGATGGCAAGGAAGGTGACATGGAGGGAAGGTGGGACTCGACCGCTGCCCGCAGATTGCAACTCTTAACACTAAACAATGGAGGTAAATTTTAAAGAATGTGAAGTGCGAAGCATGGGGATGAGGTAAGTGACGTGGCGAGATAAAGTGGGGCTGACTGCATCAAAAATCATAGATCTTAGCATTTTTTTATAAGCAGCAGGAGTTAAAATCTAAAACTTGCGAAGTGCAGGGAGAGGGACCCGCCCTCATCACACATCGCAGATTTTAGCATTTGGGGAATACAATAAACTCTTAAAACTATGAAGTGTGGTTTGCCCTGAATGGAGGATGATGTGTCAGGGAACGTGGAGCCCACTGCATTGGTGGAGTTATAAAGTGGTGAATGGTTATGTGGTAAGTGTATGAGGCTTCATAGTATACGAAAAGGATTACAAGTGGCCAAAAGTGGGGGGCAGAGCTACCATGGTGGGGCCAACCACATTGCAACTTAAACAAAATACTTTTGCGGGCGCTTAAGAGGTAAGTTATAAAATGTGCGATATGAGACATGTGACACACTAGATGTTGAAAAGTGTGAAAAGGTGAAAGGTAAGGAAGATGTGGAATACAGGGGTTTGCATGCAAATTTGGGTGATGTATCAATGTAATATCCCAAAACCGGGAAATTCTACAACAATGAGAATACGTTAAGGTATTCCAAATTTGGAGAGCATAAATTGATCAAATCGTATATTTTATTTAAACACATAACTTCCATCGAACAATCACAGCAACAAACTCTGCCTTTTTACAATGTCACCAAGTGGGGAAAAGCAACAGTTTTGGCCCCAAAAACGTTATTTTCTGAATATTGAGTTATAACCGTGAAAAATAACGGTTGTGTCCCTTAGAATAGAAAATATAGGACATGCATGAAAAATATATTCAGAAACAAATGCCTTTAGCTTAGTTAAACAGGCCTCCCATGCTCAAAATAGCTTAAAATTGACAAAACCCCAAGACTGCAACACACAGAAATTGTTGCATAAGAGACTGCACAGTCTAGTGGAGGTAAAAATTATAAAATGGAGAAAGAAATCAGATATTATTATTATATTACTCAATGAGGCATAAAAAAAGAGATCTAATCTCCTTTATACAGATCCAAGAAGACCCGACAAGGGTTTCTTGACAGAAAATATATACAAGAGAAAGTTGTTGTAGATCTGTGGTTGAATCACATTGTATAGCTGAAGCTTTGCATAAAAATGGCTGAACATGAAAATAAATTGCTATATATGCTTCCTCTAGCTTTCCCAAAGAAAGGTTGATCCTACTCTTGGGAAACTAGCTCCTCAAAAAGGGGTTTTGACCCCTCCCACTACACACCTTAAGAAATAATGCAGTTTTCTGAAGGGAATGAATTTTTGCTGAAGGTAAGTGCTTGGACCAACAATAGGTAGTGGAAAATTCAGATCAGAAACCTCCTATTATATTTCTTAGACAAGATCTCCAAGAAAGAGTAGGGAATCCCCACCCGGGAAAACCCTTGCACTAAGCAGTGAAGCAACTTAGCTAAACAACCAAGTATGCAGGAAGTCTAAGAAGACCACATAAAAATATAATCTCCAATATTTCCATATTATTTCCATCTCCTTCATTATATAATTGATGAGCTTTCTCACCAAGGGTCCCACCCACTAGGAGGTTGCTTCCAATGCAAATATTCCTCTATCACAATTACGTTGTCTTCATTAGTGAGGGTAATCTCTTTTGCAGCACAATTTGATTTATTCAAGCTTGAATGGATCAATATTAATAGGGTCATCCTTGACTGAGTCTTCATGCCTTATCTCCTTTCACACTCAATGTGTCTTCCTTTTAACTAGCTAGCTTGATTTTCATTCACATTGAGATGTCTTTATTTAGGATCCACTCCTTGAGGATAAATCATGTTGACTTGGTCAAACTTGACCTTGTCCACATAGTTTATATCTTGTTCACACATGTGGATGCTTGATCTGGTTATTCTATGATCCTGTTTCACATTATGAGGAATTTTTATCCATACTTGAGCAAATTATGAGCCTCTTTGCCCATTTATTCATCCATCTAAATTTTAGAAGAAAAATTAATATTCCTATTAGCTTGAAGCTAAATTAGGAATATGACTAGCTCCCCCTCCCAAATGTTGCTTGTCCTTAAGCAACTGCAAGGGTGTTACAAAACCTCCCCTCCTTCTCTTGTGGCCCCCTCATCCAATAGTCTCCACCATTGCTTCAGAATTTTTGCAAAAATTCCATCCCCCAATGGCTCCTCCCAAGTGTGCAAGTTTTCCTTTGGTGAATAACCCCAAGGGCCTTCCTTATAAAAGAATAGAAGGTCTATGTGGAAACCTCCTTTCTTATCCATGGCCTTTTCAAGATAGAAGTGATGACAATCATGGGGAACTCCATCATCAATGAAGGTCCCCCTCCTCCATGCTATCATCCAAATAAAATGAATCACCTTCTAGCTTGGTAAGCATGCCCCAAGTGCTCCAACCAAGCATATGGTCCACATCATAAAGAAACAAGTGGTATACAATGGTGGCCTTATAGTTCCCCATGCTCCCCTTAGAACATGTAGTGCAGAAAATGTAGGGACTTTCTTCCCCCAAGGACACATCCAACAAGTGTGCCTCTCCTCCAACCATGCCCCCAAAAAAGATAAGAACATCTTCAGCATGTGGGATCATAAGTAAGATCATTCTAGCTGCCATATACAATAAGGGATAAGGACAATGGTCCCTCATGTGCAACCAGCACAGTTTTCCTCCTAGCTTCCATAGAATATGATATGACAAGCATTCTCCCCAACACTTGTTTGTTTCCCCATCCTTCTTGCATGCTTGGAGAAGGTGTATGATGGTTGGTGTTAAGGAATCATACCATGAAGAGTACATCACCTTTCCAAGATCTCCCAAGGAGTGGCTAGCATCACCATTGTTCATTGTCCAAAGTGGCTTATGAAGCCCATAAAAAAAGGTGCCCCCTCTTGGAGCCAAGACCTACACATGAGTGTTAAGAAAATACAAGTATATAATAAATACATCAGGAGATTCAACAATACAATGTTTTTCATACACTTGTTTAAAATCAGCAAGGTAGCTCATGGATGAGCTCCTCCTCACACTCAATGAATAAGGAGGTGATAATGATAGCTCTTCCCAAGAGCTTGTTCCTCCTCAATCAACAAATGATCCATGCACTTAATCATATGAGAGTTCATCTCCTCCTTGAAATTTTCCCACATGAATCCATCTAAGATAGTATGATATGTTCTAATGAAATTAGTGGGGTTTGAAAGCAAGACCTCATAGGTTGTGTCAAGTAGTTTATTCTTGAGTTTGGAATATTTATTTAAGTAGATATGATCATGAAAATAAATTATTCCATTAACTAGCTTACACTTCCAACCCTTTTCTTGCCCCTCAAGAACCTTACATGTGAATAGGTCCTTAGAATATTCCATCAAGAGTTGGGACTCCCAATAAGGGTCTAGGCTCCCCAACATTGACAGTGTTGTAGAAGTATGAAATGATGCATTTTTCATATGATGGCTCTCCTCCTTGACATGATGGATGTCAAGGTCACATGTTGGAGTATTCCCAACTTTCCCTTGCTGCCCCTCTTGTAGCTGATCTTGCTCAAGACAAGATTGAAGTTTAGGAGAGTCACCCTCCTTTTGAAAGGTTCTCTTACTCCAAAACTTCCACAATTTTGCTCCTGCATACAAAAATGGGAATGTATTTTTGTTATGTTCAGAAATTTTCATTATATATTGGAGTATCCTTTACTGCTCCAAAGCTATGGAGTGGAATTTTGATACTATGCTCATATCAACACAGATTTATGAATCTATCCCTTCCAACGCAAATAGATGAATGGAAGATAACAAGGTCAATTTCAGAAATTTGCTTAGCCTTCCATCAATGATTCTCAGCACTATAGTGGCTCCTTCCAAGGTTCCCTCTCTAGACAAATATGTTGTTGCTACATATAGTTGAGAGAACACTTTAGTCTTCCTCCAATTAGGAGGTCTTCCATCTGAAATGCCTCTTTGCAAAGAGGCATCAAGGCATAGAGTAGGATGTGGATGTAGGTGGACAGATCTGCCCCTACCTTTATTGCATAGGTCCTCTTGCCTTCTTTGTCCTTTCAAAATTTGAAATAGAGAAGGGTACATGCTCTTCATCTTGTTATTCCATTCCTCCTCTTTTCCTCCTTCTATCCTCAAGATCTCATCATTTGACAATGATGGTACATGCTGCTCATGTGTTATGCCAAGAGTTCTATGTGTGATACCTTTCGAAAATCCTTGCAAGAGTGCAAGAGTTTCTTTCCTTGGAGCAAGTGCTACATCCTCCTCTTCATGAGGTGCTTGAGGTGCCCTTTTCATGACTGTGTTTTCCTCTCTTGCCTTCCCTTTCTCCTTTTCAATAGTTGAATTTGCCTTATCTTCAACAAGAGACCTTAGATCTTGGTCTTATTTTGAAGAAGGAATCTTCATGTCTTCCTTCTGAGAAGAAAGCCCTTCATCCAAAGGATATCTCTCCCTTGGCAAAGTATCAAACCATCTCACCTCCTCTCCAGTGGTTTTCAGAAACGGAGTTGGATTTATAGACCCTCCTAACTCATGCAAAAGCTTTGTTTGATATGGTCTGATAGTTTTAATAGAAGATGTTTCACATGAAATTTCATCAAACCTCTCTACTAATCTCTTAATGAACCTTGCATAAGTAGATGTATTTTCATTCTTTAAGGAAAATGATTCAAACAACCACCAAGCATAGGCCTTACCCTCAAAATGTAGCGCTGCTACTTTGATGGCCTCAATTTATGCAACTTGATGTTGTTGCACAAAGGTGTCTAGCTCCTTCACCCAAGACCTAGCTGGACATAGAGGTGATCCATCAAAAGTGGATAGAAAAAATCTACCCTCACCCTGCTTCTTACTCCTTCTTCTCCTTTCCTCCTTCATTTGGAAAAACCCTTGGAAATTCAAGTGGTCTTTGAACTCCTCAGATTGGGCTTCATATTCCTACAAATAATCACCAAGAGTATCTCTCTTTGGCACATCTCCTTTCTTCCTCTTCATGAAGAAATTGCTGATATAATGTGGTAGATATAATGATATGGCTGAGTTCTCATACCCATAATATGAGGATTTAGAATCTTCCTCTTGTATAGATCTTGCTGAGGGATTTTCAGATTTCTCCCTCCTCATTTCTTTGATGCCCTTGCTTCCACCCTGCAGATTTGGAAAGAGAAGTTTTGAGAACCTCTTTTCTCCAGAAAATAAGGGTTTGCTATGATTTCTTCTAAAAATATCCTCTCCCCATGATAAGACTCCATAATTCTTGAAGCTCACAGGCCGAGCCAAAGATCTTGCTCTGATACCACTGTAATATCCCAAAACTGGGAAATTCTACAACAATGACAATATGTTAAGGTATTAAAAATTTGGAGAGCAGAAAGTGATCAACTCATATATTTTATTTAAACACATATCTTCCATTGAACAATCACAACAACAAAATATGCCTTTTTACAATGTCACCAAGTGGGGAAAAGCAGTAGTTTTGGCCCCAAAAACGTTATTTTATGAATATTGAGTTATAACAGTGAGAAATAATGGTTGTGTCCCTTATAATATAAAATATAGGACATGCATGAAAAACACATTCAGAAACAAATGCCTTTATCCTAGTTAAACAGGCCTCCCATGCTCAAAATACCGTAAAATTGACAAAACCCCAAGACTGCAACACACAAAAATTGCTACATATGAGACTGCGCAATCTAGTGGGGGTAAAAATCAGAAAATGGACAAATAAATAATATATTCTTATTATATTACTCAATGAGGCATAAAACAGAGATCTAATCTCCTTTATAGAGATCCAAGAAGGCCCGGCAAGGGTTTCTTGACAGAAAAGATATACAAGAGAAAGTTGTTGCAGATATGTGGCTGAATCAAACTGTATGGCTGAAGATCTGCATAAAAATGGCTGAACATGCAAATAAATTTCTATATATTCTTCCTATAGCTTTCCCAAAGAAAGGCTGATCCTCCTCTTGGGAAACTAGCTCCTCAAAATGGGGTTTTGACCCCTCCCACTGCACACCTCAAGAAATAACGCAATTTTCTGAAGGGACTGTGTTTTTGCTGAAGGTAAGTGCTTGGACCAACACCAGTTAATGGAAAATTCAGATCAGAAACCTCCTCTTAGATTTCTTAGACAAGATCTCCAAGAAAGAGTAGGGAATCCCCACCTGGGAAAACCCTTGCACTAAGCAGTGCAGCAACTTAGCTAAACAGCCAAGTATGTAGGAAGTCTAAGAATACCACATAAAAATATAATCTCCAGTATTTCCATATTCTTTCCATCTCCTTCATTATATAATTGATAGCTCTCTCACCAAGGGTCCCACCCACTAGGAGGTTCCTTCCATGCAAAGATTCCTCTATCACAATTACACTCTCTTCATTAGTGAGGGTAATCTCTTTTGTAGTGCAGTTTGATTTATTCAAGCTTGACTGGATCAATCTTGATAGGGAAATCCTTGACTAATTCTTCATGCCTTATCTCCTTTCACACTCAATGTGTCTTCCTTTTAACTAGCTAGCTTTATTTTCATTCACATTGAGATGTATTTATTTAGGATCCACTCCTTGAGGATAAATCATGTTGAATTGGTAAAAATTGACCTTGTCCACATATTTTAGATCTTTTTCACACATATGGATGCTTGATCTGGTTATTATATGATCCCTTTTCACATTAGGAGGGATTTTTATCCATACTTGAGCAAATTATGAGCGTCTTTTCCCATTTATTCATCCATCTAAATTTTAGAAGAAAAAATAATATTCCTATTAGCTTGAAGCTAAATTAGGAATATTAAAATCAAGGTTGGATGTATCCCACCAAGTCACATCGGCGACAAGATAAGTTTCGGTAAGTCTTAAGACGTAAAGATTAAAACTTGTAGGGAGCGGTGTTTCCAATGAAGAAATACAACGCAGGACTTTAGAAAAGGGAAAGTGAAGAGTAAGAGAGGGTAAATTAGATGAAGGATGGAGGAAATGGAATTTTCTCACTATTAAGCCTTATCAGCTACATTTTCCCCTTTCTACTAAACTGAGATGCAGATTGATTCCTTTGAATCTCTTTGACAGTCAGCGCTTGCCTTCCTTTCTCCTTCTCCCGTTTGTGTGCAATCAAGGACAAAACCATTTATCCCATCATTCACTCCATTCATTTCCATAACTCCTTCCATCACCTCCATAAACCATTTTTCTCCATTCCTGAGCATAATGCAGCAAAAGAAATCAAGCCACAAACTGCTACAAACATCAAGAAGTTCCTTCAAAAAAAAAGTTGTTCATGGACTGCAAAGAAAAACAAGAAGGAAAGCTGCATAACAGACTCCAAGAGAACGAGAATTCCACCCATGGAATCTTCATCACCCTACGCAACATCTACAACATAAAGAAACAACAAGAAAAGATTAGCAGCTCACTCAGGAGGTTTCTCATTTAGCAAGCTGCTCACTTAGAGAACATGAATATAGTGAAGAACACAACATATAAAAAGCTTGTCTCTTCAATCTAGCTCCAGTAAATGCCTTGAAAACAACACGTAATATTAGTTATAACTTCTCACCCCTCGCTATGCATCCATAATAGCCAGAAATAATTAAATTTTCAGACTTAGAGTTTAAGGGGCAGAAAAGTGGCTAGTTAGCTTGGCCACCATTGTAAAGTATGACTAGGGAGAACTGCAAAGTCACGCCACCTAGGTATGCAAAATAAAAAATTTAAATCAAGTGGAGTAGAGGAGAATGTGGGGAGGAAACACACAATCCATCATGAATTAACAAATAGAAGGAAACAACGGTCTCTAACGGAAACTAGAGTTGAGGCTGACTTACATAAGCGCTCCAAAATTAGTTGCGCAATATAATAAAAAGAGACCCCGTTTCATCCAAACCAGTGAATTGAGAATTTTTTAGGAAAAGAGACTGAAGGGAGCCCACAACACAGTAGTACCAAGTTTGGGATGTGTATTTGAATAGTGTGCAACAACAGTAGTAGAACAACATCATTAGCAGTCGAGCTAGCTTCTGAATTATACTGCATATCAGACACAATGGCAAGGGACCAAGGGAAGCTTTTATAGCAACCCAAAAAAAGCATAATTATACTCCTAGCCTTAGAGAAGAAGGAGAAGAAGATCAAGAAGAAGAACCATAAGAGGAACAAGAAGAAGAAGAGGAAGAGATAGAGGACCAAGGAGAAATGGAAGAAATGGAAATGGATATAGAAGTCATAAAGGTAGCAGAAAGTGAGCAAGATGAATACTCACAACAGCACCCAACATCCCCTCAAAACCCAGAGGAAGTTTCCACCTTAGCTTCTTTGAGCACAAATAGAAAAAGGTAGGCATCTATGTATTTTAGAACTAAAACGAGTCAGAGGGTAAGTCAGAAAGAGCCAGAAACTCCTCCCAAGAGTCCCATCATCATTGAAGAATCACCAAGGGATTTGACAGGCTGGAAGAGGACATGCATCAAATCACTCCACTAGCCGCTGACTACCTAACTTGGAAAACCTATATTAAATAACAACAACAGGTGGAGACCCCAGACCTCTCCATCACACATTTTCTTCCCTGGAAGGACTAGATTTACAAGTAGAAGGCATAGGTAGGTTGTAGGTCACAAATGGCACCCAGTCGCAGGTCATAACCTCACACAAGTCGCAAGTGGAAAATCCTCCCAGGTTGTGAACCATGACAATAGTCGGGAAGATGAAAGGGAAAGGCAGCCCAAAGGTCATTTTTTATTCTATATGTACTCCCTTGGGAGATAATGTATGGACCTTTTTTTGGACTGCACAAGGAGAGAGAGAAACAACTGTACAATATTGAATGTATGATTCTAGGAATGAATACAAATGAATGTTTTGACTCCACTATTGGATCTGATGGAAACTTATGTGTGTTGACATTATGAATATTATTTTTTCATGTACTTGGTGTCATTTGTAACTGGTTAATCTACATTTCTGTTCACGCATCATTTATATGTTTAAGCTCTTTGGATGTATTAATGGTATATGAATTTTTAGCATAGGGATATGTTTATAACTTAGTCATTTATATTGTATTAATATTTTGGATACGCGCTTAAGGAATTGAAGGGTGTTTCAACCATAGTGAACTATTTCTCTTCTGGTCAAATAAGCCTTTGTATGAGCTTGACCCTAATGATGTTTTTATAACAATACTTCTTTTGGCTACATGCTCTGTGCATGCTTTAAGTCTCTCTTTGTTATTCATAATGTTTCATTTTCAGGAGAACCCGTCGACCATTCGTTTTGTATCGTTAAAGTAGCCATGCATTCTTATGATTTTGAAATACACCTCCATATGAGAAAGGGCATAAATCTCATCAGTTCAACGACAATCGAGCCTATATAACGGACGAGATCCCTATAAAAAATGGTCTACTAGAGTCTAGTTGGGACTTTATATCGAGGAGATCCCCTTACTATTGGCAAGGAATTTTTCCCCATCAAAAAACTAAAAGGAAAGAAGCAACAAGGACCATATTGTATGTGTTAGAGGAAATACGGTCATCTTAACAACCACCTCCTCCCTGTAATCATCCTCAAGATCCAGTCTAGCTCCGCACACTCTATGATGAATGAGATCACTTCTTCGCTGACTGTGCAACTCTAGAGTTATTTCAAATATGGTACCCTATCAACCCAATATACTACGACAGCCTACAAGAAGTCCAGTATTCATGTCAAGTGTGTTTAGGAAACCTCCCAGTTCATCGTTGTCCCTACATCCCCCCATTTCCATTCGGTGTTAAATTGCTAACACCAAGCCATAGCACATCTTGCCGCAACAAATAGATCAGATTCAGAATGAGTGGAAAGTGCGAAAACTCAAGAGAATGAGATGACCAAGTCCATCCTCTCCATATCAGCAGAAAAATGACCAACAAGGGGGTATATCATTGCCCCAAACCGCCCTCCACGAATAAACCCAGCCTGTGCATATTTGGATGCCCAAAATCATTTGGTCGCTCAATTCCTAGATTTAATATCATTTAGTAAATGCTACACAATTAATTTGGTAGCCCAAAGGGAGTGGAGAACGAAAGAGAAACATCCTTTTTTTATTTTTCATGACAACCATCATGCTCGACATTGTAGTTAAATCCCCCAATTTTGACCTTTGTTAGACACCATAAGCTCATTGGTCACCAAATACCTGGATGTAACTAGTTTAGAACCAAGGTAGCTTGGTGCAAAGTAGCCTACCCCCCATCATTACCAAAAACCTAGAAAGGCTAAGGAGACCAATCATCCTAGAAAAGCATGAAACTAACCAAGAATGACATGTGTTATATGTGATAGAAGAGATCACATGGTCAATCAATGTTAGGAACTCAAGAAACAAATTGACAGTCTTTACATGGTCACCACCATACAACAAATTCATCTCTCTAATTAGGAGAAGATCGTGCACTACTATTGCAAAATTTGATCACAATTCCACCACACTATGAATTGTGAATACCTCCCAAGGTTATGAGTGACAAGGGTAGAATTTATTTTGAACTCCCTAAAAGCGCCAGACTAAACAAAACTAAAGACTCAGAGATGGATGAAGTGCATACATGCCCTAATGCGCAATCATCTCCAAGCATCCACTTTGGGCACAAAGATTAGTGTTGGTTCTCACACCATCTACTAAATAGGCACCTTTATGCCAAGCACTATTTGCACAAGCCATAATCATGAAACAGATTTGTTCCCCTTAATGGGAATATTTCATCACCTCTACATTCAACGCAACTTCCAAATCCAGGAAAATGTGTGCACCCTTAGTATGCTGCCATAAGAGCATGAGTTTTCTCTCAAAAAAACCACCACAACAGGAATTCTTCCACCATTTAACACTGACGACACACAAAACCATATACGATTCATCTCATCATGCATGGGAACCATGACTTGGGTTGTCTGCTCATCTTTCATTTGTGTCGAGACTGTTACAACTACCTGTTGTGACCAGCAACAACCCCCCTTTTTATTTAATATTAGTAATAATACTAACAAAATGGGGACCCTTAGTTTAAAACCAAAAAATCAATCATTATTTGTTTTCCTTTTCAAATAAAACTTTCTATCATAACTTAGGGAAATTCCTTAGAAAATCCTTAAGAAACACTTAAGTTTATGATAGATTACAATAAAATCTTTCTTTGAGCGAAATAGCGCATCCATCGCAAATAGTAGATATCTTTTGTAAAACTGAATCTTTTAAACTGTGACTTTGTGAAATTGCGATAATGCGATCCAAAAAATCCTATACGTTAAAATACTGGTCGCAAATCGCATATCGCAGAAAAATGTTAAACGAATACTTTTTATATGTGATATTTGCGATTTGCGATTTTGCGATTTTGCGATTTTGCGATATTTGTGATTTTGCGATGGTTACGCTTTGAGAAAATTGCGATTTATGATATTGCGATATTGTGATATTGCGCAGCAAATCGCAGATCGCAATGTCGCAGATTCATAAAAGCGCGTTGTCCAAAGAAAACCCTTCCATAAATCAATATCCGTGTTGCGCTTTAATGATTGGATTAAATGAATGGATTGTCAATTAATGATAAATGAGATTCTGTTTTGATTGAAAGGTCGTTTCATGTTAAAATAATATATTTTATCCACCTTTTGCATTTAAAACTATCTCATCACCTTTCTCATGTCATTACTCTCACTTAACTCGTAAAATCACAGGCGCGAAGGAACATAAGACTATACAAAGCGTTCACAGAGCATTATGGGTAAGAAGGAGAAGATTTCAAATTCTGAAAACAAATAAATGGCTTCACTATATGCGGATACTGCTTGCAATAAGGATGTCGATATCACCACCTGGGAAGGAATGTATAATTTGCTCGAAGAAGAAAATCCCAGGGTAATGCAAGTCACGACTACTGCAGGCTCAAGTAATTCATCTGAGGCAACCCTTAAAGAATTGGCTTGTTCATTTCTGCACCGGATAGCGGCAAGACCAAGAATTCTTCCGTATATAGACATGGTAAAATGGGTGCTGGACAGCACCGATATTTCAGACAGGAAATTTAGAACTCCAGATCAAGAGCTCATCGGGTCATTCACTACGGAAGATTTGAGGCTGATGTATCATTTTCCAGAACCTCAGGCAACTTATAATAAACAATTTATGGAGGATTTTTCCAAAGAACATACAAATTTGGCGGAATGCACAAAGGAGTGGACCAAGAGAGATGAACCATTGAAGAAAAACAAACACGGTATGTACAGTATTGGTTCACTCACCTATCCATATTGTTTTGCTGCTGCTATGTTATGCAGGCTTTTTGGAAAGCCTGACATAAATATGATCTTGCCTGAATGGCTCCCTTTGTTGAATGTTGCTGTTAACGCTACAATTGTAGACTGGGCCAAAATCTTGTTTGATAATTTGGCCACTTCTATTTTCCATTACCGGTCTAAACAAATTGTTTCTTAGAGGATTTATCCTCCCTTTTATCTATCTGCCTATGTTATGGACGTTATCTGCTTTGTTTCTAAATTCCCTTTGATGGGTTGGCAATGGATGATTCAAGATCCTTTGCCTATTCATGTGTATCACAAGGAATTATGGGAATCCAAGTTTATTCCTCATTTTTACAAAATTTTCCACGGCATAATGTTGCCTCTGCACAAAACATTGTATAATAAAGATGCTCCAAGGTTTTCCTCAGAAGCACAAGTCGACATTCTCCTCGTCGCACGATGGTTTGGGGAATAATGGTTTAACTATGTAAGGGTTTTTGGAAGCTCTGCTTCTCCTCATGTTTTACCCTTATATGTTTCTGATAAACTTATAGCTCGGGAAATTGCATACCAAACCTGTGGTCAAGGAGGTTTGACGAAGGATTTAAAAGATAAGAAGAAAGCCATTTGGCCACAATTTCCCATAGCTTATGGAACATTTTCATTATTTGATGTTGGAAATGCATTCAAGGAAGTAAGCAATATTACATGCTTACAATTGTTTAAATTTTCAAAAAGGTTATTCGACCCTAATGAAGTTGTTAAAAATTTTACCACTGCAATCAAATTAAGGATATTTTCCGGAGAAGAGGACCCTTTCGATGATATATTCCTAGAAAAATCTACACTAAAAGAAATTCTACATTCAGCACAGATGCAGTTATCTCCAGAACAATTTCAAGAATTTAAAGTTTACAGAGAAAGAAGACTGACCACCATCCCTTTGGAAAATTTGCGTTTGGAACCCGCAAGGGAACCAAATCCTAGTGTCAGTATAAGTGGCAGCTCAGGTACAGATAAGTCTAAGTCAAAATCTGAAAGAGAGACCCCTGTACAGACAACAAAAGTTTTGAGCACAGGAATAAGTGGCACAGTCACAGAAACTGAGCATATACCTGTCACTCCCTCTTCTGAAATTGTACTTAATGTAGAGGACATTCCTCCTCTAGAGGTATTCTACAGCCCAAGGTATAAAGCAGTAGTAAAGAAACAAAGGAAAAAGAGAAAATTAGAAGATGCAATTGCTACTGAAGCAGAACAATTAGATGTTTTGTGGAAGGATCCTACCACAGAGCCTACTGATAATCTCGCTAAGTTATCTCAAATTACAGGAGCTTATGCTTCTACAACTATTGACAAAGCATTTGAGATACAGCTCTTATTAAATGAAAAATAAGAACAGATACAAGTTCCGCAACAGCAATTACAACAGGTACAGGCCAATAATGAAGCACAGAAGAAACTTGAAAAATTACAGCAACAACTTCAAGAAATGCAAATTGGACATCAAAAAAGTTTAGCTGATAAAGAGAAACAAATACAGATTATCCAAGATCAGCACAAAGATGATCCTAAGCTTCCAGAGTTTGTTTCAGAAACTATTTCTTTAAACAATCAACTACTGCAACAAGAAGAAGTATTATGCCAAAAAATCTTGCAATGGAATTCTTTTTGTCAAGAAAGTGATAAGATCACTAATCATGTCGTAGATTTACGAAATGATTATGATTTAATTAATGAAAAAGTTACTGATTATTTGGTATGGAAAAAAACAGAGGAAGGAAAAAAAGTTGGTGCACCAATTATTAATGAAAACCATAAAGAAATACTTTTCAATGACTGGGATGCACAAATCAGAAGGGTAGAGAAAGCAGCAGAAGAATCAGCTACAATAGCAAGCAGTCTTACTGATTGTGTAAATGAGAGTTTGCACAAAGCAAATTTGATTTCAGAAAATGTTCCGGGATATCTTCCACAAGCGCATCAATTGCAAACAGAATGGAGACAAAAGGAGGAAGAAAAAGCAAAATCAATCCAAGGGTTGACAAGATTAAACTGGGATTCTTACTGGACATACCTGGTGAAACCACACAGTCAACATAGTGTGCTTAATTGCATCATTAATTCTGCTGAGAAGATTGCACCTACACTTGCCGATTCTGTCTTTTCAGGACAGTTGAAATCTGAAGTCGGTCAACCACATCTTCTCAAAACAATGCTAGATGCCTGCAAGTTTAAAGATCAAGTTCATAAGTAGTTACTTAATAGTCTTTATTTTTAGATTTAGTTTTAGTTTTACTGTATTTTTGCCTAGGAAAAGGACGGTCATTTAAACCGAATCCTTATTTTTTGTAATAAGCTATTTTTAGATTTAGCTAGTAGTATTTAGACCCTTCTCATGCATTTATAGAAGGGTCCTGAATTATAATATTTTTTGGACTTGGAGATTACATTTATGTACTCCATTGCCTCTTATATTTTATAAAGGATCACATCTAGTGATTTTATGCAGAATTATCTTTAAAGTGTTGCATTTCTGTACCTTGGATTTGATTTTGCATCTGAATTACTGGATTAGAGTATCAGATTTCATTTGAAAGCTTTTAAGATGGATAAGGTATTTTTATCTATTCACCGTTGATTTCTTTTGTCATATGATATTCGCTTTAAAATTTGCTATCATTTATATCTATTTGGTTTTCACAACGTTTCTTTATATATCATTTTTTAGTATAATTGAAATGTTATCTTTCATAAGTGTATGTAGATGATATAGAATGATGAATACAATATGCTAATATAACTCTGTTTAATTTCTTAAACAGAGTTATCTTTATTTTTTTCTGCACATTTCAATTAAATGATAATACATTTTTATGGTTATTGTTCAATTGGAACAATTTTAAGTTGTATTCACATATGATGCCCGGGTTAATTTTAGAATTTCTTTATCAGTATTTAGATTAAATTAGATAGTTTCATTTTAGTTATTTAGTCCCATTTTCACTCATCCAAATCAACCCATCACCAACCCATTAGTTATAAGGAAACTGGTCCTTTCAATCCAGTCGAAGCCACCATACCAAACGGATAAGGAGCTGTCCTAAGGTCCCGACCGGGTGGTTTTCCCCAATGTTTGAAGCAGAGATTTTCTAGGCTTCAAAGATTTTGTCAATTGGTGATCTTGTTCTGAAATGGGATAAAGCACATAAAGAAAAAGGTAAGCATACCAAGTTTCAAAAAATGTGGCTTGGACCATTTCAGATTGCTGAAAAGATAGGCTCAAATACATTCATACTCCAAGATTTAACAGGAAAGAGAGAATCTCTTCCTGTAAATGGGCTTGTCTTGAAGAAATTCTTTTCATAAGGAGGTAACCCCTTCTTAATTGTACATATTCCTTTCTGCAAAGTTTTTAATTTTTTTTGCAAATAAAGGTTGTTAATAAGTCTCTAATTGACTGTTTACTTTAAGAAAATTTCTTAGGAAGAATATTATAAATATTTATTTTGTGGAAATAAGAATTTTTAAAGAGATGATCATAGTCTTTGGATAGTTTTAAATAAGATGTTAAACTTTGAAAGATTATTCCAATTATTTGCGCGACCTTTTGAAAACTTGAGGAGAACGTAAATCATTATACCTTTATTGAGCAGAGAAAGGTTATCTATAAAAGTAAAGATTTTTCAAAGTCTTGGTACTCAAAAAACTCTGTAAATTGTCATCCATTGACTCTTAAGGATAAAACTATTTCACCCCATCCATTTAAGTTGTGATTTTTTAGAATGTAATTCTAAGAAATTATACGAAAATTTTAAGGGATAATAGGTCTCATCATGAGCCTGCTTACCATGTTCATAAGAAGTAATAAAACTGACATTACCAATACTGCATATCAAAACAGGGTAATGGCTTATAAATGTAAGACAAGGGGTCTCATCACGAGCCAGCTTGTTCAGTTTAATTACAACTAGTGAATGGCATTGTTATTAACTGGCTACCAAACCAGAACAATGGCTCTTAAAAATAAAAAAATAAGTAAAAGACAAAAACATGAGATAATATGTCTTATGAATTTATCTTTTAAAAAGTCATAATTTTAGTTGGATGGGACAATGAATGGTTAATGGTTTAAAGGTAACCCTGTCGAGACTATGAACGTTTGCAGGCAGCAGAGGCAATACCTATGAAAATAGAGTATATTATAAAACCAAACTTGGAGAAATCCACTTACTTCATTATTAACACCGATCAAAGCTTGAGATAACCCAAAAGTGTTTTTGTTCTTAAGGAATTAGAAAGAAATTGTGAATGATTTTTATTTCTTTTTCATAGTTAGATTTTATTTAAAATATCCTAAGATAGTTTTCATTATCTTTAAAAATATTTACTTACTAGAAATATAGTGTTCATTTTATTTTTTCAGAGATAACTGTTTCTTTCAGTGAATCGCGAATTGTTGTGGCCAACAACAACCCCCCTTCTTATTTAATATTAGTAATAATACTAATTAAGTGGGGACCCTTAGTTAGAAATCCAAAAAAAAAAAATTAGTATTTGTTTCCCTTTTTAAATAAACTTTCTATCATAACTTAGGGAAATTCCTTAGAAAATCCTTACGAAACACTTAAGTTAATGATAGATTACAATAAAATATTTCTTTGAGCGAAATAGCGCATCCATCGCAAATGGTAGATATCTTTTGTAAAAACTGAATCTTTTAAACTTTGATTTTGTGATAACGCGATCCCAAAAAGCCTATACAATAAAATATTGGTCGCAGATCGCATAGCGCAGAAAAAAGAAATGTTAAACGAATACTTTTGCGCTATTTTACAATTTGCGCTATTTGCGATTTGCGCTTTTTTCAATTTTGCGATGGTTACGCTTTATGGAAAATGCGATATTGTGATATTGCGATATTGCATAATCGCAGATCGCAATATCACAAATTCTTAAAATCTCGTTGAACAATAAAAATATTTTCATATATCAATATCTGTTATGTGCTTTAAATGATTGAATGAATGAATGGATTGTCAATTATCAATAAAAGGGATTTTGTTTTTATTGAAAGGTTGTTTCCGTTAGAATAATATATTTCATCCGCCGTTTGCATTTAAAACTATCTCATCACCCTTTTCACGTCATTACTCTCACTTAACTTGTAAAACCGTAGGCGCGAAGGAGCAGAAGACTATACAAAGCGTTTACAGAGCATTATGGGTAAGAAAGAGAAGATTTCATACTCTGAAAACAAAGAAATGGCTTCATTGTATGCGGATACTGCTTGCAATAAGGATGCCGGTATCATCACCTGGGAAGGAATGTATAATTTTCTCGAAGAGGAAAATCCCAGGGTGATGCAAGTTGCGGCTACTGCAGGCTCAAGTAATTCATCTGAGGCAACCCTTAAAGAACTGGCTTGTTCATTTCTGCATAGGATAGCGACAAGACCAAGAATTCTTCCGTATACGGACATGGTGAAATGGGTGCTGGACAGCACCGATATTTCAGACAGGCAATTTAGAACTCTAGATCAAGAGCTCATCGGTTCGTTCACTACGGAAGATTTGAGGCTGATGTATCATTTGCCAGAACCTCAGGCAACTTATAATAAACAATTTATGGAGGATTTTGCCAAAGAACATGCAAATTTGGCGGAATGCACAAAGGAATGGACCAAGAGAGATGAATCATTGAAGAAAAACAAACACGGTATGTACAGTACTGGTTCACTCACCTCTCCATATTGTTTTGCTGCTGCTATGTTATGCAGGCTTTTTGGAAAGCCTGACATAAATATGATCTTGCCTGAATGGCTCCCTTTGTTGAATGCTGCTGTTAACGCAACAATTGTAGACTGGGCCAAAATCTTGTCTGATAATTTGGCCACTGCTATTTTCCATTACCGGTCTAAACGAAGTGTTTCTTAGAGGATTTATCCTCCTTTTTATCTATCTGCTTATGTTATGGACGCTATCTGCTTTGTTTCTAAATTCCCTTTGATGGGTTGGCAATGGACGATTCAAGATCCTTTGCCTATTCATGTGTATCACAAGGAATTATGGGAATCCAAGTTTATTCCTCATTTTTACAAGATTTTCCACGGCATAATGTTGCCTCTGCACAAAACATTGTATAATAAAGATGCTCCAAGGTTTTCCTCGGAAGCACAAATCGACATTCTCCCCGTCGCATGATGGTTTGGGGAAGAATGGTTTACCTATGTAAGGGTTTTTGGAAGCTCTGCTTCTCCTCATGTTTTACCCTTATATGTTTCTGATAAACTTATAGCTCGGGAAATTGCATACCAAACCTGTGGTCAAGGAGGTTTGACGAAGGATTTAAAAGATAAAAAGAAAGCCATTTGGCCACAATTTCCCATAGCTTGTGGAACATTTTCATTATTTGATGTTGGACATTCATTCAAGGAAGTAAGCAATATTACATGCTTACAATTGTTTAAATTTGCAAAAAGGTTATTCGACCCTAATGAAGTTGTTAAAAATTTTACCACTGCAATCAAATTAAGGATATTTTCTGGAGAAGAGGACCCTTTCGATGATATATTCCTAGAAAAATCTACACTGAAAGAAATTCTACATTCAGCACAGATGCAGTTATCTCCAGAACAATTTCAAGAATTTAAATTTTACAGAGAAAGAAGACTGACCACCATCCATTTGGAAAATTTGCATTTGGAACCTGCAAGGGAACCAAATCCTAGTGTTAGTATAAGTGGCAGCTCAGATACAGATAAGTCTAAGTCAAAATCTGAAAGAGAGACCCCTATACAGACAACAAAAGTTTTGAGCACAGGAATAAGTGGCACAGTCACAGAAACTGAGCATATACCTGTCACTCCCTCTTCTGAAATTGTACTTAATGTAGAGGACATTCCTCCTCTAGATGTATTCTACAGCCCAAAGTATAAAGCAGTAGTGAAGAAACAAAGGAAAAAGAGAAAATTAGAAGGTGCAATTGCTACTGAAGCAGAACAATTAGATGTTTTGTGGAAAGATCCTACCACTGAGCCTACTGATAATCTCGCTAAGTTATCTCAGATGACGGGGGCTTACGCTTCCGCAACTATTGACAAATCATTTGAGATACAACTCTTATTAAATGAAAAAGAAGAACAGATACAAGTTCTGCAACAACAATTGCAACAGGTACATGCCAATAATGAAGCACAGATGAAACTTGAAAACTTACAGCAACAACTTCAAGAAATGAAAATTGGATATCAAAGAAGTTTAGCTGATAAAGAGAAACAAATACAAATTATCCAAGATCAGCACAAAGATGATCCTAAACTTCCAAAATTTATTTCAGAAGCTATTTCTTTAAATAATCAACTACTGCAACAAGAAGAAGTCTTATGCCAAAAAATCTTACAATGGAATTCTTTTTGTCAAGAAAGTGATAAGATCACCAATCATGTCGTAGATTTATGAAATGATTATGATTTAATTAATGAAAAAGTTACTGATTATTTGATATGGAAAAAAACAGAGGAAGGAAGAAAAGCCGGTGCACCAATTATTAATGAAAACCATAAATAAATACTTTTCAATGACTGGGATGCACAAATCAGAAGGGCAGAGAAAGCAACAGAAGAATCGGCTACAGCAGCAAGCAGTCTTACTGATTGTGTAAATGAGAGTTTGCACAAAGCAAATTTGATTTCAGAAAATGTTCCGGGATATCTTCCACAGGCGCATCAATTGCAAACAGAATGGAGACAAAAGGCGGAAGAAAAAGAAAAATCAATCCAAGGGTTGACAAGATTAAACTGGGATTCTTACTGGACATACCTAGTGAAACCACACAGTCAACATAGTGCGCTTAATTGCATCATTAATTCTGCTGAGAAGATTGCGCCTACACTTGCCGATTCTATCTTTTCAGGACAGTTGAAATTTGAAGTCGGTCAACCACATCTTCTCAAAACAATGCTCGATGCCTGCAAGTTTAAAGATCAAGTTCATAAGTAGTTACTTAATAGTCTTTATTTTTAGATTTAGTTTTAGTTTTACTGTATTTTTGCCTAGGAAAAGGACGATCATTTAAACCGAATCCTTATTTTTTGTAATAAGCTATTTTTAGATTTAGCTAATAGTATTTAGACCCTTCTCATGCATTTAGAGAAGGGTCCTGACTTATAATATTTTTGACTTGGAGATTACATTTCTGTACTCCATTGCCTCTTATATTTTATAAAGGATCACATCTGGTGATTTTATGCAGAATTATCTTTAAAGTGTTGCATTTATGTACCTTGGATTTGATTTTGCATCTGAATTACTGGATTAGAGTATCAGATTTCATTTGAAAGCTTTCAATATGGATAAGATATTTTTATCTATTCACTATTGATTTCTTTTGTCATATGATATTCACTTTAAAATTTGCTATCATTTATATATATTTGGTTTTCCCAACGTTTCTTTATATATCATTTTTGAGTATAATTGAAATGTTATCTTTCATAAGTGTATGTAGATGATATAGAATGATGAATACAATATGCTAATATAACTCTGTTTAATTTCTTAAACAGAGTTATCTTTATTTGTTTCTGCACATTTCAATTAAATGATAATACATTTTTATGGTTATTGTTCAATTGGAACAATTTTAAGTTGTATTCACATATGATGCCTGGGTTAATTTTAGAATTTCCTTATCAGTATTTAGATTAAATTAGATAGTTTCATTTTAGTTATTTAGTCCCATTTTCACTCATCCAAATTAACCCATCACCAACCCATTAGTTATAAGGAAACTGGTCCTTTCAATCCAGTCGGAGCCACCATACCAAACGGATAAGGAGTTGTCCTAAGGTCCCGACTGGGTGGTTTTTCCCAATGTTTGAAGCAGAGATTTTCTAGGCTTCAACACTACCACAAAAGTAGTAGTATCGTTGACGATGCAAACCCAACCCATTTGCATGTTGTCAACCTCGCCTGGTTCCACAGCAGCAACCATGGAGTCATATTCATGTCTTTCAACCAACACTGTTAGGCCTGAACCAATTCCTCACAGCCTCACACAAAAAAATTCCCCCCTATAAGTCTTGTTTCATTTAGAAGAGGATATTCTAGAGGCCATGACGGAACTAGATTGTCCATGGGACTCAATGCATCACCACTCGTTTTTTCTTCCAGAAAAAATGTTCAGACCTAACGACCCAAAAACCCAAGATATATATGCCATTGAATATAAATACTTCCTCCCATATGGGAAGGTATACTAGTTCAAAAACCCCATCCCAACGCCCGATGCATTTGAAGAAGGGAATATGTCGAATATTTCACCAACCATTAAGTTGAATATCTCAAGACAACTAGGAAAAATCAAAGAAATCTCGCTAGGGGTAGCATGCTCCTCATATGAGTTAGTCTCTTACACAAACTTGTTACAAGAGTACAGGGACATATTCACATGGGATTATTCATAAATGCTAGGGCTTAGCCCCACCATCATAAAACACCACATTGACACTTGGCCTGACGTACCACTTGTTCGCCAAAAACATCATCACTTTCACCCATCTAAGGTAAAAGAAATAAAGAAATAAATTTACAAGCTTCACAAAGACAGGTTCATCTACCCAATACCTTAAACTTCATGGGTTTCCAACCCTGTACACATCATGAAAAAACAGGGCACCATCCAAGTCTGCACTGATTTCTGAGATTTAAATAAAGCTTGTCCCAAGGACAACTACCCTACCCCGTTTATCGACCAAGTCATTGATGCTTGTGTTGGCCATGAGTCCTTGTCCTTCATGGATGGATTCTCAGGGTATAATCAGATACAAATCCGGCACATGGATTGGTACAAGACAACATTCACTACTCCTTGGGGCACCTTCGCATACCAGGTTATGCCTTTCTATCTAAAAAATATTGGATCTAGCCTCCAACGGGCCATGAATTATATCTTCCACAACTTGGCTCACCTTATCTTAGCTTACTTGGACAACCTCACTATATGATCCAAGAAATGAAGTGACCATATGGAGGATTTATATTTGGTATTCCAGCGGTGCCGAAACTACAACCTATGCTTGAACCCTCTCAAGTGTGTCTTCTACGTTAATGTAGGAATAATATTAGGATTCATCGTCCCAACAAGGGATCAGAGTGGAACTCCTCAAGGTCTAGGCAATCAAAGAAGTTCCACCACCCAAAACTCTCAAGAAACTTCAAAGCTTTCAAGGGAAAGCCAAATTATTACAATGCTTTGTCATCGATTATGCGACTTGTGCGTAAGGATTCCTATGCCTACTCCGTCAGGACATTCCATTCAAATGGGATGATCAGGCTTCACAATCATTTTAGGTGCTTAAAGACACATTGTCTTCAACCCCTTTGATTAGCCCACCCAATTATGAAAAATAATACACCCTATAACTATGAGCATCAGAAACAGCCATAGTTGGAGTGTTAGTCCAAGACGGACCATATGGTAAAGAAAATGTAATCTATTACGTCGATAAGAACTTAAATGGCCCCACTTTAAAATATGAACTGTAAGAAAAAGCAGCCCTAGCCCTTGTACACGCAGTACAAAAACTTTAACATTACATCATCCTACAAACTAAAATAGTCATAGCAGCTATCAACCCCATGAGATATCGGCTAACCCTCCATCTGATGAACCACAAGTATGCTCGATGGATAGTCATACTACAAGAATTTGACCTACAGTTTAGCTCCCCCAAGAGCAAAAAAAATTTAATCTTAGTTTACCTTCCAAGTCTGACTCAAGAGTCCCTAGTTAATGACTCACTACCAGATGAACACCTACTCTTAGTGATGACTGAGGACCCTTGGTACAGTGACATCCTCCTATTCTTAGGAACCAAAATGTTCAAGCCACAACTCACCCATGACGACTGAAGGCACATACGCCACTAGGATCCCCGGTACCTCCTCATGGGGGATGTCCTTTATTGAAGAGGCATTGACACTATTTTAAGTTGATGCCTAATGCACAACCAAGTTGAAAAAGCCCTAAATGAATACCATAGTGGGGCTGGTGGTGGCCATCTCTCATGGATGGCTATTGCCAATAAATTCCTACAGGCAGGTTATTTTTGTCCCACCCTATTCCAAAACTGCATGATAACAGTCAAACAATGCGAGCGATGCCAACGCTTCTCCCACAAGGCAAGAGAACCTCTCGCTCCTCTACACCCGGTTATTGTAGCAGGTCCCTTTTGAAAATGGGGAATCAAATTTATGACTTGCAACCATGCATCTTATAGAAACCAAAAATACATCATTGTAGCCGTCAAATATTTTACCAAGTTGGCAAAAGCCATTCCTACATATGAAAACACAGCAGAAACCATAGCATGGTTGCTCTTCAACCACGTGATCACGTGATTTAGTGTGCCTAAGGAATTAGTCTCTGACCACAGAAATAATTTTGAAAAATAAATATTCCAAGAGATTTCGCATCACCTAGGATTCATGCATGAATTTGTGTCACCATACTACCCCCATTCCAATGGACAAGTAGAAGTTGTTAACAAAGTACTCAATTTTTTTTTACAGTGTATGGTCACCAACCATAAAAAAAACTGACACCATATGGTTTTTTCATCCTTATGGACATATCACACAGTGATTAAAACCTCTAAAGGATTCATACATTTCCAATTGGTATACACAGTGGAGGCCGTGATTCCCATTGAATGTGAAATCCCCAACTGGCACGCAGCTATCAAACTCCTCGATGATACTAAACCTTTAGGGCAATGGTTGGTATAATTAGAACTCGTCGATGAAAATCGATGAGAGTCTCTCCAACATAATGAAGCACATAAGAAAAGGGTAAAAGCATCATTCGACCACAACATCATCCCTCGTTGTTACACGTCATTTTGTCACCATGACATTTTACTGTCAATATGGGTCTATCACCATCCATATCATGTTCCCTTAGAGGTAAAAAACACTAATTTTCCTGAACCAAGTCTTGGAAATTGGATAAAATCTCTTTAAAACCTTTAAAATATTACTTGAGCACTTTTTATAGCCTTTTCCTGTGCATGTGTTGATGCTTCTTCCATTAGCCACAATGATCACCTCTCTGTTCACCACTAAACTTGTACACCCCTGTAAAAATCAACTAAATATAAAATGTAACTTCTAGACGCCTAGTTGGTCGAATATTCTCCCAACTGGAAGCCTCTAGAGTCATGCTAGTTTGAGATTTATCCCTCAACTCATGGAGCTTATCCCTTAGCCAAAGGAACCCAAATCCCTTCATGGGAGGAACTCATCCCTCTCTTAACAGATCTCAAAATACCTCAATTTCTCTATAAGTTGAGTTAGAGTTTCATATTGAAGGGTAGATACTGCTTTGTATATATTCTAAGCTGGAGAGAATTCATAGATTTCATAGTTTCTGAACTAGTAAGTCGTTGTTGGCACATTGAAGATTACACCTTTGTGCATATGAATTCATGTTGGTCATTCTAGAGAGGAAGGCTTATCAGACTGAACAAAAGGATTGAGCATACACACAGAAGAAATATGTACAATGTCAAGGCATAGGCTGTAATATTTCTCTTTTTAATTTCTGATTATACATATGTATATCTTTTTCTCATTGTCTTGTTTCTGAATTCATGGAAATGATGTCAATACTTAGACTCCTTGATCACTAAGTTGGATTAGTACTTATGATTATTATATACTTTTGGTGCTTTGATCTTTTGTATTGTTTTTTATTGCCAATTATTCTTAGAATTGAAGAATTTCTTTGGAGTGAAAGGCAAAAGGCTACATCGAACGTCTCAGTTGAAAGGTAGGAGCATAACCTCTTTATTTCAAGGTTGTAATAATCTAAAATACAAATACTCTAGAGAAAGAGATATTCAATGGATATTTTTTTCTAGTTTCTTGTTGGAGTACTAGGGAGATTTCTCTTATCCACAAGAGGGATTAATCCACAAAACAAATTGGCAACCATAGTGGGGAAGACAAGTTTAGTTTTCTTTGGTTGTGTTCATTTTGGCATTCTAGATTTCTTATTTTGACTTCCCTGAGTGTGGTTGGGTACATAATCTTTTAGATTCTTTGAGGTAGAAAACCTTAAAATTATTTTTCCAACTTTTCTTTTCCCTGTGCGATTTTTGATGGAAAATAGAGTGGAAACCTACGCAACTTGTTAGCACAGTTTAGTGCGCATGCACACTGTTCTGAACTGAGAAGCTGTGCACCCCCTGGGAAATTTTGAAAAATTCGAGATTTTCTCTTCCAGAGTCAAATAACCAAATTCTTAAGCCTTAACCTAATCTCTACTAGTTTTTAGAATATATGTATGAACTCCTCTTTAACACCTTAGAATCTTGTTTGATAAATCATCCTTTTTGCATTATACAGTTAGGGTTTTCCCTGGTTTGTTGTTGTTCCTTTTGGAAGACACATTCATTTGCCTAAGATCGTTGGTTTTATGTTATTGTCTCCTTGAGCCACTAGGATTATTGCCAGCCTTATCTTTTTTAAATATTTTTTTCTTATTCGATTGCAAAATGGAAAAGCTTCTAGATCACCGAAGTTTGATTTATCACAAGCTAGTCTTTCATGATTTCATTTCTACTAGGTCAAGTGGAAACATTTTTAGTCTGATTACAAATAAGAGGAATCATTAGAAAGACACTCATAGGTATCTTAGTTAGGATTGATAATTAGAACTTTGATTTTTTTTAAATTTTTTAAATTTTTTATGGTTTTTAGAAGTTCCTTTCTTTTGATATTTTTTTGCTTATCAAGATTGTTGTTTTTGGCTTTGTAATCAACGAAATTTTCTTCACAAAAGAGACATTGATCATGCTTGGAAATTTTGTTCTTAATTAAGTTGTTTTCTTGTCAAAAATGAATTTTATTTGAAGTTTTATGAAGCTTATACTTTTTAATAAAAATTCCTTGAACTTTCTCTTAAATAGAATTCATCGAAATAAAAGAATTTCATTTTTCATATCAATGCATTTAAAGTATTTTTTAGTCAGGTCACAATATCGTCAGGTTTCATCTCCATACCCCTTTGCGTTAATAACAACCAAATTAATGCAGTGCTTAATAAAATCAATCTAGATATTTTTTACATTTTCTAGGGTTCATTCCACCAATTTAGCCTAGGCTAGTGCTCTGCAATAGGTTTTATTAAACGTTCCAAAGAAGTTAAAACAAACAAGTAGCAACTTGCGGTAGGGAAATCTAATTATTGCATTTGTACTCTCGAAATATCTTCTTAAGAGAGTCAAGAACGAGGTCATGTTGGACCCAATTAGTTAATAATACCTACTTTATTTGTGAAGATATAAGAAATGCACGTAATGCAAACGTTAAACCTCATATTAACCATTATCGAGGAGCCTTGGGTCACTTCTTAGCAAACCTCAAATTTACCATGTCGAGGAGCTTTCAAGGGGATTGAGATTGATACTTTGCCCTTGCATGTATATTGGATCACAGACTATACCCCTAGGTGAAATTGTCTCAGTTGGTGATATTAATGGCCATAATCTTTAGGATTTTTCCCAAGGTGATGGTGGAGGGAAGGTCCCACTATACCTGCAGCAGACATTGACTAGAATCACTTGGACTTTCCGTAGGATATTCTTCACTTCGATATGGCATAGTGGAGTTACTTACACAAGACTGTTTCATCAAGTAAATTTTCAGGGTAACTGTTCCAACCGCCAGTTTTCCACATTAATTTCTGCGACGTTGGATTTTATCACCGACTAGCACTTTCATTGTGGAAACATATTGTTTTTGTGTGGTTTGTCTCTTCTATTTTTTAGACACGTGTTCATTTTCTTGATTTTTAGCAAATTTAGGTGTATTATTTTGAATTTTTTTTATTTCATGTGTTAAAATATTGACCGTGGCTGAATTACCAAGACATTCATGTAGAATGCAGGGGAAACCCCCTGAGTATACACCTAGTCAATTCGAAAAAATTAAAACTGAAAGAGTTCAATAATCAAGAACCGAGTCTACTGAACAGGGAGAAAAATCCATGGTAATAGATCCCGATTTCGAAGTTAATCAACCTCAAATAATTGAAAAATATCAAGAACAACCGGAAATTTCCGAAGTAATTATAGTTGAATATGTTACTGGTGAATTGTTAGATAACCAATTCATTGAACTTGAAATATCTAAGGCTAAATCTGAATCTACTTCATCTGAGTCACCTTCGGATCTCATAGCCCCGACTCCTGGTCATCCTCGTTCACCTTGAGTGAAACTTCTTATTACTGAGAATCTTCCTCTTGGCCTAATTAGTATTGAAGATATTTCTAACATGGAAGAAGAGATCACATTTCATTCGCGTCAAGAATATTTAGATCTAAGGTATAGTGAACCAATTTACCCTTTGGTTCATTTTAGACTAGATCCTTTGTATCATAAAATTATTGAATTTCTGAATAACTCTGGTTATAATAATTCGCCATGTTCTGAACCAATTTACCCTTTCATTAATTTTAGACTAGATCCTTTGTATCATAAAATTATTGAATTTCTGAATAACTCTGGTTATAATAATTCACCACGCTGCATACCTTTTTACTCTATACCCAGAGGTAGTTACATGGCTTCACCAAACATGTCTAATGAGTCATATATGTTTTTTACATCACTAGAAACCTTTTTGTACGGAGGGCCATTTGTTCCTATTGGGTACCAGTAGCTCTCAGGCACTTTCTTAGGAGCATCTCCATCTTTCAAAAATTTCACCAAATCAACTGGTCTCTGTGAATCTACCACTGACTCTTTGACAACGAAACATGTCTATATGTTTTCCAGAAATATTCCTCAAGCTAGCTCTAAAGGTGGCTATATCTCGCGTGGGGGGCAACAACATTTTCAAGGGCAATAATCCTTCCAAGGGAAGCAACCTCTCCAAGGGAAGCAGCCTCTCCAAGGACAACAACCTCTCCAAGGGAAACATCCTCTCCAAGGGTAGCAACCTTTCCAAGGACAACATCCTTATTAAGAGCATCTATCCTTTGAAGAACGAAAACCTTTTGTTGGAACTTATCCCTCGCTTGTAAGACCAAATATTCTTAGTAATTATCAAAATTGTGTTCCAAAGCCTCAAAGTAGTTATGATCAAAATTATGCATTGCAACCTTTGATGGGAGATCCTTACCTAGGAATTTAATACTTTTTGGAATCCCTTGTTGAATCAAAAATATTTGCAGCCTACTTTACAAGTACCTTATAATCAACCTGTTTAGTTAGCTAGACAATTTGGTTTTACCCAAGTCCAATAGCCTGTTCAGAGTGCACTTCAAATTATCCCATAGGTATCTGTTATGAGTAGTCAGCAAGCTAGTTCGAGTACTCTAAGTACTCCTATCCAATCTGCTGCATAGATTTCTATTCAACAACCGAGTACACCTATCCCTAGAGTTTCTCAAAACCTTGTTGTTATAACCCTTCAAATGACAACACCAATTTTTACACAGGAAATCCCTCAGATTACTGCTCATCAAACTGGACCTAAAGTTCAGTCTATTCCTCAAACCTCTGTAGGACAACCTGGTGCAACTACGGTTCAAATAAGTCTACATTTTATGGGTCAAACCTTTCAAGGTCAGTTTGTTCAAAGTCAACCATTTCAAGGGAAATTTCAATATGGAAAAATAGGAAAAAATCCAGTTTACTAGAGCCAACCATACCTTGGTTATACATATCAAATAACAGCTCAACCTCAATTCGATATGGCTAACCCTAGATACCTTGGAGGTATTCCAATCCCAACTACTCAGGATATTCCAGGTTTTCCTAGATGTACTCCTCTGAGTATTGGTATTGTTCCTCAAGGTTATAAATTTTCACAGTAAGACCCTAACCGATGGTTACCATTCATTGCAACTATAGATTTACCAGACTTATCTCAGCTAACAAATTATCCAATTTATTATCTTTAGTTTTGGTCGGCAATGCCCACTAATTTTCCCATTGATATTCCAAAGTTTGAAGGAAACTCAGGAGAATACCCCTCAAATCATGTGATTACTTATCATCTGTGGTGTGCATCCAACTTCTTAATCAATGATTCTATTTGTTTAATAATTTTTTAGAGAAATTTGATCAACTTAGCTGCAAAGTGGTACATTGAGTTACCATGTGGATTTTTCAATAATTTTAACGCCTTACCAACAACCTTCCTAATTAATTTTCAGTTGCCAATCCATTACAAAAATGGCACAAAACTTTTGACTTCATTAAAACATATTACATGCACATACATTTCAAATCACATACACGAAAGGTGACGTAGATGAAGTTTAGTGAAATGTTTTCATTATGGATCAAATTCTAGAAAAAAAGGTTCATTAAATCATTGCTTCTCAATATTACTGAAGATGTAGCTAAGGGAGGCATTGTAATAGAAGAGCGGGTCATCACTCAAGCACAGTACCTGGACCTCATTTATACAAAATATGGTACTCTTTATGAAACAATTCCCGATTTACCATGCCCAAGCCAGCGTACAACAACTCCTTCTGGTTCTCATTCCGCAAATGGTGTAATTGGTACAGTTAATATGATAAAGAGTAAGAAGAAATCATCTAAATCTACTTCTCTAATCATAACTCTACTAGATTCACCTAAAGGAGATTCTTCCCTATAAAATTTTGCCGAGATTCATGTTTTGGAATCATATACAACCAAAGAAAAATCATCTGGCAATAAGAAGTAGGGGAAGGGTAAAAATACACAAAATACCTCTCCCAAAGAAAAATCTAAAAAAACCAAACCATTAGATGAAAAACGGAAACCTCCTTATCATTTTCTTATTTATGATGAGGATCACTACACCAAAGAGTACCCACATTGGGTGAGGTATCCAAATTTTTCAAAGGTTCACCCACACCTGTTGTCTTGAAAGATTCTTTTCCATCTCAAGATCGAAAAATGATCAGATCTTATTCCAATTCATCGGCAGATATCCTGATGATGTCCCAGGTTATGGTTACGACATGATCTCAAGACTATGGATCTAAGGGTCCTGTAAATGGTAAAGAAAAAGAATCATTGAGTTAACCACCAGTATTAACTCCTTCAGTTTCCAAACCATTGCAAATTGAGAAACCTAATCTTTATTTGGTGATTAAACCTCTTTCCAAAGATGTAATTCGAAAATTATCTTTCAATCCACATGCGAGAGCCTCTCAAAATTACAATATTGTTAGAGATTTGGTCATATCCCCTTCAGCAATGTCGGCCCTCGAAGTACTGCAACCCTTTCCAGCTCAGAGGAAAATAATATTATTAGTAGGAGGAGCGATTGATCCTCAAGACTCAAATCTTATTATCTTGGATCTCAAAAAATTTGTACCTAGACTCCCACATCAAATGGATTTTCAAATTTCGGTATTACTCAAATAAAGGTTAGTTTTTCGCACAGTAATTGATGAGGGAGCATCTACGTGTATTATTTCCTTAGCTTTTCGGAAAACTCTTGATTCTCTAACAATCAATGAGTCATTGATTATTCTTAAAGCCTTTGATGGAAGAGGTTTTCACCCATTGAGAATACTACAAGATCTGCCTATAGAAGTAGAAGGAGAAATCGTAACACTCGAGGTGGACATTGTTGATGCCCCATTTCATTACAACCTTCTTCTGGGCTGAAGTTGGTCTTATGCTATGATTGTTTTTGTTTCATCAGTCTTTCAAATAATAATGCTTCCTCATAAAGGAAATATTTTTAAAATTGATCAGTTGTCTTACTTCGCTTCAGATCCTACTTCTACAGATAGTATCTAGCAAGCCAGAAAAATGGTTATCCCTTACGAAGATTTTTGGGTAGGACTAGTGAAGGATTCCGCTCTCATGGGAAATTTCACTATACCTTCTCCCAATGTACCGTGAACTATTTCCAATATAATTATGATTACATCAAGCACAATGCCATTTGATGACACATCGAATGTGCCTTTAGAATCAGAATTGGACTCCTATTGTGGTGAGATGCCTTTAAGTCCTTTTGAATTGGCATATGTAGCAGTAAAATCATATTTTGACAATCCATCAACTTATACTGATCAAATGAATGTTGTCAGTGAAGAGTATTCTTCGTTATCAAGCTCAGCCTTGACATAATTTTCGGATTATTTTCAACAAGTGTTTTCAAATGATGAAAATATCCGAGAAATCTTATCATCGGATGAATTACCATGGGATGATCTCCATCATCGATCTTATTTTTTACTTGACCTTGATAAACTCGAGAATTATTTTTCATCCATATTTTCGAATGATTATGTCAAGGAACCTAAAAATCCTATGTCGATTCTATGTTCGAATTCTAAGAAAAATTTGGGACATATTTCCACCACAATTCCTATTGACATAGCAGTTAAACCCTGAATAATTGAGAACATTCATATAGGTGCTTCTTGTTCTATTGAAGAGATAAAAATCTACAAAGCCATATTTCAGGAATTCCAAGACATTTTTGCCTGGTCTTATGAAGAAATTTCAAGTATTGATCCTAATATTATTATTCACGAAATTAAGGCATACCCAAATGGTAAGCCTCTTAGAAAGAAATTACATCTGATACATTTGTGAAAAGCTACTGCAATTAAAGCTGAAGTTGAAAAATTACTACATGCATGATTTTTTTATCCTATTCCTTTGATGGATTCGTTATCTAACATAGTTCCCACAACCAATAAATAAGGAACTATCAAATTATGTGTTGATTTTCAGGATGTTAACAAGACGTGTCCTAAAGACAATTATCCTACCCCTTATATTGGCCAAATTATTGATGATTGTGCTGGAAACGAAATATTCTTGTTTATGGATGGTTTTTATGGTTACAATCAAATCAACATACTCCCTACTGATCAGCCTAAAACACATTTATATGTCCATGGGGCACATTTTCATACTGTAAATTACCCTTTGGACTAAAACAAGGCTGGCACAACTTTTAAACAAGCTATGTCTTACGCATTTCATGATATCAAACATATTGTACAATGCTACTTGGATGACTTACCTGATCATTCTTTACGCAGACAATATCATCCTATACACTTATGTGCCATCTTTATGAGATGTAGGAATTAAAACATGTAATATTCCAAAATTTTCACATAAGCAAATTGGAATATTAGATTTTGCTACTTTCACCTAGGAGAAGAATAAATGGGTAAGGAGGCCCATGAACAATAAAATATGAATAAATTCCACCTTAGTAAGGGAATATATCACCTTAGGAGATATTTTTACACTTCCAAGTGTGAACAAGGACATTTTAGATGGAGACATAATCAAGTTTGACTAAGTCAACAACCATCCTTGAGGAGGAAGAAATACTCAAGTAAACTAGCTCAATGTGAACATGGATCAGCCTAAGACAAAAATGTAAACTCTATTTAATATCTCTATTGTGAAAAGAGGCATTGGAGGTGGATTATTTTACCAAGTCAAAATTGCAGCCACAAGAGGAGGGAAGCAAGCTAGGGCAGCACAATTTTGAAAGAGGAAGCTTCATGAAGAAGTCACCTCAACATTGTGTGGGGTCCGGGGTGAGGAGGCTCACCAAAGATAAAAGGAAGGCACAGAATCAAAGGGATTCATTCATGTATTCATATATTTTGGTCTAGAGACCATTTTCATACTTCATCTATTTAGCCAGAGTCGCTGCACTGCTTAGTGCAAAGAATTCCTGTGCGGGAATTCCATCCTCTCTTTAAATAAGCTTGCTTAAGGTATAAAGAGGGAAGGATTAGAGCTTAATTTATGTATTTGTCTTGAGGAAATTCATCTACATTCAGCTACAACATAGTCATATTTATAAAAATGCATCCTTGATGCAGGGGCAGCAGCAACAAAACTGCACCCTTTGATTTTGTGCTAATCTTTGAGGAGGAGGTGCTTATTTTCCTTCGGGAGCTCCAATAAGAAGGCCTAAGGCCATTCTATGTATTATTCAGCACTTATATGTCATATTCAGTCATTTTTAATACATTTTTGCATTAAAATGCATTATTTTCTGCAGTGTTGCTTTGTACATGCATTTTGCTGGAAACCTTGTCGGGTACCTTGTTTCTACTGTATAAGTGATTAAACCTCCATTTATTTGCTGTGTGATTCATATAAGTTGTATATCAGACCCATTTATTTATTTTATGTAGAAACCATCATGGGAATTATTCTCTCACTGTATTCAAAAATTTCTGTTTAGTAAAGTCATGGGAAATTAGTGTTTTCTAGCCTAGTCGGGAAAGGAGGAGCTGTTTAATATATCTAGAAGCATTATTGTGAGCTCAAATTCAGAGAATAGGTCCCTATTGACCTAAGATATCATATCCAACCGTTTTCCTTTCTTATTTTTACGCTCATTTCTGAAAATAACCTTTTAGGGCATAAAATCCCCTTTTTCCCCACTTTCCGGATCATGAAATGAGATAAAAGTTGCTGCTGTAACTAAAAATGATGCATATTTGTTTATTATGTTTATTTTAAGCTTATTAATAATAACAAGACCGTTATACATCTTATTCATTGCTGAGATCCAGATGTGGGATATTACAGTGGTATCAGAGCAAGATCTTTGGCTCAGCCTGTGGCTTCAAGACAAAGTGTTGAATCCCTGAAGGAGGAATATTTAAAGTTCTATAGACAGAGTCTACAAATGGCTAGGTAGCCTCTAGATCTCATCCTTTTTTCAAAGGTGACATATCCAGTAAATGCCCCTGCAGTCAATCTCTGGAATAGAATTTTGATATTCCTGAAAAGGGAACTTTACAACGGTATTAGAGAAGAGAAGAGAAGAAAAATATATTAGAATGATGGAGAGGATTATTTTACTCTCATCCATTTTCAGATCTAAGAAGAAAGAAGAAGAGAAATACACTGAAACTCCAAAAGGGTTTCAAGGAGGAGAAATTTGCAGAGAAACCTCTAGAAGGTTTCAAGAAGTAGAAGCAGATGCATGCACTTCCGGTTCTTGTAAAGGAAGTGAAGAGAAAGGAGACCACTTAGAGCATGAAATCCTAAGTGGATATTTGGCATAATACAAGTGCAAACCTATGGCTATCAAATAAACCCTAGATTTTCCTCAGTTTATTCAACTGAGAGAAGAAAGAAGACCCTGCAGCAAAGGAGAGATCAAAGGAAATAGGTTCCTATTTTCTAAATTTGATGGGCCAACTATAGCAAGAGCTTGGGCAAGGAAGCTTGAGGCATTATTCCTACTTCATCTAGTGGTAGAGGAGGAGGCAACAGAAGTTGCAGCGCTGCACCTAGATGGTGAAGCCAATGCTTGGTGGTGCAGTCACTTGAGACACACAAGAGTGACTTCTTTTTCTGAGTTTACTCAAGAGCTGATCGGAATCTTTGATGGAGGAAGATCAGAGAAGAATAGACCCACACCACCATGGGAGGGAGACCAGCACTGCCATGGCCTTAAGAGAGTAGCCTTCTACATTTGCAGTTGGATCAACAAACATAATGGAGAGAGGAACTCTTGCTGCCATAGAAGATGTTCCAAAGGCTCACAAAGGTATGCATAAATTTCCATGTCTTAAAATTTTAGAAAATTCTATGGAGAGGTTTGGATATTTGCTTGCATATGGCCCAGGATCGAAATGTATTGCTAAGATAGAGCAGTAGGATTGCACTGCGTTGTGAAAGCTTGGAGGGTTTAAGGGAGAATTGAACCATCAACCTCATGCATCACTGACGAGTTACACACAACCCTTGAGGTTGGAGTGTGAATTATTGGAGGATGGAGTGGACTTTGCTCCAATAAAATTCATGCAGAAGAAAATTTTCATCCGGGATTTGACACATGAGATAGCTAGAATGCCCTGGAGGAGGGTTACAGTGCTGTCAAGAAGCTACAGCAAGAAGGATTTTCCTTCAAGTCACTTGGATCGTTATGGGTTCAAGATAATCATTGATGAGAGATCTTTTCTTGGAGGTCTCCAAGTAGTGGCATTTTAGCATCTCATGAAATGCAAGGAGAAAAATATGATATGGGAGGATGGTAGCCTCTTTGGGAGGAATTCCAAGATGGAGATTCCTTGGAGGCATTCATCAATGGATAGGTGGATGTGGATAGAGAGAAAGAAGCTGAAAGGTTACTTGCAACTCTATGATACTGGTCAGCAGGAGGCAAGACTGCGTTGGCTACTCTTGAGAGAGTTTGGCCATCATGTGGCATATCCTTCTTCTAAGGGTATGAGGGAGGAGGATACTTGGTAGAGTACCTGTATCATGGGGAAGCAGGGAGTATGGATGCATTATGATGGTATGGTCATTTTGTTTTCACTACATCAGTTATATTATGGAGGTATTGTTTCTGGGAATATCACCCTAGAGGTTTGTTGGGTTTAAACCTCCACAGAGCAGGGGCATGCTACTTAAGAAGGACTCACACAACCATACATGTTCATGAAAAACTAAATAGAGTAGATCGAGGAAGTTACCCGTAGGTCCTACGGTTGAAGCAGATCTCGCGGGGTCCAAACCCCCAGCAACCCTTCTTCCTCCTTAACCTGAAAGACAAGAAGAAACAAGCACAAAGAACTGGTTGTACAGCATATATCTACTCTAAATGTTAGTGAAATCCATATAAAACATTAGATAAACCATAATGAATGCTTAAATAACAATATTCTCATATATGCAAGCAGACACTAACACGTATATTTCGGGAACAAGGTGGTACTTTTGTATTATAAATAGCATGTACAGAAATAACGAGTGGAGAGATCACCTGAATCCTTCCACAATCTTCGAGCAGACCGTCGTCTGGATCCGTCCCACCCTTGCCTCGCTAAGATTCCTTCCGAACTAGTGCATACGAGATGACATATAGGAAGATGAGCATCTCCAGGAAACAAAGGTTTCCTAAAATGAACTGGGAAGTGCAGGAGGCACGGGAATTCAGACTTGGATAGGGAATACCAACAGAGTATAATATCAATAATTTCTCTTTCCCCCTTAGGCCATGCACATGAGGGGCTTTTATACTCCCTCAAAGTAGTTTCAACAGTTGGAAATAGTTGGCCACGTGCTGGGGTGGTTGAACTACCAGAGTAACCATCAACCCAACTCAGAAATAGGGATTTTTTATATATTTTTTAATGATTTTAATGGCATACGCGGAAAAGTGCATGTGGACTCGCGTATACACGCAGAAAAAACTGGGCATAACCGCGTATGGGTATTTTTACACTGTTTTTTAGTGAATTTTTCCAAGTCTGTAGGAATGGGTGCCCAAAGCCATAAAAGCAATCATGAATCATATGAAGGTGAGAAATGATGCTATAACATATGCCCCCTAATATATGAGGTCAGAAGGGGTACATGATGGCCGAAATGTATTATGCACATAGAAAGAACCTCGCAAGGACAAGAGAGGACTTCACCAGATTTCAACCTGCCAAAAACCAATGAAAGAAAACAGAGAGTCAACTCATGCTGAGGCGGGCATACCCATGCTCAGTCAAAAATACATCATATAGAGATTACTGAATAGATCCAACATGTATACAAGTATAACTGAACTGAAAGTACACAATGAATCATCTGAGCATGGTCCGGAAATATAAGTTTGAATCAATGTCCAAGTGTCACATATAGAAAGTTGATCAAGGAAGCTGCAACTGGATGTCTGATCATATAAGTAACTGAATCTCCAAGTACCAAATCATAAGAGGTGGAACAAACGGTACTATCACGCAACTCGGGAGCCAACATATAGAATGCTGATGTACTGAACTACAACATATAAGGGTGGACGACATCACTGGCAGAAACTGAATGGACTGTCAAAAGTGAACCGAAAAATGCTGATGCAACCCGAGGTCTTCACCGATCACTATGGCACAATTCTACACAATGGGAATAAATGAGCTGAAGTCGACCATGTGAGAAATCGTTGGATTACCGATCAATGATGTATACCGTTAACCAACGCAAGACAACTCACCAATAATGAAAATGAGTGTCAAGGTGCCCCAGTACTATCTGACAAGTGCGAATGAATGAGTTGAAGTCGAACACTTGAAAGAATCTACCAATCAGGAGGCAATGATGAATCCAAACTGTCGATAGCGAAGATTTTGCCACTAATGACTGCAAACCCTAAGGTACTGACAAAAAGACTCTAGACCTTATTCCCAAAGCAATGAGTCGGATTCGATGGGAAAAGATCTGTTGGAAGGAAGGCATTAAGGCATCCCACATCAGTCCAGCGCGAGTGTAACCCGCAGGCCAAGATTTGGAAGGAATCGGAAGAAGTAGAGTGACGGAACCAAAACCGAAGTACGTTTCCGACATGCACAAGATGAAGCTAGCGCATGGAAGAAACCCTCTGAACCAACCAATAATGAAAGCTGACACAGAGGCGAGAAATCCACCGATAGGTTCAAATGGAAATCAAGGTACTGCACGAATCCCAAGTGTGATAATGTATGCTGACGTCGAACACAGGGGAAACCACTCAGTCAAAGACCCATAATGATGATCAAATGCTAAGCACAAGGTCACCTATCAATGATGGAAATAGGGCCAGGGTGCGGCTCTAGGTTTGCTCTCAGAGCAATGTGTCGTAGTCGATAAGAGACAAACCCGCCGGCAAGAAGTCAATGGGGACCTTCTCAAACCAGCACGAGCAAAGGACCAAAACATTTGATGTGATAGAACAAGATACCGACAAGACCGGGTAGGCTGACTGAATAATGAGTCAAGAGACACCGCAGAATGGCCGACTCTGGTTAGACTTCCCTTGAACAAAAGCACGACTCGTGATGACCATGGCAGTAAAAAGTGACACTGTATAAGTCTGTTATGTAGGAGGCAAAACAAACTCTCCATATGATTGGAAGAGATAACCAACCGAGGGAGGACTGACAAGTGAAACATGGTAAAGGCTGAACCTAGGTCAAAACTAAAACCATCCCAAATGAAGGAAATATATATAAGTATATGTGCTTTGTTCAAGGGCGACAAACTGACTCTATACTGCCATCAAAACAACGAAGATACATCTCGTTCCCGCTCTTTTTGTTATATTTGATTTTTTTGTCTTTTTCATATAATAAGCCTGAAAAAGAATAAAAGAATGCTATGGTACAATGGATAGAACGAGTATCAAAAATCAGATGCACTAGTTCTTGGGATTGGAACAATCCTATGCTCAATGCAAGGTGGCGGAAACTGGTAAGCGATACTCAAAGGAACGTTCCATCCATGGGTAAAAGGGTTTCAAGTCGTGATAGCTAAGTGCATGCAATGGTTAACTTGTACAAATAGTCAAGGTCAAAAGTTGGCTTAAACATCGAGTCCAAATGAAGCCGGCTAAAGGCCAGGATAAACAAGTAGCCAATATGCAATGTAGTAATACAACTTAATGACACCAGGGAGCCTCTAGGGTAAAAGCCAGAAAAAATGATAGTGAAGAAGAAGAAGAATGAAGCTTCAACACATAATTCATTGCGGGACTAAAGAGGACTCCCGAGCCTACATAAAACGCAGCATGGGCAACAAGTGATAGCGAGGAACTACCTAGGAAGCCCATGTAAACGAAGGCTCTACCATCAAGTCATGATTAAATAATCGGCGAGTGAAATGGGTGTAATACTCATGACCTGATGGGATCAACCCTAAGGCAAGTGATCAGTATGGAGGCTAGTATGCAAGATGCAACGGAAAGTGATTTCCCTAACCTATATGCCAGTGAAGATCATATACCTGCCACGACGAGTCGGTAATCATGGATCAAAAACTGGGAAAAATCTCAAAATCGTCAAAATGTACCTGAAAACATACCAAACTGGGCACTTCCAAGCATCCAGGTTATGCAGCTTAAGATAGATCGAAAAAAATAAGCATAACAAGTTTTTTCGAAAATTTTCAACTTTTTTAGCCATAAATAGAAAAATTACCTCATATTTGGTTCATTATTGCATTGCTGATTTGGAAAAAAGTGCTCTGGAGCAAAAAAATTCTTTCGTCAAATCAGGAACAACCGACCGTCGAAACGCACCGAATTTTCAGGTAGGCTCGTCAATCATCCTTGCAAATCATTTTGTCTGTTTGGAAATTAAAATTTAGTGATTTTCACCATTAAAACCCTTGCTAAAAAACGCGGACTTGCGCATACGCGGGTTCATAACAGGAAAGTCGTGTATACATGCGACTGTGCAAAGAAAAAGTCGCGTATGCACAGGTCCGAATCAAAAAATGCATGGCTAATGCATGATTGATTGAATTTTGACAGGATGACAATCTCATGGAGAGAGTGTGAACACAATGCAATTGATCAAGAGGTCATGCAAGATCGAGCATCGCAAAATATTCTTCGAAATTGCGGATTGTTCAAATTCTTCAAAATTCCAAATATGAAAAGCAATGTTCGGTTGCTAGAAATGCTCGTCAATTATTGGGAACCAGACCATGATTGCTTCGTTATAGATCAGATTCCAATACGCATTGAAGTGGAAGACATATATTTTATCACTGGACTCTCTCGGAGGGGAGAACCAGTAGACTTGCACGGGAAACCCCTGGGAGGGTTAACCGTGGAAGATTATGTCCACGTGTATTGCGTAGAGGGTTCCAAGAAAGTTGGAACTCAGATTGCGATTAAAGATTTGAGGGATTTGCACATGAAAATCCTCCTTTTCACCATCAGCAGAGTGGCAGGATCTGCCTCTCTACATCAGGCGTCCAGGACGCAAATGAGCATAGAAGTAGAATGCTTGACTCATGTGTATGATTTGTGCACAGCCCTATTACTGAACACGAAGCAACATTTGACCTAAATCTGCCAAGAAAAGACCAAACACTTTGGCTACAGTACCATTTTGAAAACATTCTTCTTTGAGAAGATACCAACATTGAGACCCAGAGTTATCTCTACTATTAGTAGCCCGAGGGACCCAAGAATTGCCCGTTGGGCAGACATGATGAAGAGATTGGGGGGTAGTGAAGTACCCCGGACCACATGGGACGATGAGTTCTTCCTTTGGTGGGGAGAACAAATCATCGCAGTGGACGACTATCCCTATGCCGAGATGGACTTTCGTGGAGATCCAGATCTTGTTCTTCCACCAGGCACAGCATGGGGCATAGTCGGTAAGTTTGCAAAAATTTTTGACTTATACAATTTTTTTGGATTTTTTCAAATATGTATGAAAAAACGAAAAACAAACATGTTTTTGATTGGATTCATAATGACTGACAATTTAGAATGATCATGATTCAGATGTTGGACCAGTTCGACCTGAGGGTTTCCCGCGCCATAAGCGTCGCAAGGGCGAAGCAGATACAGTGGATTCAGACAGGACCCTCCAGGATGTGCAGAGGAACTTGGAGGGGTTAACCCGCCAAATACCTATGGCTGCCGTGGAAGACCTGCCGGAAGCCATCCAGAGATGGGTGGTAGGAGTGCCCCGAGACTGGGTACGATTATTCCGCCGAGTTGCCACCGTGGTCATGTTCTATAGGAACACGACTTCTGGGCAGGGACCTCAGTAGTAGATAGATATTATGTATTAGATGACTGTATATTCTTTTTTGAGACTGAACATGATCGGGGCATAAGCCCAAGTTTTGTATGACCTTATGGATCCAAATTTTGTAAAGTTTTTGAACACTCTGATGATATATATACAGCGATATTTGATGTGATGTGATAAATGTATCAAAATTTATGATGTTTTTTATGATTAAATTTTATTGTATTGAATGATTAATATGCCAATCTAGTGCCTGATTAGCTAATGAGTCAGCCAACCAATTGTTAGCTCAAGGAATATGAATGAAAGTTAAAAATTGAAATGACCTTTGTAACAAATGTACCCTCAAGAACAACCGGAGTAAAAATGGATCTCGAACCCGATAAGTATTGTTCAACTACGACACCACCAGCTGAGAGTCCAAGAAAACTACCAACGAATCAACACCCAAAGATATTGCCTCCGAGAGTAGATGAACAACTGCAGTGTATTCTGCTATATTATTGGAAGCAGGACCAATGCAGACCCCTCTTGATACTAACAGCTGACCGGATGGATAATGAAGCACCCAAGCCCCGGAAGCTAAGTTCCAGGTGTGTCTACTAGCACCATCGGCGAAACCAAAATGACTCATGACATCCAACACAACCTGCCAAAGCAGATCAAAAACATCACCAACTCATCAAAGATCGAAAATCAACCAGATATGTACAAAGAAAAAACTACTATATACAAAAGCAACATGCCAGACCGAAGCCTAGGCATAATACTTCTTCAAATAGAGCCCATTGCGGGGCTCCGGCAACTCGTTCCCTTCGAAATCAACCAAGGTTTATGCTCCTTTCTTAAGGAATTTTTTAACGATATAGGGGCCATACCACATAGACTTAAACTTTCCTGCCCCCAGGGCATCTTTTTCTTGGGCATAGACCAAAACAAGGCCACCTTCCGAAAAGACCCTAGGCTTGACCGCCTTATCGTACTGAAATTTAACTCGGTTTTTATGCGCTTCATTCATCGTGGCGGCATCCCGACACTGCTCATCGAGATGTTCCAGATGAAGAAGCCGTTCTGCCAGACTAGAAGTGTCAGGAAGAAGTTCAACAACTAACTTAAGAGAAGGAATCTCGCATTCAATGGGAAATACGGATTCCACCCCGTGCACTAGCTGAAACGGAGTAAAGCCAGTTGCAGTTTTCACTGACGTCCTGTATGCCCAAAGTGCAAGATATAGCATAATATGCCAGTTGGATCTATGTTTATCAATTGTCCTTTGAAGAATTGTCTTCAAGGATTTATTCACGGCTTCCACTTGCCCATTGGCTTGAGGATAATATGGAGATGAATGCTCCTGCCGGAAACCCAATTTGAGAGCCAACTCAGCCATCATACTATTCTAAAAATGACTGCCATGGTCAGTGACAATCTCTCTAGGAATACCAAAACGAGCGATAACCTGGTTGAAAAGGAAAAGAGCTGCAGTCTCACCATCGTTCCCAAAAGTAGGCATAGCCTCGACCCACTTTGTAAAGTAGTCTACTGCTACAATAATGTACTTGTGACCTTTAGCCGAAGGTGGGTTACAAGTAGTATAATCAATACCCCACTTTGTAAAGGGATCGACAGTAATGATTGGAAAAAGCGGAGCTGGATGAGCGCGCATTTTTCGAGTATAGACCTGACACAGATGACACTTTTTGACCGATTCAATACAATCCTTGAAAATCGAGGGCCTAAAGTACCCAACACGAAAAATCTTTTGGGCTGTAGCAAGCCCAGATAAATGACCCCCACAAGCTCCACTGTGGGAATCATTGAGCACAGCCTCAGCTTCTTCGAAATTTAAGCAGTGTCTTAGGATTGAATCAACCCCTCGATGGTATAAAGCATCACCAATAATCAAATAATTCTTGGCCAAGTGACGCAACCTACGACGCTCATCTTTCGAAAAAGTAGAGGGAAACTTCGCAGTCTGGAGATACACAATGATATCTCCGTACCAAGGATCCTGTGAAGAGATAAGAAACAAGTGTTCATCCGGAAAGGATTCATCATAGTTCATCTCTTCTCCACAGGGAAACTCGAAGATCAATTCCGCGAAAACTAATGATTTCTTGGATTTCGCAGACAGAAACTCAAGATCAAATTCCTGTAAAATCACAATCCATCTATTGTATTTGCCCCCAATCACTCGCCTACTGAGGACAAACTGAAATGTATTGGCTGCTGCCAAAACATAAATTTTTCAAAGAATAATGTAATGCCGGAGTCGTTGCACAGCATGAACTGCTGCTAAAGCTAATTTTTCTATCGGAGTGTACCGGAGTTCAGGTCCTACCAATCCTAAACTTAGGTAGTAAATAACATGCTCTGCAAGAGCATCATCCTCCTGAACCAGAACCATACCAATGGTAGATTCTGCTGCTGCCAGATACAAAAGGAAATCCCTGCTATAATTAGGTGGACTCAATAAAGGAGCAGAGGTCAATGCTTTTTTCAAAGCATCGAATGAGCGTTGAGCGTAGTCGTCCCAAAGAAAAGGAACTTCTTTCTTCAACAATCTCATAAATCCCTTTGTAACTTCAGCATAATTAATGATAAACCTCCGAAGAAAATTAGACTTTCCTTGTAGACTTTGAAGCTGACGTATAGAGGACGGGGGAGGCAACCGAAGTATTGCCTCAACCTTGAAGGGATCTACCCTTATCCCTTCCCTAGACACAATGAATCCCAATAACCGGTCGGATGTAACCGCGAAAACGCACTTGTTCGGATTCAATCTAATCTTATAGAACCAACACCTTTCAAATATTTTCCGAAGGTGACTAGGATGATCCATCCTCTTTTGAGAATGAGCAACTAAATCATCCAAGTATGCCTCGATAATCTTTTTGATGTCGTGGAAGGCGTATGACATGGCCCGCTGAAAGGTAGCCCCAACATTTTTAAGACCAAAAGGCATCTTCTTGTATGCAAACATACCCCAGGGAAAAATAAAGGCAGTCTTATGTTGATCTTCAGGACGGATAGTAATTTGATTATATCCGGAGAAACCGTCCATGAAGGAGAAAATATCATTACCGGCACACTCGTCAATGATCTGATCGATAAATGGTGTGGGGTAATTATCTTTAGGACATGCTTTATTTAGGTCTCTGAAATCAATGCACACTCGAATCGTTCCTTGCTTTTTATCTACAGGAACGGGGTTTGAAACCCATTCAGTCAAAGGAACAGGGAAAATGAATCCCGCCTTAAGCATCTTCTCAACTTCAGCTTTGATAGCTGCTGCCTTCCTAGGATTGCCTGGACGAAGTTTTTGCCTCACCGGCTTAGCGTTTTCTTACGTCTTGATCTCATGCTGGACAATAGATGGATCTATACCCGGCATTTCCTCGTAAGACCAAGCGAATACAACCCTATACTCTTTAAAGAGCTCGGTGTAAATTTGAACCTCTTCACGGGAACATTCAGCTCCGATGAAGACATTCTCAATAATATTGGGATCCCTGGAAATGTTCACCGGGATAGTTGGAGAGATCACAACCATGTTCCCTTCAGCATAAACCTGTGTTGGTGCTAAGGGGTTCAAGACTGGGTGAACAGGACTAGGAGACGGAGGACTTGGAAAACTTGTTTCAACTTCGCTCAAGTCAGGTAAGAAGTAAGACCGATGATGCAAATCATCCCACGGTCTATCTATACCAGTCATGGCTTCCAGGATGGCCTCTTCAGATGGAAGAGTGGTATCAAGGCAATCCTGGGCAGAAGAAGAACTAAGTGTCCAAGCCGGAGCCACATCGCCATCCAACTCTTCCAGTGAAAGAGGAGCTGGGATGGATTCTGCAGAGTCAACAATAGACTGATAAGCAATCTCAGCTGCAGAAATAGGAAATGCCATTCCACCCACTTGACCTTCCGCTAATGTGGCGGTAGGGGAAGGCAAGGTCCAAGGGTCCGAAAAATAATGAGTTCTGAAGAACTCTCTTCGAAGAGGAGCCTTGGAGGATGAAATAGCATTTATGTGCACCGTAGGAGGAGGAAGATTGAAAGTACCCATCAAGGAAGAATACATTCCAACTCCTAAATTCTCAACAGGCACCTTAGAATTATCCAACTTAGGAACAGATGAGTTAGTAGACGCATTCGGGTCTATAGGAGGACAGTCCAGTTGATCCACTGTAACGATCCTCCCTTCGTGAGGGAAACATATAATTCGAAATAATGAGGATGCAATGGCATCCATCTCATAAATCCAGTTCCTCCCCAACAGAAGGTTGTAGTCCAAGCTTGCATCCACTACCTCAACCTCTATATTGACAGTTTTTCCCCCAACAAAGATGGGCAAAGCTGGGACAATACCATGGGGCCTGTGAGAATGACCGTCGAACACAGTCAGAAGAGTGGTAGATGGAACAGCTTTGGGATATCCAAGTGTCTTCCAGCATGCAAGAGACATCACGCATGTGGAAGCACCCTCATCAACAACCGTCCGAAAGATGTTACACTTCCGGTACGATGATTTAATATGAAAAGCCATGTGATGAGGAAGTCTCTTCTTAAAATTAGTCATATCAAAAGTAATCAGAAGAGAATTTTTCGGATCAATATCCCCAATGGCAGTGAGCAAAGCACTGCGTTGAGCCGGAAAAGACTGGAGTACCTCTAAAGCCAACATAGCACAAGGACTCTGCTCCAGATCTTCTACAATCGAGTAGTTCTGGGCAACCCGCGCATTTGGATTAATCGTTGATCGCTTAGAAGATGCTTTGGGCATCCGAGGCATAGACTCAACAGTAGGCTTCGTAATTTGAAGTGGCTCAGTAGCATCAGGAACCTCCTTAGCTTTCGAAGACTCTTCTCCGCCATAATCATGGGATCTTGTAGCGATATCCGCGTGAGCACTCATCATGAAAATGTTCGATGGAATTTCCCCTTCCTAGGTGCCTCCAGAGGAAGCCCCAGGATTTTGGTTCGCGCCAACAACTAATTGTTGCCCTTGGGGAAAAGGGTTTGTTAACATGGCCTGGGAACTGGAAGAACCCTGCTGAGCTAACAAGCACTGAGCATCCTGAATTTTAGGGCAAAGGTACGTAAGATGGTCTCCAGCACATAGCTTGCATGGAAACTTCACTTTCTTCTTCTCCTTTGGACCCTCACCAACACGCTCGTTGGTTTTATTTTCATTACCCTTCTCGTTCTTGCCCTTCTTCTTGTTATTTCGTCCCTTCTTCTTCCCTTCGAATTGTTGATTTCCTTTGGGATCAGAAGCTTAGATAGCATTTATGGACAAAGACTGGGAAGGCGATGACTCAGCAGGCATAGCCTGACTAGAAGGAGAAGATTGTAAAGACAACTGCTGCAGTTGAGAAAGCAGGCTGGCTGCACCACTATTGATCAATCCGACAAGCCCATCACCATGCGGACCAGGCTTAGTTTTGGATAAATCTAATTTGGAGCGAGGAGCATTGGGAAAATATTTATAAAGGACCCCAGACTGAGAATAGATCAATTCCAGCTGCTGGGCCCTAAAAATGGCCCGCTCCTCAGAAAATACCCCAGATAGGGATACATCCTTTGAAATTTCTGACTGCAGAGATTTCAGAAACCATTCGAGAAGGAATTCTCCTGGAATATGAGCTTTAATAAGCCTCTTCCTTCTCCTCCATTCCTGAATGTGATCAGAAATGTGGGTTGCCTCGTCTTGCTTAAAATTAGCTAGGAGTTCAGTCCCAGCCTCATATCTGACAGGCAACTAAAAATGGTTTAGAAATGTGACAGTCAGTTCTCCAAATGTAGCAAAACTGCCCCCAGTTAGCTTGATATACCATTTGGCAGCATTTCCAGTTAGGGTGCGTTGAAATAATCTCAACCTAATCGAATCATCGATCAGGGAGTTCGAAGAACTCCATAAGTGGAAAGTGGTGATGTGGTTAGCCGGATCTTCTCCATTCTTACCTTCAAACTTTGGAATGTCTAAAGGAAGTTTGGTGGGAACCGGAGGCCACCCCGGACTATAACGAATCGGATCATTAGCCAACTTCGACAGATCTGGCAAGTTTAACGTTGCCAGAAAAGGTAAGCGAGGCGGAGCCTGAGGATTCCATCCTTGATGGGATGGATTCCCAACATTTTGAAAAGAATACCCTGGATTTGATGAGGCACCAGGTTGCCAGAAAGAACTCGTAGCAAAAGGAGAAGAACCTCCTCCCCACGCCGAGTTACCAAAGCCCAGACCAGTTCCCCCCGCTGAAGTATTAAATGAAGAGGAAAGCCCCTGGTAGGGGTTCCAGGCATTAGACAGAGGAGAAAAAGTCTGATAAGCACTCGATGAAGGGAAAGAAGCATTCTCTTGATGACCTGCGTAAAACTGATTCCCTGCCCCCGCTGTAGTGAATACATGGTTCCAACCTGTAAAAGTAGTCGAACTTTTCCCCCCAGACCAAGGGTTGAAACTTTGAGTCTGAGAAGTAAACAGAAAGGACCCTAAAGAAGGATTCGAACTAGGAATGTGTACAGTTCCGAAGGGGAACCCTTGAAACGAAGCTGATCCACTAGCCATGGAAGACATGGGTGTAGATCCAGCTGAAGCAGCGGAAAAGGAAAAAGAAGGAATCCCACTAGTGAGCATTCCAAAACAGAAGGGACCAGATTGAGAAGCATGTGCTTGGGTGAAACCAGAGCCAAACACAGCAGCACTAGAAGCAATCGAAGATGAAGCAATAGTGCCCCCTGCTTCAACAGAAGCAGGAGTCTGAATGCCTGCAGCACTCACAGCAGAAGCCGCGTTCCCAGTCGTGGCCATCGAAAGGTAAGAATGATACGGAAGATCTTCCGGTCTCTCTGACTCAGGTCCAATGTACTGAACAACGAACGGATAATCAGGAGGAAGAGGAGATGGACCTGATGCAGGAGGTTCAGGTATGTCTTCAATTTGAAAATCTTCTTCCTAAGGAAATAAAACTCGCGAGGTGAGCAGAACGCTCCTCTCGGAACCGACACCAGAATCAGCTATGAAACCTTCAGACCCCTGTGGAGGATCTCTCTCCACTACGTCAGACGCAACCGGGTGGTAACCACCTGCTAAATCACTCCTATGCCTTCTCGAAGAAGGCTTTGAACTCTCGGGAGATAACCCCCGGATTCTCCTCGATCGACGAGGTGCTTGATCAGCCACTTTTATAGATTTTAATTAGACTAAAAAAAAATGTAAATCTAAGAAAGCTAGGAGCAAAGAGCATTCACTAAAAGAAAAATCCCTAAGATACAATCAAGCAAACAGCCTCCAAGTATTTCTGCTTCGAGTGATGAGGACTGGACACCAAAATACAGGAAAGCGAAATATAGGACCTCCCGAAAGCAGTCTGGGATAATTACTGCTTTGGAGGATTGAGAGAGAGAAGAGGAAGAGTTGCTCTCACATTTTGCATGATGTTGCAATGGGAGGAGATGGCAACATTATGAGAGGAGTATTTGACATTGAACATATCAGAGGATGGATTTATGAGTTGGCAGGAGCCTATTTGCATAGGCCAACATCACTGTCACTTGGGAGCATGAGCTTATTGGTGGAATGTTCCTAGGATCACTTCATATTTGATGAACTTGGTGGGCATAGAGTAGGTGATATTGATAGAGTGGTGGATGGACTCATTGGTTGTTGTGGTATGCTCTCCTTGACTTGGATTTTCAAGCATAAGAAGGAGGATTCTCGTGGGGCATGTGATTCACTCCTCTTCAGATTGATATGCCATACCACTATGGAGGATTCATCTATGGATCTTGTCACCATCTGGCTTCCATCACATGGTAAGAAATTTTTTGTTGCACTTATTGATTGTTCATCACTATATCTGTATACTCTTACCATGTCCTTGCAGTGCATTGCTCTACAAAGGGGCAAGCTTTTCTTTGGGCTCCATGGTCCATCTTTGGCTAGCTATTATGATGGAGACAACCATATAATGTATGATCCGAGGCAAGTATATGGTTGCTTCTTATGTGCTCAATTGACATATTCAGCCATCTACTATTTTCTATTGGGTGTGATGGCTTATACAACAAGCCATATGTCAAGAGACAACTTTCTATACCCTTTTTTGAAGCTGCAGTGGGGAAGACTGCACTGTGACCACTTGGGAGACTTTTGGTACACTCCAGCACTACATAGAGCCTTCAGCCTTCCTATTATTATGATGCTGATCATGATCCTATGTGCTGATGTTATTCTTGCCTATATGAGGAGCATGATTGGAGGAGGAACACATCGAGTGGGTGTGTTCTTGGTGGAGGATAATCCCCGCACTTTATGCATTACATGCTCTAAGGGGAGCATGGGAAGAGACATGGCCTCTACAGCAAAATATTTCTCTCTTTATGAGGAGGACCATGAGATGGATGGGGTGCCATATGATGATGGTCTCTTATCCATCATGTATGAGATATTTTGGGCCAGCTTGATGCATAACGCTGGGAGAGGGACCTTTGGAGGTCTAGCTTCCTTCTTGCCATTTGAGGGCAACATGATGGCAGCCAAAGATCAGAAAATCCTTTAAACTTGTCTTAAGTGGAGAATAAAGCAGCATGGGGTAGACTAATATGTCTACCATGTCTAAATATTCAGCCCACCTACTTTGTCGGAGCTGTAGGTGGAGGATGATTTGCATGAGTTACCATTTTGGAGGGTGGCTGATCTTGTTTGGTTGGTAGCTTGGGGAGGAGAGATTCAAAGTGGGATGATGAATCCCAATCTATATCATCCCTCATGCTTCAATAGGACCTACAAACAAACCATTTTTTCTTCCATGGATGTTCCATTGTCACACAACGTTAGCTATTTGAGATGTTCCCCAATAGATGGCTTGCACACTTGGGAGGGGAAACTTGGAGATATATTGATGATACAACACCTTGATCCTTGGAGGATTTCATATTATGAGGTTTCTGTAGGGGAGAAGAGGGTGCTCCTCAGTCCTATCCTTGAAAAATAAAAGATGAATAAATTCCACCTTGGTAAGGGAAGATATCACCTTAGGAGCTGGTTTTACACTTCCAAGTGTGAACAAGGACATTTCAAATGGAGACATAGTCAAGTTTGACTAAGTCAACAGCCATTCTTGAGGAGGAAGAAATACTCAAGTAAACTAGCTCAATGTGAACATGGATCAGCCTAAGACAAAAATTTAAACTCTATTGAAGATATTTAGTGTGAAAAGAGGCATTGGAGGTGGATTAGTTGACCAAGTCAACAACGCAGCCACAAAAGGAGGGAAGCAAGCTAGGGTAGTGCAGTTTTGAAAGAGGAAGCTTCATGAAGAAGTCACCTCAACATTGTGTGGGGTCTGGGGTGAGGAGGCTCACCAAAGATAAAAGGAAGGCATAGCATCAAAGGGATTCATTCATGTATTCATATATTTTTTTCTAGAGACCATTTGCACACTTCAGCTATTTAGCCGGAGTTGTTGCACTGCTTAGTGAAAAGAATTCCCATGCAGGAATTCCATCCTCTCTTTAGATCAGCTTACTTAAGGGATCAAGAGGGAAGGATTAGAGATCCATTTATGTATTTGGATTGAGGCCATTCATCTACATTCAGCTACATCATAGTCATCTTCAGAAAACTGCGTCCTTGATGCAGGGGCAGCAGTAGCAAAACTGCACCCTTTGATTTTGTGCTAGTCTTTGAGGAGGAGGTGCTTATTTCCCTCCAGGAGCTCCAATAAGAAGGCATCAGGCCATTCTCTATATTATTCAGAATTTATATGTCATATTAAGTCATTTTTAATATATTTTTGCAGCAAATTGCATTATTTTCTACAATGTTGCTTTGTACATGCATTTTGCCTGAAACCTTGCCGAGTACCTTGTTTCTACTTTATAAGTGATTAAACCTCCATTTATTTGTTGTGTGATTAATATAAGTTTTATATCAGACCTATTTCTTCATTTTCTGTAGAAACCCTCATGGGAATTATGCTCTCACTGTATTTAGAAATTTCTATTTAGTAAAGTCATGGGAAATTAGTGTTTTCTAGCCTAGTCGGGAAAGGAGGAGTTTTTTAATATAGCTAGAAGCATTATTTTGAGCTGAAATTCGGATAATAGGTCCCTCTTGACCTAATATATCATATCCAACCATTTTCCCTACTTATTTGTACGCTCATTTCTGAAAATAACCTTTTTAGGGCATAAAATCCCCTTTTTCCCCACTTTCCAGATCATGAAATAAAATACAAGTTGTTTCTGTAACTAAAAATTTTGTATATGTGTTTATTATGTATATTTTAAGGTTATTAATCATAACAGGACTGTTATATAACTTATTCATTGCTGAGATCCAGATCTAGGATATTCCATAACATTCGTTTGAATCTGCACAAATGTGTATTTTGTGTACATTTAGGACGTTTAATTGGGTTAATTGTTTCGAAATAAGGCATTCATGTCGACCCATCGAAGTTTGAGGCTATTTTCAATATACCTCCTCCTTCTACTCTTCACAAACTCTAAATTTTGCATGTGAAAGAAAACTTTTTGCGTCGTTTTAACCCAAACTATGCAGAGTAAACTAAAGGTTTTACTTGATTTTTAAAACATGACGTTCTATTCATTTTGGACGAGCTTTCCAATAAATATTTTGATGTGCTTTAACACGTGTTTCCCCATACACCTTTGTTGCATCATCCTGTTTATCACCAAGATTAATTTTTGTATTTAGTTGCATCCAATTCCACTATTGGAATGGTTCTAGTTCAAGAGGATGATTTTAGAACTAACATGTGATACATAAGTCGGAATATCAGCCCGACGGAAATCAAGTATTCACATGTGAATAAATTGGCCTTAGCAGCTGTTCAAGTTGTACAACGATTCCTTTATTACATATTGTTACACAAAACCACAGTGATATCTAATTGTAACCTGATGATGTATATTTTGATGAAACAATTGCTCAGGGTCAAAATCTCTAAATGGATCATTATCTTGCAAGATTTTGATTTGGCGTTCGAAAAATCCAAGTCTAAGAAATCACTAGTATTTGATGAACTTATGTGTCATTTTCCCAACACTGAATCTGAAATGGTGGCAAAAAAACATCTTGTTGATGAATCTTTGTTTCTAATCAATACATTAAATCCTTGGTTTGGGGATATCATTATATATCTCCAGACCCAAACCTTTCGAATAGAGCTTTCATGATTAGATCAACGAAGAATTCGATACCAGTCATAGCAATATAATATTGTTGGTGACACTCTTTATCGTCGTGGCGCCGATTCTATTTTTTGACGTTGTATAACTCATGAAGAAGTCGAAAGGGTTTTCAATGATTGCCACTCTAGAGCATGTGGTGGTCATATGACATGGTTTTCCACAGCCTAAAAGATATTTCACGCTGGATATTTATGGTGGTCACTATTCAAAGATTGTATTCTCACGGTTAGAAAATGCCATAATTTCCAGATTTTTTATCGAAAGATGTGTGCACCTCCAGTGCCTCTTCACCCAATCATTCATGTCGGTCCTTTCGCAAAATGGGGCATCAATTTCGTCACCTGTAACCCTCACTCAGTCAGGGGGAGTGGGTATATTATTCTTGTCATAGATTACTTTAGCAAATGGGCCGAGGTGAGGCCTACATTCACAGCTGATGGAAAAACTGCAACAATTTTCATATTCAATCACGTGATTTCTCGGTTTGGTGTCCCTAAAGTTATCGTTACAGACCATGGGAGCCATTTTTGAAACATTATGATGACTGATCATTCCGATCAGCTTGGCCTATAGCACGATATTTCTACACCATATTACCCTCAAATTAATGGTCAAGTTGAGGCCGCCAAGAAGGTTTTAACCAACATGATTAAATGAATTGTTGGAACTCATAAAAGAATTGGCATACCATGATTTTTTCGACATTATGGGCATACTATAACTCTGCAAAAACATCCACAGGGTTCACTCATTTTCATCTTGTTTACAGTTTGGAAGTTGTGTTACCCATTAAATATGAAATCTTGTCACTCAAATTAGCCATTGAACTATTACCAGCTACCTCTGAAGTGGAGAAACGCTTACTATACCAAATGGTGAGCCCTGGTATTGCACCAAGAGTGTTGCAACTCCCAAGGGTTGCCCTACTTTACTTTATCAACTCGGGGTTCGTACAAACTAAGAGGTGACAGTGTTATATACACAACAGATGCATTCTACTCGTGTCATCCTCTTCCTCTCTACGAAAGGGTGCTACTTCTAGGGGTTCTTAGTGTAGTCTGTCACACTTCAATGAAACTAAAATAAATTGTTGAAAGGAAATGAGAGAAAGGAAACTAAACTAAATTGTTGAAAATAAATGATAGGAAAGGAAACTAATTTAACTTGCTAAAAAGAAATGGCAGAAAAGAAACTAATATAAATCACACTTAACTTGGCCAATTGGCTAAACACACCCTACTTATCCTATGCTCTATCTACTATGCTTCTATCCATGCAACTAAGTTATCCATGACTAATTCTAATTGAAAAATTTTTGATTGCAGTACGGATGGAAAGGGCTAAAGATGCTAATGGAAGGCTTAACACAGGAAACAAGGCTTAAAGGAGTGAAAAAGGTGTTTGGACTTTATTAAAGCGCATAATCTCGCAAACGAAAAGTGTGATGGCAGAATTGCGATGGAGGGACAGAAGTGTGATATGCGATATGCGATATCGATTTGGGAGGCAGATGCGATAACAATATCGCAATCAGTGTTAGGAGTGGGAAGTATTAATGGTAACCACATGAAAAATGTGATTTGCAATTGCGGTAAGTCTTAAAAGGAAGAAGGGAAAAGGTTGCGAAATGCGATGGTTGACATGGCAAAGGAGGGTCGATGGCAGAGTACAACAACGATATCACAATCAGAGTTGGGAGCGGAACGTGTTACGAGAACCAAATAAAAAATGTGATTTGTGATTTGCAATGTGGCGGAGTATGGATAATTATCACAATTAGCGTTTGGAGCATTAAGTGTTAGCGGGAACCAATTTAAAAATGCAATTTGCGATTGTGGTAAGTCTTAAAGAAAAAATGGAAAAGGTTGTGAAATAAGATGGGTGACGTACTCTCCCATTGGGAGGGCCAATGGGAGAGTATGACAGTGATATCACAATTGGCATTGGCAGCGGAATGTGTTATGCGAACCAAATAAAAAATGTGATTTGCAATTTGCAATGTGGCAGAGTATGGAGAAATATCGCAATTGAAATTTGGAGCAGTAAGTGTTAACGGGAACCAAATGAAAAATGTGATTTTCGATTTCTGATGTGGCGAAGTACGAATAATTATCACAATTGGCATTTGGAGTGCTAAGTGTTAACGAAAACCAAATGAAAAATGAAATTTGCGATTGCGGTAAGTCTTAAAGGAAAGAGGGAAAAGGTTGCGAAATGCAATGGGATAGAAACTGTAAAATGCGAAATGCGATGGGATATAAATTGCGAAATGCAAAATGCGATAAGTGGGAGTTTCGAGGAGAAAGGTGGAGGTCGAAATTTTAATGGTTTTTGTGAATAAAAAGGGTGCAGCAGCTGTTAAGGAGAGGATAAGGAGGGAATAGAAGGTGCAACAGAAGTGTTCAGGCATGAAACCAGAGCTGGAAAATGAAGTGGGATGGCTTGATGCACTTTTTTGAGACTATTGATACTTATTCCCGCAATCAAACCTGCTGATTCATGCACGAAAACAGACAAAATGTGTGATAAAAAGAGTGAACAGGAAGCATTTTTTTGGCCTGTGGGGAGGTCAACCCTCCTCAAACTCTATTGACAAAGATGAGAGGGGAATGCTTGACCACAAATTTTGGATTTTTCCTCTACTTTATTACTCTCATAAGAAAATGAAGAACTACAACAACAAAGTGAGAAAAAACTAAACAACAATGAAACTATCAGAAGCAAAACTAACTAAATAATAGAAACAAAACTAGCTAAATGATAGAAAGGAAAGAATGAAACATCATAGAAGCTAAAGCACATGGATTGGGCCCTAACCCACGAGACTCGCTCCCTGAAACTAGATCAGTAAAACAACATCTACCTACTAATTGCATTACAAAAATACAGTCTTATTACATCCCGAAGGTATTAAACAAAAAAAGCCTAATAGAAGGGAAAATAATGGCATGGGATGGAATGGAATGGAAATGGAATCGACTAGCATTGACTGGAATCGACCCTAATTAGCTCTTTATCAGCTTTATTTATCCTCGAGGGAAAATACCAACAACTCCCTAGAAAATAGTTATTGAACCCACTTTGACTCCCAGTAAACCATATATTGAGTGTGCATTGTCTTCAGTTTTCTTGGCTGACTTTGTTATTTAAGGATGGTGGAAAAACCGCTTGAATATCTCCTATATTTCTCAATAATTTCCTAATATTGTGCTCATTTATTCTTCAATCTTGGTCTTCCAGTAGTAGGGAGAAAGTCCCTAAATTATCTTCTTCTCCATATATGCATAATCTGCCAAATATTCTCACAATACTCTACAAAAATAACCAATATTAGGCACAAATATGCAATTACCTTTAAACCTTATTAAGAAAATATTAAAGCATAAGAAAAGATTATTAAGTGTATAAGGAGAGATTTAATATATCGTTTATGTACATAAGGGAGGTTTGGTGGGCCTAAGAAAGGTTAGATGGGCCTTATTCTATGTCTAATTTAGAGGTGTTATAACATCATTTATCACCCTTGTATACTTGATGATTTAAACTTTGGCCTTGGGCACCCTTTCCCCCAGACTTGAACATTTTCTCAAAAAACAATGTCTTAAAACCCATATGTGACTCTGCCCAGAATTTTCCGCGTATACACGTGAGTACATTCACAGATATCCACGTATACCTTTTTAACCATTTAGAAATTTATATTTTCCCTATTTTTGAGGTGGGGTTGATGGTTATTCCAGTAATTTAACCACCCTAGCCTGTGGCCTAACTATTCCCAACTGCAGAAACTAATTTGAGGGAGTATAAAATCCCCTCAAAGGAATGGCCTAAGGGAGAGAGAGAAACATATATATTATTCTCTGTTAGAGCCCTATTCACGTTTGTTATTCACGTGCCTCCTGCACTTCCCAGGTATATTCAGGAAACCCTTGTTTCCTTGAGATGTTCATCACCCTATATGACATATATTGTGCACACATCTTGGAAGAATTCTTGAGACGTTAGGGCTAGATGGATCCAGAGGACGGTATGCTCGAAGGCCATGGCAAGATTCAGGTGATCTCTCCATATTTTGATTATTATACGTGTCATTCATAATAAGAAGAACCATCTTGTTCTTGATGTTTACGTGTCTATGATTATTTATACATGTGTAATAATAATTAATTACATTTAATATTTCTTTTATGATATTATGCATGGTTTTCAATAACATCTAGGATCTATATATGTTGTACAACTAGGTTTTTGTGTTTTTTTTTTGCTAATTTATAGGTTTCGGAGCACAAAGTGTTACAGAGAGTTTGCACCCCACGATATCTACATCAACCGAGGGACTTCTGGGTAAGTTCCGCAACTATTAGTATCTAGTTTTCAACATAAAATTTGGTTAAGTGAGTCTTTCTTGTAATGGCATGCCCATAATTTGTGAAGGTTGTCAACCCAAGACCTTTAGGGTATTATTTCCTGAAATAGAAATGGAGACACTGCTGGGGATCACATTTTTTTGATTTCCCATTTGGGTTGTTTTATCTGTCTTGTAGGTTTCCGACAGTTTTTATCACTTTTTATAGTCTAGCAAGTCTTTTTTTAGTCAGGCAGAAGACCTGCTCCCTTGATTAGGCTTGAAAATTTTGTTTTTCCTTATCTTTATTTCCATACACAGCTTTTATCTTGCACAGTCGCGTATACACATTTTTTTGTCCGAAGGGTCCCACGTATACGCGAGTTTCCTTTGTCACAGTCGCGTATACATGCTAGTTGCTCACTGCAAAAGCGCGTATGCTTGGGAAATTTTGAAATTTTTAGTTTTCAGCCCCTGTGGTCTTGTCTGTCTATGTTGGTCTATTCCTATAGTATCTTTAAGGTCTCTGGACTGTGTTTATGGTGATTTTACATATTTTTTCCTCTTGGTTGTATGAAGACCTAGCCATTTCGTGAATTCCTTGTTTTGTGTGTTTGCAATTGTGGCTTGAGCACCAAGAAATTTTTCTGAAGATTCTTGGTTGCTCGTTTTCTCTTTTTAATCCCTATGTGTTGCCTCACTTATGGTTTTTCCCTTCTTGGTCTAGTTTGGTTTTCTTGATTTCGTAGACTTGTCTTGTTGCAAATCATGAAAAATCTCTTTTTGGTTTCTTGCATTATTGTTCATTACAAGATTGTGCTATTGTCCGGAACCAATTGATTGAGTTTTTGGATTCTTTTTGCTCCTTTAAGTCCTGCTACGAAAGTAGCACAGTTGGATTGAGCACTTTGAAGCCTTTGATTGAAATTCATGTTTCCTTGATTCAATTCTTGGCTAGTTTTTATTTTTCTTCTTGAAATCTTTTTTTTTCCTTTATAAGCTAAAAGCCCAATTTTTTTTATTTTTTTTTATTTATTTATTTATTTCCATAGATTTTTACTTTGATTTTGTTTACAGTTTCATGCCATATTTTGAATCTTTTTGTTGGTTTCTAGTCTTTGGTTCTTGGCTTGATTTGGAAGGAAATTTTCTCTTGATTTCTCTCCTTTTGTGTTAAGTGCATTTTTGGCATTTTTTATGCATAGGAGTTCTATTTTGGAACTAGCCTTGTTGTCTGTCAAAAAGTGATTGAACCATTGTCTTTCTAGAGACTCCCTTTTTGCTTCTTTAGGGTTAGCATCTTAGGATTTTCATATCATTGGTAGTTTGCATTAAGTGCATTTGAGCATTTTAGTCTTTTTCTTAACTTTCTGAGTTATGTGAAGTGTGAGTGTCTGAAAAGAAAAAACATATTTTTTTCTTATTAGTTTCGTAGAACCTATCTAGAAATCACTTTTCATCAAAAGGAAATCATTGCGTTCGCATGTAATTAGGTTTTCATTGATTTCTTCTGTGTCATAAAACACCATCAGTTTCACTTCCATGAGCCCTTGACTTAAGTAACAACCAGTTTAAAATAAGCGATATAATTAAAAGCAACTAGAATTTTTTGTGTTATTTTCATTAATCATACACCAAGTAGCCAGGTTGTAGGGCTTTGGATTAGGTGAGTGGAGAGTTAACTCTCCAAGGCCGCTCAAATTGTTAAACATAGATAGTTTATTAATGAGTGAAATCCAACACCATTAAGTGGACTGCGAAAGCTCTCCTCCAGAGAGTCAAGCACGAGGGATAGTGCAGGTAGAGAAGAGAGATACCCCCTCTCCTATTTGCTGAACCTTGGCCTAAGACCATTCCACTGAGCTGTCGATATGGATTGGTGCCCATAGTTTCCTATCCTAGGGATCACAAAGGTGACTGCGGGGGGGAATACATGTGGTACCTGAGACAGGCGTTGCATCACTTCCATCTGTATTTATGGAGGGTGCCCTTGTGAAGCTTGGGGAATTGCACCAGAAAAGGTTGTTGCTAGGAGGTCAGTGTAACTATTTCTGTTAACTTCGCTAGTAGGTCTAGGTCGTAATTACCCCAGACTACTTTCAAGAGGTCCTATTATTTCGCTTTCTTGTATTTTGGTGTCCAGTCCTCATCACCAGTAGGGGAAATACTTGAGAGCTGCTTGTTTGGCTGTATCTTAGGAAATTTTTATAGTGTGCTATTTGCTCCTAGATTGCTTAGCTTCATATATTTTTTGGGTCTAAAATAAATCTCTTAAAGTGGCTGACTGATTGCCTCATCGATCAAGGAGGCTTCGCGGGTTGTCTCCCGTGAGTGCCAAGCCTTCTTCAAGAAGGCATAGGAGTAATTCAGAGGGTGATTTTCACTTGGTGGTTTCGGACACAACAGAGAGAGATCCTCCGTTAGGAATTGTTGTTTCTATGGGTGGTTTTGGTGTTGGTGTCAGTACAGAGAGGAGTGCTACACTCATCTCGAGAATTTTGTTTCCAGCTGAAGAAGTAGAAATAGAGGAAGTCCCTTAGCCTCCTGAGTCTCTTCCATCTCCTCTTCTTGCTATTTATCCTTTCATCATTTAGTACATCGGACTTGAGTCTTAGAGACAGGAAAGTCCTTATCCATCATATTCATACATTTCGATGGCCATGACTGGGAACACAGCTTCAGCTGTGAACACTGCAAGTGTTCAGACTCCTCTTTCGGTAGAAGGAGGAGGCACTATTGCTATATTTACAATCACTTCTAGTGTTGCTGTGTTTGGCTCTGGTTACACCCAAGCACATGCTTCTCAATGTGGTTCCTTGTCATTTGGAATGCCCACTAGTGGGATTCCTTCTTTCTCCTTTTATGTTGCTTCAGCTATTTCCATGCCCATTCCTTCTATGGCTAGTGGATCAACTTCATTTCAAGGGTTCCCTTTGCAAGTGGGCACATGCCTCATTCAAACCCTTCCTTAGGATCTTTACCTTTTACCTATCAGACTCAAGGTTTTAATCCATTTTCGAGAGGTCAAAGTTCTAATATTTTTACAAGATGGAACCCTATTTTTACAACATTAGGAGCAAGGAATCAGTTTCTCACTGGTCAGTAAGGGAATGTTATTTTCCCTTCATCGAGTACTTCTCATGCTTTTTCTCTGTTTGAAAATTCTTGGAACCCTTATCAAGGGGTTTCCTCTCCATTCACTACCTCAGTGGGGGGAAATAGTCTTGTTTATTGTAACTCTATGTTGGGAGGAGGTCCTTCTCCGAATGTTGGGTCACAAGGATTTTCCTATGGCCCAGAATTCTCTATGAACAATATTTGGCAACCTGGTGCCTCAAAAAATCCAGGTTATTCTTTTCAAAACGTAAGGAATCCTTCCTATGGAGGATTAAATTCCAAAGCTCCTCCTCACTTACAATTCCTGGCAATGTTAAACTTGCCAGATCTCTCGAAATTAACTAACGACCCTATTTGGTATAGTTCGGGTTGGCCTCTAGTCCCCACCAAGCTCCCTTCAGATATTCAAAATTTTGAAGGAAGGAATGGAGAGGATTCAGTAGATCATATCACCACTTTCCATTTATGGTGTTCATCAAACTGCCTGATCGATGACTCGATTAGGTTGAGATTATTTCAGCACACCTTAACTGGAAATGAAACCAAATGGTATATTGAGTTAACTAGGGGTAGTTTTTCCACATTTGGAGAATTGGCTATGATGTTCCTAAATCATTTTCAGTTGTTTGTCTGTTATGACACTAGGATTGACCTCTTGGCCAATTTTCAATAGGATAAGGCAACTCAAATTTCTGACCATATTTAGTAATGGTGAAGAAGGAAGAGGCTTATTAAAGCTCAGATCCTGAATGAAATCCTTCTTGAGTGGTTTTTGAAATATTTACAACCAGAAATTTTTAAGGACATATCCCTTTCAGGGGTATTTTCTGAAGAGAAGGATATTTTCAGGGCTCAACAATTATAACTGATTTATTCTCAGTCTGGAGTCCTTAATAAAAAAAATTTGGATGCTTCTTACTCCAAATATGACTTATCCAAAACTAAACCTGTTCCTCATGGTGATGGGCTTATTGGTTCTATCAATAGCAGTGTGGCTAACCTGCTTAGTCAACTACAAAAGTTGTTTATACAATCTGCTTCTTCTGGTCAGGCTATGCCTTCAGTGTCAACTCCTTCCTAGTATTTGGCAATAAATGTTGTCAAAACTTCTAACCCGAAGGGAAATCAACAATCTTATGGGAAGAAAAAGGGAAAGGATGGGAAGGGGAATGCAAAAAAAACCAATGATAATGTTGGAGAGGGTCAAAATGATAATAAAAATAAAGTTAAGTTTCCATGCAAGTTGTGCAGTGGAGACCATCTTACGCACCTTTTCCCTAAAATTTAGGATGTGCAGTGCTTGTTAGCTCAACAAGGTTCTTCTAGTTCTCAGGCAGTGTTGAAAAACCTTTTTCCCCAAGGTCGGCAATTAGTTTCTGGCACGAATCAAAATACTGGGGCTCCCTCTAGCGGCAGCCAGGAAGGGGAAAATACATCAAACATATACATGATGAGTGCTCACGCAGATATTGCTACGAGATATCGTGATTATGGCAAAGATAAGTCTTCAAAAGCTAAGGGTACTCCTGATAGTGTTGAGCCACTTCATAATACGAGGCCTATTGTTGAGCCTATACCTCGGATGCCAAAGGCATCTTCAAAATGTACGACGACTAATCCAAACACCAAGGTTGCCTAGAACTACTCGGTTGTAGAAGATTTGGCTCAAATTCCTTGTGCCATGTCTGCATTAGAGGTGCTCTAGTCTTGTCCAGATCAGCGAAGTGCTTTGCTTAATTATATTTGGGTTGTGATCTGAAGAACTCTCTTATGATTACATTTGATATATCTAATTTTAAAAAGAGACTCCCTCATCATATGGCTTTTCATATCAGATCGCTTTATCGAAAATTCAATATCTTTTGAACAAATGGTAATGAGGGTGCTTCCACATGTGTAGTGCATCTTGCATGCTAGAAGGGTATTGGATCTCCCATAGTTGTTCCTTCTGCCACACTTTTGACTGTGTTTGATGGTCATTCTCACAGGCCACATGGTATTTTCTCGGCTTTGCCCATCTGTGTTGGGGGAAAAACTGTTAATATCAAATTTGAGATAGTCGATGCAAGCTTAAACTATAACCTTCTATTGGGGTGAAACTAGATCTATAATATGGATGCTATTACATCTTGGTTATTTCATATTATTTGTTTCCCTTATAAAGGGAGAATTGTCACAGTTGACCAACTTGATTGTTCTCTTATGGATCCAAATGCATCTTCTGACTCGACCATTCCTTTGGTGAATAATACTAAACCGGCTGTTAAGAATCTGTAGGTTGGAATGTATTCTTTTTTGATGGGTAATTTTGATCTTCCACCTCCTTTAGTTCATATCAATGCGATTTCATCCTCCAAGGCTCCTATTCGAAGAGAGTTATTCAGAACTCATGATTTTTCAGACCCTTGGACCTTACCTTCTCCTACCTCCACATTAGCAGAAGGTCAAGTGGGTGGGATGGAATTTCCTATGTCTACAGCTGAGATTTCTTATAGCTCTATTGTTGACTCTATAGAGTCCTTTCTAGTTTCTCTTTCACCGGAGGAATTGGATGGAGATGTGGCTCTGGCTTGGACCCTTAGTTCATCTTCAGCTTAGGATTTCCTTGATACCACTCTTCCATCTGAAGAGGCCATCCTGGAAGCTATGACTGGTGTATAGATGCTGTTGGATGATTTTCATCATCGATCTTACTTCTTACTAGATTTGAGCGAAGTTGAATCAATTTTTCCTAGCCCTCAGTCTTTTGGTCCTGTTCAATCGATCCTGAACCCTTTAGCACTAGCACAGGCTTTTGTTGAAGGGAACATGGTGTGATTTCTCCTACTATCCTGGTGAACATTTCCAGAGATCCTAAGATTATAGAGAATGTTTTCATTGGAGTTGAATGGTCCCCTGAAGATATTCCAATTTACATCGATCTCTTTCGAGAATTTAGAGATGTGTTCGCTTGGTCTTATGAGAAAATTCATGGTATAGATCCATCTATTGTCTAGCATGAGATCAAGGTGTACAAAAATGATAAGCCTGGTAGGCAAAAGCTTTGTCTGGCCAACCCTAAGAAGGTAGCAGCTATCAAAGGTGAGGTGGAGAAGATACTTAAGGCAGGTTTCATTTACCCTATTCCTTTGACAGAGTGGGTTTCGAATCCAGTCCCTGTGGACAAGAAATAAGGAACAATTCGAGTTTACATAGATTTCAGGGACCTAAATAAAGAATGTCCTAATGATAACTACCCCACGGCATTTATAGATCAAATTATCGATGAATGTGAAAGGAATGAGATTTTCTCCTTCATGGACAGTTTTTCTGGATATAATCAAATTACTATCCGTCTTGAAGATCAGCACAAGACTGCATTTATTTCTCCCTAGGGTACCTTTGCTTACAAGAAAATTCCTTTTGTTACCAAAAATACTAGAGCTACTTTTCAGCGGGCCATGTCTTATGCCTTCCACAACATCCAACATATTATCGAGGCATACTTGGATGATTTAGCTGCTCGTTATTGTAAGAGAATTGATCATCCTTCTCACTTTCATCAAGTTTTTGAACGATGTCGGTATTAAAAAATCTGGTTGAATCCAAACAAGTACATTTTCACAGTCACATCTGGTCAGTTGTTGGGGTTCATTGTGTCTACGGAATGGATTCGGGTAGATCCATTCAAGGTTGAGGCAATACTTCAGTTGCCTCCCCTGTCTTCTATTCGTCAACTTCAAAGTTTGCAAGGGAAATATAATTTTCTGCAGAGATTTATCGTAAATTATGCCGAGATTACAAAAGGATTTATGAGATTATTAAAGAAAGGAGTTCCATTCTTTTGGGATGAATTTTCTCAACGCTCATTTGATGCTTTGAAAAAGGCATTGACCTCTACTCCTTTACTGAGTCCACCTGATTATAGCAGGGATTTCCTCTTGTATCTCGCGGCAGTAGAATCTACCATTTGTATGGTTTTGGTTCATGAGGACAATGCTCTTTCAAGCATGTTATATACTACCTTAATTGAGGCTTGGTAGGACTTGAACTCCAGTATTGTTTGATAGAAAAGCTTGCTTTAGGAGCTATTCATGTTGTGTAGTGGCTCATACATTACATTGTTCTTCGAAAAACTTATGTTTTGGAAGCAGTCAATCCATTTCAATTTTTTCTCAGTAAGCAAGTGATTGGGGGAAAATACAATAGATGGATTGTGATTTTGCAAGAATTTGATCTTGAGTTTATGTCTGCCAAGTCCAAGAAATCATTAGTTTTCGCGGAATTAATTTCTAAGTTGCCCTGTGGAGAAGAGATTTTTTATGACGAGTCATTCCCTAATGAACATATTTTTCTCATTTCTTCACAGAATCCTTGGTATGGGGATCTCATAGTATATCTTCAAACTAGGAAATTTCCCTCAACTTTTACAAAAGATGAGCACCATAAGTTACGTCACCTAGCTAAGAATTACTTGATCATCGGTGAAACTTTATATCATCGCAAGGTTGATTCAATCCTTAGACGCTGCTTAACTCTCGAAGAATCTAAGGTTGTATTGAATTATTTCCACAATGAGGCTTGTGGTAGACATTTATCTGTGCTTGCTATAGCCCAAAAAATCTTGCGTGCAGGATACTTTTGGCCTTAAATTTTCAAATATTGTATGGAATTGGTTAAAAGGTGTCATCCATGTCAGGTCTGTACTTGAAATATGCGTGCTCATCCAATTTCGCTCTTTCCTCTCGTCACTATCGGCCCCTTTAAAAAGTGGGGTATTGATTATACTACTTATAACCCACCTTGAGCTAAAGGTCACAAGTACATTATTGTAGCCGTAGAATACTTCACGAAGTGGGTCAAGGCTATGGCTACTTTTGGGAATGACAGTGAGACATCAGCTCTTTTTCTCTTCAATCAAGTCATTTCTCGCTTTGGTATTCCGAAAGAGATTGTCATTAATCATGACAGTCACTTTCAGAATAGCATGGTGGCTGAATTGGCTTTGAAATTAGGTTTCCGACATGAGCACTCATCTCCTTATTATCCTCAGGACAATGGGCAAGTTGACGCCATGAACAAATCCTTGAAGACAATTTCTCAACGAACGATTGATAAAGCTTGATCCAATTGTCACATTATGCTATATCCTGCGCTTTGGGCATACCGGATGTTAGTCAAAACTGCAACCAGTTTTACTCCATTTCAACTAGCTTATGGGTTGGAATCTATATTTCCCATTAAGTGTGAAATTCTTTCTCTTAATTTAGCTATAGAGATTATTCCAGACACTTCTCGTCTCGAAGAACGCCTCCTTCATATGGAACATATCGATGAGTAGCGTCAGGATGCAGCTACGACGAATGAGGCACATAAGAAATGGGTAAAGGTTTAGTATGATAAGGTGGTCAAACCTAGGGTTTTATCCGAAGGAGACCTTGTCTTGGTTTATGCCTAAGAGAAGAATGCCCTAGGGGCAGGAAAGTTCAAATCTATGTGGTATGGCCCCTTCATCGTTAAAAAGTTCCTAAAGAAAGGAGTTTATGCCTTGATTTATTTTGAGGGAAATGAGTTGGAGGAGCCCAGAAATGTGCTCTATTTGAAAAAGTATTATGCCTAGGCTTTGGCCTAGCATCTTTCTTTTTGTATATATATATATTTTTGTTTTTTTTGTACATATCTGAGTTTCCGATTTTTGGTGTGATTTTGATGCATTTGATCTACTTTGGCAGGTTGTGTTAGATGTCATGAGTCACTTTTGTTTCACCGATGGTGCTAGTAGACATACCTAGAACTTGGCTTCTGCGGCTTGGGTACTTCATTATCCATCTGGTCAGTTTTTGGTTTCAAGAGGTGTCTGCATTGGTCCTGCTTCGAACAACATAGCAGAATACATTGCAGTGGTCTATCTACTCTCGAAGGCAATATCCTTGGGTTTTGATTCGTTAGCATTTTTCTTGGACTCACATCTGGTGGTTTCGTAGTTGAACAACACATATCAGGTTCAAGACCCATTTTTTCATCGATTATTTTTTAGGGTACGTTTTTTACAAAGATATTTTAAATTTATAACATTCATTCATATTCCTCGAGTTGATAATTGGATGGAAGATTTATTAGCTAATCAAGCAATTGATTAGCATCTTCATAAGTCAAAACTTTAAATCAATATATCAAATACATCATTCATTTTCATACATTTTGAGTCATCACATCTGGACCCATCTATCCTACAAAATTTGGGCTTATTCTCGATCATGTTCAGTATCAAAAATATATTACATTCATCTGATCATATCTATAAATCTAGACCTGCGGTCCCTGCCCAACATTCGTGTTCCTATAGAACACAATAGAAGTTGCTACATGGTGGAATAACCGCACCCAGTCTCATGGTACTCCAACTACCCATCTCTGGATAGCCTCTGGTAGGTCCTCTATTGCAGACATAGGCACTTGGCGAGTTAAACTCTCCAAGTTCCTATGGACGACCTGGAGTGTTCTACCAGGGTCTTCTGCATCCGCTTCAGCTCTACGGCGCTTATGCCTTGGGTGCCCCTCTGGCCTAACTAGTCCCATATCTGCATCATGATCATCATAATTTTGTAAGTTATTTGAGTCCAATCAAAAACATTTTTTTATTATCATATCTTGAAAAAATCAAAACAATCACATAATCAAAAAATCAGAATTGCAGTCTCACCGATTATGCCCCATGTTGCACCACGTGGAAGGACTAGATCTGGATCACCACGAAAGTCCATCCCAGCATAAGGATAATATTCCATGGTGATAAATTTTTCCTCCCGCCATTGGAAGAACTCGTCATCCGGAGTGGTTCAGGGAACTTCACTTCCCCCTAATCTCTTCATTAGATCAGCCCACTGGGCTATTCTTGGATCTTTGGGGCTACTGATGGTTGAGATGACTTTGGGCCGAAGCCCTAGAATCCTATCGAAGGATAATCTTAGAAAAATTGTTCCATACCCAAAATTTTTAGTTTTTTCCTTCCGGATAGAAGTCAACTATCTTTTCATATTGCTCATCAATGTTGTGCACCAATCAAAGGGATGAATAAGACATTCTACCGCAATGCTCATTTGTGTCATCAAAGCCTAGTGTAGAGAGGTAGATCTTGCTACTCTAGCAATGGTAAAGAGGAGGATCTTCATATATATCTCCTTCAGATCTTTGATTGGAATCTGTGTGCCTACTTTTTTTGAATCCTCTACGCAGTAGACCTGGATGTAATCTTCCACAGTAAGCCCTCCCAAAGGCTTCCCGTGTAAATCTATTGGGTCTCCTCTCCGAGAGAGTCCAGTGATGAAATATATGTCTTCCACTTCTATGCGTAGTGGCATCTGATCTATAATGAAGCAGTCTTCTTTCGGATCCCAGTAATCTACCAACATTTGAAGCAACCAGATATTAATTTTCATGTTTGGCATTTTGAAAAACTTGAGAAATCCATAATTTCAAAGAATATCGAGTGAATTTTGATCTTCCATCACTTCATTGTCAATGGCACTATGTTCACACTCCCTCCAGCTAATATACATCCTTAGAAAAATCATTAAATCCTTGATTAGGTTCAATTTTTAAATTATCGGTCTATGCATATGCGGCTTCACTTATACACAGTCGCGTATAATACGCAGGTTCGTCCACATGAACCCATGTATGCGCAGAGGATTTCATCAAAACATATCCTTCCTATGCTCAAATTTCTAAATTTTTACCTTAAAATGGAACGAAATTGATGACAAGGATTAATTTAGAGCTTACCTGGTTGATTTGGCGTGATTTGATGGTTAATTGCTCCAGTTTTGAGAAAATGAAAATTTTCTCCAAAAGCTCCTTCTCCACTTCTGCAATGTGAAAATGACCCAAATATGAGGTAAATGGTGTATTTATGCCCAGAATTTTTGAAATTTTTATGCAAAATTTCTTTGTGCTTATTTTTTGAATCTGTCTAAGGCTGTATAACCATTTTGCTTTTAAGTGTTGGGCAAGGTATTTTTTAGATACATTTTGCTGAATTAGAGATTTTTCTTGTTTTACTTCAAATCCATGGTCCCTAACCTATCATGGCAGGTATATAATTTTGAACTGGCATATAGGATAGGGATTCCATTTTCCGTTGCATTCTGCATACTAGCCTCCATTCAGATCACTTGCCATAGGGTCGATACCATCATGTCATGAGTACTTCACCCATTTTCACTCGCTAATTTTTTAATCATGAGTTGGTGGTAGAGCCTTCCTTTACATGGGCTTCCTAGTTAGTTCCTCGCTAGCATTTGTAGCCCATTCTACAATTTATGTCTGCTCGGGAGTCCTCTTTAGTACCACCATGACTTATGCGTCGAAGATTCATTCTTCTTCTTCTTCGCTGTCATTTTTTCTGGCCATTTCCCAAGAGGCTCCCTTATGTTGTCGAGTTGTATTACTGCATTTCATATTGAATACTTGTTTATCTTTGCCTTTAGCTGGCTTCATTTGGACTCAATGTTTAGGCCATCTTTTGACCATTTCTTTCTATACAAGTTAACCATGCAATCACTTAGCTATCGTGACTTGACACCTTCTTACCTATGGATGGAACATTCCTTTGAGTATCACTTACCAGTTTCCGCGACCTTTCATTGAGCATAGGATTATTCCTATCCCAGGAACTAATGGATCTGTTTCATGATACTCGTTCTATCCATTGTACTATAGAATTATTTTATTCTTTTTCAGGCTTTGAATATGAAAAAGACAAAAAAATTAAATATTGGAAAAAGAGTGGGAACGAGATATTACTTTAATATTTGATGGTAGCTACAGTGTCAGTTTTGTCGCCCTTGAAAAAAGCACAAAAAACTATGTTTTTCCTTCATTTGGGATGGTTTTAGTTTTTGAAGTAGGAGAATCCATAACCTTGTTTCATGAGTTAGTTCTCCCCCAGTTGGTTATCTCTTCCAATCATATGGAGGGTTTTTTTATGCCTCCTGCATGACAAAATTATACAAACTTATCATTTGCTGCCATAGTCAACATGAGTCATGCTTTTGTTCAAGGGAAGTTAACTTGAGTCAGACTTTTTACAGTGTCTCTTGACTCATTTTTTAGTCAGCCTTCCCAGTCTGGTCAGTATCTTGTTCTATCACATCAAATGTTTGGTCCTTTGCTCATACTGGTTTGAGAAGGTCTCCATTGACTTCTTGCCGGTGGGTTTGTCTCTTATTGACTATGACATATTGCTCTGAGAGCAACCTAGAGCTGCACCCTGGCCCTATTTACATCCTTGATAGGTGACCTTGTGCTCAACATTTGATCATCATCATGGGTCTTTAATTAAGTGGTTTCCCTTGTGTTTGACATCAACTCACATTATCACACCTGGGATTCATGCAGTATCTTAATTTCCATTTGACCCTATCAGTGGATATCTTGCCTCTTTGTCAGCTTTCATTATTGGTTGGTTTAGAGGGTTTCTTTCATGCGTTAGCTTCATCTTGTGCATGCTAAAAAAATACTTTGGGTTGGTTACTTCACTCTACTTCATGTGATTCCTTCCAAATCTTGGCCTGTGGGTTACACTCGCACTGGACTAATGTGGGATGCCTTAATTCCTTCCTTCTAGCATATCTTTTCCCATCGAATTTGACTCATTGCTCTGGGAATAAGGTCTAGAGTCCTTTTGTCAGTACCTTAGGGCTTGCATTCATTAGTGGTATACTCTTCGCTATCGACAGTGAGGATACATCATTGCCTCCTGATTGATAGATTCTTTCAATTTTTCGACCTCAACTCATTTATTCCCACTTGCTAGATTTTACTGGGGCACCTTGACACTCATTATCATTATCGGTGGGTTGTCTCGTGTTTGTTAATGATATACATTAATGACCAGTAATCAAATGATTTCTCACATGGTCGACTTCAGCTCATTTATTCCCATTATTTAGAATTGTGCCATAGTGATTGGTGAAGACCTCGGGTTTGCATCAGCATGATTCTATTCACTTTGACAACTTCTTTAGTTTTTTTCCAATGACACCTTCCACCTTTATATGTTGTAGTTTCACCACAGCAACATCCTATATGTTGGCTCCCGAGTTGCGTGATTGTACTATTTGTTCCACCACTTATGATTTGGTACTTGGAGATTCAATTGTTATTTTTGTGATCAGATATCCATTACAACATCATTGATCAGTCTTATATATGATACCTGGACTTGATTTTGACTTGTACTTTCGGGCAGTGATTAGATGATTCACTATGTACTTTACATTTCAGCTATACTTGTATACATATTGGTTCTGCTATATATTTCATATGCGGACATGCTTTTCTTTCATTGAGCATGGTATGCCCACCTCAGACACGAGCTATCTCTCTGATCTCTCGCACTGTTTTTTTTGGCAGGCTGAAATATGGTGAAGTCCTCTCTAGTCCTCGCAAGGTTCTTTCTATGCACATAATACATTTCAGCCATCATGTACCCCTTCTGACCTCATATATTAGGGGGCATATGTTATAGCATCAGTTATCACCCTTGTATAATTGATGATTTACACTTTGTCCTTGGGCACCCTTTCCCCCAAACTTGAGCATTTTCTTAAAAAACGATGTCTTAAAACCCATACGTCACTCTACCCAGAATTTTCCGCATATAAACGCGATTCCATTCATAGATATCCGCGTATACCTTTTTAATCATATTCATATATATATATATATATATATATATATATATATATATATATATATATATATATATATTCCCTTTATTTTTCAAAGTACAGTGCTATTCCAATAATTTAACCACCCTAGCCCGTGGCCTAACTGTTCCCAACTGCAGAAACTAATTTGAGGGAGTATAAAATCCCCTCAAAGGAATGGCCTAAGGGAGAGAGAAAAATATAGATATTATACTCTGTTGGAGCCCTATTCAAGTCTGATATTCCCGTGCCTCCTGCACTTCCTAGGTATATTCAGGAAACCCTTGTTTCCTTGAGATGTTAATCACAATATATGACATCTATTGTGCACACATCTTGGAAGAATTCTTGAGAGGCTAGGGCTGGATGGATCCAAAGGATGGTATGCTCGAAGTCCGTGGTAGAATTCAGGTGATCTCTTGACATTTTGATTATTGTACGTGTCATTCATAATAATAAGAACCATCTTGTTCTTGATGTTTACGTGTCTAGGATTCTTTATACATGTGTAATAATCATTAATTGAACATTTAATATTGCTTTTATGATATTATGCATGGTTTTCACCAACATCTAGGATCTATATATGCTATACAACTAGGTTGTTACATTTTTTCTTTGTTGATTGTTTCAAAGAAGAAAGTGTTGCAGGGGATTTGCACCCCGCGAGATCTACATCAACCGAGGGACTTCTGAGTAAGTTCTGCAACCAGTAGTATCTAGTTCTCAGTATAAAATTTGGTTAAGTGAGTCTTTCTTGTAAAGGCATGCCCCTAATCTATGAAGGTTGTCAACCCAAGACCTTTAGGGTATAATTTCCTGAAACAAGAGGCCCATCATCACCCCCCTACTGAAACTATTTCTCATCCTCTGATCAACTTATCCATCCTCCTTGCCTTCTAGTTCTTCCTACATCCTAGCTTATTTCATTTTCTATTTATTGGCCCATGCGCTGATCCTCATGCTAATATTCTTACTATTATTCTTGCATTTCTTCTTGTGGATGATGCATGGAGGCACTCCTTGTCTTCCCTTACATGAACTTCTTACTACCCACTTTCTCAAGTCCTTTCTACTTTTGTCTTATTCCTCTTCTTGGTGGAAAAAGTGAGGCTAGTTGCTAGATAAGGCAGAGGTTTCCCGGCTACTGATTTTTGTTGTAAAAAAAAATTTCCCTCTCACACTTTTTAATGTTTTCTTAAGCTAAAATAGATTTGAAGAAAGGTTTAGATGATTGCATACCTGAGCCTTTCCATTGATTTGTTTTTGTAGGTAATATTGAAGTTGTTGAGATGGATGTTGGAGCTATCTTTGGTGGTTCTGAAGCTGCATATGATAATCTGCTTGAGGTCCTTTTGGAGCTCCTAATCATAGGAGGAGGAACTCAAAGTTTGAGTACCTTTAACCAGGGTGTTGACCAAATTTTATTTTTGTGCCAAGTTGTTTTTTTTCTTCTTACAAAGTTTGGAGAGCACCTGCATTCATTTGAGAGAGATACATGTAGAAATGCAATTTTTTTTTTAAGGCATACTAGCTGCCTCAATGAGGTTTTCCACTAGTAGGTTTGCCTAAGCACCTCAAAGAATGTTTTCACCTAGGATATTTTTTTTTTTTTTGCAACCCAATGACCGCCTCATGGAGCTTTTCAATCAGTGGGCCAATTTCAAATGCCTCAAAAGAGGTTTTCACCTGAGATCTTATTCTTCTTCCTTTTTATTTTTTATTTTTTCTTTATCACTTTCCTACTCTACTTGAAAAAAACAAAACCTTTTTCAAGTATAGGAATACTTCCAATGGAGCCATGTACACTGTAATATTCCAAATTGGAAATAGTAGCAATATATCTCATAAAAATGTAAAGCACAACAAAAATTTAACATGACATAAGAGGGATCAATATACAACCATAATTTTATGAAGATATCAGTAGAAATATACAAAAATATCATGAGGGAAAAGCCACTCAAGAAATAGGAACAATCATCCAATGATCAAAACAATCAACACATGAGTTGCTGCAACTGTATAGAATGTCGGAGAGAAGTGAAAATGCTGTATATATCAGTGTAGGTTCTATTGAATACATATATAAATGAAATTTGTTTGATAGAAACAAAATAAATTCCCAAGAGAGAAGATGTGGGCTCTAAGACATGTTTTCTAGCCAACTCGGAAAATATTTCTAGAAATACCGAGAAATATACAATGTGACAAATAACCCTAGGGTTGAGATGTCACTACAAACCGGATCTGAATATAATGAGGCTATGACATATCTGAAATGATGATTTCCTCATCCAATGGTATTTCTAAATATAAGGCTTATCCTTCTACTCGAAAATAGACCCTCCTGATGAGCTCAATGAACCCTCCCAGCAACTGCCTCCAAAAATAACACAGTTCAGAATTGTGAATGCGATGTGAGGTATGGTAGATGGTTTTCCTAATCCAAAAGATGTGAAAATATTCCCAGGATCCCTCCTTTCTAATCCTCCAATGGATAGGCTACCTCTCCACTGAAAAACAAGCCTAGAAACAACTCTATGTGATCCTCCTTTGCTGCACCCTGCAACACAACCCAACTCTAAACAGAAACTGCATTGTAGATGAAGGAGGTAGCTTGGAAAGAATTTTGGAATGAGGAAATGCAACCCAAAGAACCTCTACTTCCCTGAGGATGAGGTAGGGATTCCCGATCAGGAACACCCTTGTGCTAAATAGCACAACAACCTTGCTAAACAACAAGAGGAAGCAAAAGTCTAAACAGACCAATATAAAATAACAATGGTTTCTATCCCCTCCATATATATCATGAGAGCCTCCTCAAATTGGGTCCCATTCATACTTTACACTAAGCCCATGCAAGTTGTCCTCCACTAAAACTGCGTTCTCGCCTCATAAAGACCACTCCTCCATGACAACGTTGTTGATTTGGTCAAAGTTGACTGAATCAACATGATCCAATCCCTGTTCACACCCAAAGGTGCTTAATCCAGTTGCTTATTCTTCCTCCTTTCACATTAGGAGTGTTATTATTCCTTCTAAATTCATTTTATGAGTCTCCCCACCCACTTATTCACCTACCTAGTGATAAAACTGTAATATTCCAAAATTTTCAAGCAGCAAATTGGAATATTATTTTTTTCTTATATCCTCTAGGAGATGAATAAAATGGGTAAAAGTCCCATGAGTAGGAATAAAATCCCTCATAGTGTGAAATGGATCTATGGAGTAGCTTAATTTTTCACCTTCCAGTGTGAAAAGGGGCAAATGCATGAGGATAAGGTCAAGTTTGACCAAGTCAACAACGCTGCCTAAGAGGGTGTGGCTTACTTGGAAAGACAGCGTAGTTTGAGAGGGAGAAATATTCTTTGTGGAAGAAAACCTAATGTTTGGGGTCCAGGGCAAAGAGACATTCACTTTCATAAAAGGAGGAAGAGGCAGCCATAGTGAGACATGTTTTGAGTATTTTGATTATTGGTCTAGTAGACTATTTGCAGTCTTCGGCTGTTCAGCTGAGTTGTAGTGTTGTTTAGCACGAGGGATTCCTGTTTAGGAATTATTCTCCTTCTTGAGAGGCCTCTTTAAGGATTGCACTTCATTTCTCCATATCTAGGCTCAAGGCCAAATCCATTCCTTCAACTACATCATTATTTCTACTCAAGTGTAACGTTGTGTTGTAGGGTGTTGCAGTGGAGGGTTCCACAACACCATTCCTTGGCTCATCTTTCAGAGGAGGGAGCTTCTATTCCTCAGGAAGGTTAGTGTGGAAGGTTTCCAGAGCTGATTTTCATATTTTGGCGTCAGGCCAAGCTTCTCCCATCACCAACAACACAGTCCCTTCTCTAGACTGCGTTATTTCAGTGAGTATCTATAGTGGAGGTTTGCACCATCATCTTGGAGGGCAAGATCTTCAGGGATAGGATTAGCCTATCACTTGAGAGATCAATTGGAGGAGGTTTGCTATAGATTGTACATCTTATTCAACCATCTCCATATAGTTTCAGTTTTGTGTTGCAGATGCTACCCTGCAACTCCGACATATCTGCAGATTTTCCATTTTCACATATATTGTAGCCAATCCTTCCAAGGATTGTTGTATCATTGTTGTATTGTTATTTTCAGGGGTTGAGAGATTTCTCCCCCACATTTCTTGAGCTGATATTTCCATATCATTGTATTTTCATTTTGTATGTTGCAGTGTCTCCATATAAACTGCGCTGATATAGCCTTGTGTAAATTCTATGTAGCAGTGTTCTCTAATTTCATGTACATGTTCTGTTGAGGCCCTCATTTCCTAGCTTCAGTGATTGATTCCTCAAAGCATTGTACTCCTTTGCTGCTATATTATACATTGGTTGGATATCTACATCTTCATGTGTGCAGGCTTGATAAAATAACGTTGTTGCTCCATTGTATGTTCATGTACTATTGCAGTCCCTTCATCGAGCATTTTCTGAGGACAACTAGGTGTGGGAGATTTTTTTAACCCACATAGAGGGATTTCTTTTGAGCCACCTCTTGTATTTTAGTCTTACATGCATTGATATAATGGATCCAGGTCTTGGTTTCAAATCCTGTAGTAGTCATCACTGGAAAATACATTTTCCAATCATGCCTTGCTAGCAATTCCGAATTTGGAATATTACAGTGGTATCATAACAACTTTCTTGGTTCAACCTGTGAGTGTTAGCCAGAGAGATCAGAAGATTGAAGAGGATGGGTTTTATCTCATCATATTTCAGATCCATGAAGAACCTCCCCAAGGAGGATAAGCAGAAAGAAGAGGAAGGACCCTGCACTTCCTATTCTCATCAAGAAGGAGACAGAGAGATGAGAAGGAAAAATACTCCATATTTTGGAGGAGAAAAAGGGGATAAGCTTACAAAGCTTCTTCCTAAATCTTTACATAAAGTTCATGGATATTTCAATAATATCCAGAGGGGGATGTATGAAGAATATCCAAGAGAGTTTGAATCTAAAGCAAACTCTAGATTGACATATGAGGAGTGTGAGCAAGCAGCTACACACCCTAATACATAGCGCAATCACATGCTAGGATTGCCGGAAGAGAGATGGGAAGAGGAGAAGAGGTTGCTAGGAGGGAAACTCTTAGTGATTTCCTGAAGGAGTATGAGTCTCAAACTCAGAAATTCTGAGATCATCTCAGTTTCTCAGAGTTTTGCAGGATCAAGGTGAAGGGAAGAAAGCAACAAGATAAATTTCTACCTTTGAAGGTTCACCTACATGTTCAGCCAAATCTTGGGTGGAGGAGCTAGAGACCTTGTAGCAACACCACATTCTTGAAGATGAAACCATCAAAGTTCCAGTGCTACATTTGAGAGGTAAGGCTTATGCCTGGTGGATCTTTGAAAAATGTAAACATTGCATCTTATTCAAGTTTCACTAAGGCATTAATGAAAATATTTGATAGAGGGATTCATGAGACACACATGGTGGAGCTAAAAAAGGTAACTCAAACAAAACCCTTGCATGAAAATGCAATTCCACTTCAGAAAACCAGGGAGGAGGCTGAAAACTTGGGCCATACTTTACCAGAAGAAAGACTTTCATCTCATAAATTTGAGCAAGGAAGCATGGAGATATCTTTTTCAAAAAGGGATCCAATCATTGGAGGGTTGCCCATTCATGTTGCAGAGATTGAGGGCAATAGCGTTGTCACATCTATAGATTATCTAGTGCCTCATGTAGAGGAAGGAGGAGCTCTTGCTCCAAGTAGAGGGATGCTTGCATCTTTGCAAGGAAGTCCCCAGGATCTCATGTGTGGAGATCAAGGCACAACTCATGATCTACATGTGCCATTATTGAGGAGGTGTGGAACCATGGAGACACAAGGAGAAGGTAGGGAGGAGAACCAATATCATGAGATGAGATGTATACATCCCTATCCACTTCAGGAGGTTGATGCATCTGAGGAGAAGACTAGATTGCGCAGTGAGGGCATGGATAGATTTGTTCATTCATATATGCAGTCATCTCTTGAAGATGATGTCTCATTGCATGGAGACATTTCACCAGGGAGACCACTGGATCAGCAGAGGAGGATGGATGCTTCACTTGTTGGGGCACCACTCATTAATTTCAGGAGGGTGGAGACCTTGAGAGAGCTGGGTCTAGCGCTGAGATTCTGAGGTAGACTCAAGGAGAAGAGAGGCATTCTCTCAACATCAATTTTACCCACTCACATTTCAGATTCTGCGTTGCGGCAGAAACAACAGGGGAAGGATAGCAGCCTTCCAACTTGCATCTTTGACATGGGAGATGTCAAAGAAGAGGGTAGCCATATGACATGTTTTCTTCATTAGAGATCATCAGGGCTGTCACTATGGAGGATAGATCCATATTGGAACTCCCAGCTGTTGGTGGAGTATTCCAAGGATCTTCATACTTGTATGATATTGGATGACCAGTTGCATGAGGAGGGATATTCAATCAGAGATGGGGTCATCTTCTATCATGGTAGGATCTTCTTTCTTAGATCTTCCAAGCTCAAGGAGAAGTTGCTACAAGTAGCTTAGGAGGATTTCCTTTTTCAGCCCCACTTGTTCTATGAGAGCATACCACACCATCATGGAGGGGTATTTTTTTGAATGGCTTTGAGGAGGAGATATATCAGCATATGAGGAGATGCATGGACTAGATGGAGATGGCAGAGATAAAAAAATATTTGAAGGAGTTAGCACAACCACCTCTTTTCTCTTTGAGAATGAGAGGAGACTCACCTATGAGCCACTCCATATGTATGAGAAGAACATATGGTAAGGGTGATAATTGTTTACATCATTGTTTATACAATGTGTATATGCATTCCTTAACCATACATGTGCAGGATGATGCTCCAAGGAGGAGCATTCTTTTTTCTAGAACAAATGGTTTAGTTGAGGCCATAAGCATGATTGATGGCCATCCCCTAGGAGGACTTGGGGAAGAGATATATTATGGAGGACATTTTCATTGTACACCTTACATCATTCACTTCCTCCATACTTATGAGGAGATTGGAGCAGCAGGAAAGTGGTTGAGAAGCCACACTTTTTATCAGTCTATATTGCAGTTGAGGGTCAAGATGCGTTGGTTGCACTTGAGGGACCATTTTCCTTCTCATTTGTTGCATATGGCAGCAAGCATGATTCTCATTTTTTCTCCCTATGGTTCTATTGTCTCTATCTTTAGGAGGAGCATGTTTGGGAGAGAGACACATTGGGTGAATGTGTCCTTTGAGGGAGAATCCTCCCACACTTTTTGCACTACATGTTCTAAGGGGAGCATGGGATATGGTATGGTCACCTTAACAACACATTTGTCTCTTGTGTGAGCCATAAGGATTTGATGAGATTCCATATGATGATGACTTCCTTGGGGTTCACATAGCCAGACAGCAAGACCAAAAGATGAGACAACATCAACCACTTTTGGGCCTAGGATCTAGCCCTCCTAGACCCGCAGAGGGATCTCTCCCAACCCGCAGCAAAGAATGATATATCTTTGAAAGCTCAATTTGAGATGTTAGGCTAGATATGAAGCACGAAGGGGGGTTTAAAATGATTTGGTTGGTTGGTTGTTGGGTTGAGTCATGAGATCAGAGACTGGGAAAGAAATGAGAGAAAAGGAACAAAACAGCAGGATGCTTCAGCAAAGAGGGTAGGTCAAAACCGTGCCATCCATTGAGCTATGGAGTCATGAAAGGAGAATTACTTGCAACCACTAGCCAAGGCTTTCAGAGGGCAAGTCATCTATACTAAAGGATATTTTAGATAGATGATGGGATGGAACATTAAGGAAAGAAGGTGGAAGAAGGAGAGACAACCAAATTTCTATCTATAGATCGGGTCAGAGGTCATTTAACTCCAGACCTTCTTGGACATACTCTAAGGCAACTCTCAAAGAGGGACATAGGGGCTTCTTATAGATCGGACCAGAGGTCATTTAACTCCAGGTCTGCTTTAGCAACTCCAAGGGAAAACATAGATAAGATTAATAAAGGGATCTTAGAAAGGTCAGCTGGTCGTGCAAGGATCCTCGTGGACAGAGCTAACTCTAATCCCCAGTGTTCCCAAACCTTCCAGCTTACACCCAACAAGAACATCTAAGAACAGATTCATTTAATTCATACATTAGAGAGTAGGCAATATCATCCACTACACTGGTTAAATCGACCGAAGCCAATTCTCGTATAACACATTAAGCGTAAAACATTGAAGGCAAGGGGAGAGCAGTAAAACATAGGGCACCTAACAAGGGTGAATCCTATGCCAATATTCTCAATGCAAGCGCGAAAATGAAAGAATATGGAAAATGTAATAAAAATGGGGTAGTGAGAAAAACATCACCAATAACAGACCAGGATCTTGTGAACAGCTTGATTAATGATGCAAAACCAAATATGCACAATAAGCTCACATGGTCGTTACAATCCAAAATTTCTCCTCCCACCCTACATGCATAACTACTCACATTTTCCCAAGACTCGTTCTAACAACAAACTGAATCCTCTAATAGCAACTAAACCGCAAGGAAATAGAACAACACCCAACAACAACAACGTTTATTATGTTCTTTGTGATTTATGATAATTGAGAGAAAGAGAGAACAAATGAGTAGATACAAATTAAATGAGTCTCATTAAGATAGAATGGTAGAGGAGGCCCAGCCCATTCTGCTTAATGGCGATGTGTTGTACTCTGCGGACTATTTGGAAGCGTCTGTTAGGTCGAAATCGACCCTTGATATGTTCTTTAAGTCCTTACGGCGGTCTGGAAATATGCGCCGCCATACCGGAATAAATGAACCTGGTGGAAGATCGTGCTGTCGTATTCCCCGTAACTACCGCCCGATCGGTTTAATGAGCTTCACGGTGTAATTAATTGTCTCGTGGTTAGAGAGGGCATGGAGATCTTTTGTAGGAAGGTGTCCTGTCTGGAGAAGAGTACTTTGCTAATACAAAACACAGATAAGACTTTGACAGTGTGCTTGAATCTTGAAACCGCGCCATTTCCTTTGAGTTGTGGGGTTAAGCATTAATTATACCAACAACAGGCATAAACCCCTTTGAAATCCTTCTGTTGGTCTGTTGAATCATGCTGAAACGACCTCTCTGTGCTATCTGCACAATAAATAAACTGTTTAAAGCCCGGGCAGTGGTGGCAGAGGAAATGCTGCGGAGGCCGGAGGAGTGGTGGCGGAGTAGTGGAGAACGGTGGAAGCAATGAAAAGTGGTGGAGGAGATGATTAATAGTGTAAAACCCAAAGGCTTAGCCTTTGGATGAAATACAAAGGGAAAAGGATAAAACACATGAAATAGATTTGAAAAGGTGGGACCCGGCCGTGGCGGAGGGCGATTAGATGTGAACCATTGGATCTCGGGAGGAGATCAACAGTGGTGGTTAAGCGATGAGGTTTACATGGACGCCCGATGGGGAAAATACAGTGGAGATGCTATGCGACGTGGGTCGTTGATCTTGGAAGAACAGACGGCTGGGATTAAATCGGGAGATGGGGCTTGCGATCAATCGGAGATCGGAGGGAAAGACTTGCGATTGTGATCGGAGGTCGGGGCGCGATTGAGCGCTGACCATTAGATCAGCAGGGATATGGACGGCTCAGATTGGGTAGGGGGATCGCAATCGCAAGGCACAGAATGGGGGGTCAGATTGGAAAATGTGATTGAGCACTGTCCGTTGGATCGGCGGGGAGGAGGGATGGCTGCGATGTAATCGGGGGATCACAATCGGAGGGAGCAACATAAGTTTTGTGATTGCGATCAGACGGGGGCTGCGATTGAGCGCTGGCTGTTGGATCGGCGGGGAGGAGGGACGGCTGCGATGTAGTCGGGGGATCGCAATCAGAGGGAGCAACATAAGTTTTGTGATTGCGATCGGACGGGGGCTGCGATTGAGCGCTGGCCGTTGATCTCGGGTCCAGATCAATAGCGGGGAAAACAATCAGAGGGGCAGCGCGATTGAGGGATCGGGAGGGGGGTGCGATGAGCGCTCCACCGTTGGATTAGAAGAGCGGATCGACGGTCCACAATATATCGCGGGACTTGTTTAACAAACCATCGCATCAGAACTTTTTTGATATTACAAAGGATTGCAACCTCCTGCCGATCCTCCGATTGCGATTAGTTCTTGGGACTTAAGCGCTTGGTCCGAGCGCACGGGCATGTGTGGGAAGTGGTTAAGGGGTTAGCGGAAAAGGGGCTAGGCCTTATAATAAGGTCGGAAAGTGGGTTTTAACCCATTTTAATGGAATTTGAAGGCCAAGGAAGGGAACGATAGAGAGGGAAAGGGGAAAAAGGTTAAACAAAGGGTAAGGGAAGAATTTAAAGGGGATTTTGGGGGGATTTGAGGGGTAAAAAGGGGCTAAGTGAGGGTGAAATAAGGGGTAAAGGAGGCCTTTGGGCACTTCCTCACAAACAGAGAGGCTTTATATTGGGAATCATCAGAGGTGACTTGTATAAGGCAAAGCACAAAGAGACTTCAAGGATGATGTGTCTTCAGGGGAGATGCATTCCTTGAAGGTCTCCAAGATAACATAGCCCCCAGCTTGCTTGTCAAGAATTTCATAGGGGGGCTAACAGTGGCTCCACATGGGGATGGCTTCTTCTTGAAGGAGTCAAGAATTCAGAAATTCATCTCTTGGTGTAGGCCAGATGCCTGTTGCTTGAACCATCCTTCTTCTTTCTTTAAATCAGCTACCACAACCACGAAGACATCATATCAGCAGTAAAATTCTGCCAGACAACTACCTACCCCCACTATAGTCCTAACATTTTTCTTCTGGGTGCATTTGGACTTGCAGACCCTTTTACATCATTAATTTTTACAAACAGGAAAAATAAAACTATTCTACTTCTGCCCTTATTACTCCATGAGACCAGATTATACTGTTGGCCTCATATGTTTCTCTACCTACACTACTACTTGCTAGGATTAGACTGTCTAGCAGGTTTCTTCTCTACATTCTAAAACAGAAAATGAAAACAACTAACTACATGCTCATACGCTGAGCTTTATTTAGCTTTTCCTACCTACCCTACTCTAACTAAAATATTTACAGTCTAGCTTACAAACATTGCCTTCCAATGTAACTAGTCCATCAAGTGATCCCATGGCTGGTCCTTCTTGCTCAACTCCTTGAGCACGCTGGATAGGTAGGGCAGCTCCCACTCTTTTTGTTTAATAACAGTAGCCTTGAAAAATCTTCTTTCTGTCTGCAACATGCTGCTCATAAAGACCTTTGATCCTTCATCATATGTTTGCAGGAGATGCACATAAGGATCATGAAATGATACCTGGCTATGAATATTTGACAGGCTGGCTTCGACCAGGATCTCTTCTTCTTCCACCGGATCAAGAATGGGACTCTCTTAAGAAAGAGAATCTCCCTCATCTGCTTCACTTTCTGAACTGGAGGACTCATTGTATATGGCAGTGCTGTCCTCTTGGAGCTTTGATGTATTCTGCTCTGGTGTGCTGAGCTCTGTGAAGAGATCTATGTATCCTTGAGCAGGGTCTTTTTCCACTTCCTCCTCTTTTTCAAGAGAAAGCTCGTTATTCTCATCCTACTCAAGAATCTCTTCTTTTATTTCCTCTTCATCATCTGAGATGAAACGCTGCTGACCTCCAATCACGTGAAAACCATTACTGATGAGTTGTAATGGAGTGAAGCAAAGGTCTAGAGATCCTTCACCCTCTTCTGTACTCTTAAAGCTTTCTTCATCAGTATCATAAATAGCCTGCATTGGCTCATTACTCACTGGAAGTAAAAGGGACTGATTTTCCTCCCATAAATATACTAATGATGATCCTACAAGATCCTCTTCATTTTGGAGCACATCATCATTCGATAGATCAAAAATAGGAAAATCGTGAATATAAGTAATACTGCCGACCGGACATATTGGATTATCAACATATTTTTCTTCACTCTGATTTACATGTGAGCTTTCCAACTTCGTACCATAAATCTCATCAGATGAATGGGCAAGGATGTCTGATATGTAAAAAATTTCAGAGTCTGGTTGCCTATTGATGATTTGATCTATTTCTTTCTCTGTCAAAGGGGAAGATGGCCTTGTGTCCCTTTATGTAGCAGTGCAGCAGCTCTCTGTTCCCTCTGAAGACTAGATTTGAGGCTGGATGTCAGCTTGAGCCTCAACTATAAGGAATGATGAATTAGCCACTGAGTGTTTCGGAGTATCTTGAAAAATTCCACAGTCTCCTGACTGCTTCCTTCCTCAGCCGACTCATCCATGTTCTTGTGATAGCTAGGATGCATATGAAATTCTTGAACGGTTGTCAACAGATCTTCAGATTGCGTATTAATCAAATCCTTATCAATGTCTAACAGGTACTGTATGATATTCTGATATTGATCACAATAGTCCCATGATAAGGATGGAGAGTTTCCTTTATAATTCTTGTAAAATACTTGGTGCATGTCTTTTAAAGAAAACAAACTCCGAGGTTCTAACCATTCATACCAATTCCTAGCTTTTCCTTCTAATGTTGCCATGAAAATTTTCATTAAGCAGTCTTCATGCCATTCAACTTTAAATTTCCACACATGTATATGAAACTTGATGAGATGTAGCAAGGGGTCCTCATTGTTTTCACCCTGAAAGGTAGGCAGGTTTTTCAACCAGTCCACTTCAGGCATTTTGTGTGGGAAGCCAGGGATATGCTCCCTACTCATTGGGGCATATCTTCTCTGTATGCGTGGAAGCATGTTTGTAAATCAGAAAGAGGTCATTGTGTCTTCTCAACCAGTTCAGAGTCTTCTACCAGTGGAGTCATTAGGTCTTTGGATCATAGGGAGTGTGGAGTCGCCAGGTGGATGTATATGAATGTTTGAAGCATAATGTTGTCCACCATCAGCAATAGAATACCAATCTAACCAGATATCTTGGATCTTATGAGTGCCTAAGAATATTTAAGGTGAAATGCACTCAAAATCCCCAGTGGAGTTGCCATTATGTTGGTGACGACAATGGGAAATAGACCAAATATTAGCAGTTCTGGACTCTCATATTCGTCCCTAGTGGAGTCGCCATTATGTTGGGGTTCCCATGTTTTGGCCAGATTGGCAAGACCAAAAGATGAGACAACATCAGAACCACTTTTGGGCCCTAGGATCTAGCCCTCCTGGACCCGGAGAGGGATCTCTCCAACCAGAGCAAAGAATGATATATCTTTGAAGCTCAAAAAATATGTTAGGCTAGTTATGAAACACAAAGGAGGTTTAAAATAATTTGGTTGGTTGGTTGCTGGGTTGAATCATGGAATCATGAATCGAGAAAGTAATGGGAAGAAAGGAAACAGAGCAGCAGGATGTTTCAGCAAGGAGGATAGGTCAAAAATGTGCCATCCATTGGGCTATGGAGTCATGAAAGGAGAATTACTTGCAACAACTAGCCAAGGCTTTCAGAGGGCAAGTCATCTACACTAAAGGATCTTTTAGATAGATGATGGGATGGAACATTAAGGAAAGAAGGTGGAAGAAGGAAAGACAATGAAATTTCTATCTATAGATCGTGTGCCAGAGGTCGTCGAACCTGCACCGCTCGTACGTACTCTGCTGTACTTTCGAAGAGGGAAAAGCTATCGCTTATAGATCTAATTGCAGGTCATTTAAATCCAGGTCTGCTTTAGCAAATCCAAGGGAAAACAGAGATAATATTAACAAAGGGATCTTAGAAAGGCCAGCTAGTCACACAAGGATCCTAGTGGATAGGGCTAACTCTAATCCCCAGTGTTCCCAAACCTTCCAGCTTAAGCCCAACAAGAACATCTAAGAACTGATCCATCCAATTCATACATCAGAGAGCAGGCAACAACATCCACTACACTGGTTAAATTGACTTAAGCCAATTCTCAGATCACACATTAAGCAGAAAACATTGAAGGCAAGGAGAGCAGAAACATAGGGCACCTAACAAGGGTGAATCCTATGCCAATATTCTGATGCAAGCCAGCAGAAAATGAAACAATATGGAAATGTAATAAACAGAGTGAGAAAAACATCACCAATAGTAATAGACCAGGATCCTGTGAAATGTGCTTGATTAATGATGAAAAACCAGTCATGTACAATAAGCTCAATGGCTATTACAGTCCAAACTTTCTCCTCCCAGCCTATTACATACAACTACTCTACTACTCTCTCCCAAGACTGTTCTAACAGTCAAACTTGAATCCCTCTAATAGCAACTACGTAGCAAGGCAACAACAAAAACCCAACAACAACAACGTTTACATTATGTTCTCAGGGATTTCTTATAGGAGAATTGAGAGAAAGAGAGAACAGCAGGAGTAGATACAAATTAAATGAGCCTCATAAAGACAGCAGGGCAGAAGTGTTCACGCCCATGCTACTTAATGGCAATCTTCAACACTATGTGTACTCTGTCATTTGCTCTGGGAGACTCTGTCAGGACAAGATTTACCTCTGATATGTTCTTTAAATCCTTACGGTGGTCTGGAAATCTGCACTGCCATACTGGAATAAATGAACTGGGTGGAAGATCTACAAGGTTTCTCCATTCCTCAGAACCACTGCCTAACTGTCTTAATGAGCTTCAGTAAGTGTAATTAATTGTCTCACGGCTCGAGAGGGCATGGAGATTCCTTGTAGGAAGGTGTACATCCCGAGAGGAGTACTTTGCTGATATTAAACACAGATAAGACTTTGACAGTGTGCTTGAATCTTCAAACCGCGCCCTTTACTTTGAGTTGTGGGGTTAAGCATTAATTATACCAACAACAGGCATAAACCCCTTTTAAATCCTTCTGCTGGTCCACTGAATCATGCTAAAACAGCCTCTCTGTGCTGTCTGCACAAAAAATAAACTGTTTAAAGCCTGGGCAGTGGTGGCAGAGAAAATGCTGCAGAGGCCGGAGGAGTGGTGGCGGAGTAGTGGAGAACGGTGGAAGCAATGAAAAGTGGCGGAGGAGATGATTAATAGTGTAAAACCCAAAAGCTTAGCCTTTGGCTGAAATACAAAGGGAAAAGGCTAAAACACATGAAATAGATTTGAAAAGGTGGGACTCGGCCATGGCGGAGGGCGATTAGATGTGAACCGTTGGATCTTGGGAGGAGATCAACGGTGGCGGTTAAGTGATGAGGTTTACATGGACGCCCGATGGGGAAAATACAGCGGAGACGCTATGTGACGTGGGCCATCGATCTTGGAAGAACGGACGGCTAGGATTAAATCGGGAGACGACGCTTACGATCAATTGGAGATCGGAGGGAAATACTTGCGATTGCAATTGGAGGTCGGGGAGTGATTGAGCACTGACCGTTGGATCAACAGGGAGATGGATGGCTCAGATTGGGTCGGGGGATCACAATGGCAAGGCACAGAAGGGGGGGTGTGATTGGAAAATGCGATTGAGCGCTAGCCGTTGGATTGGCGGGGAGGAGGGACGACTGCGATGTAATCAGGGGATTGCAATCGGAGGGAGCAACATAAGTTTTGCGATTGCGATCGGACGGGGGCTGCGATTAAGCGCTGGCTGTTGGATCGGCGGTGAGGAGGGATGGCTGCGATGTAATCGGGGGATCACAATCGGAGGGAGAAACATAAGTTTTGCGATTGCGATCGGACGAGGGCTGCGATTGAGCGCTGGCCGTTGATCTCGGGTCCAGATCAACGGCGGGGAAAACAATCGAAGGGGCAGCGCGATCGGGGGATCGAGAGGGGGGGGCAATGAGCGCTCCACCGTCGGATCAGAAGAGCGGATTGAAGGTCCACAATATATCGCGGGACTTGTTTAACAAACCATCGCATCAGAACTTTTTGGATATTATAAAGGATTGCGACCTCCCGCCGATCCTCCGATTGCGATTAGCGCTTGGGACATAAGCGCTTGGTGCCAGCGCACAGGCATGTGTGGGAAGTGGTTAAGGGGTTAGTGGAAAAGGGGTTAGGCCTTATAATAAGGTCAGAAAGTGGGTTTTAACCCATTTTAATGGAATTTGAAGGCCAAGGAAGGGAACGATAGAGAGGGAAAGGGGAAAAAGGTTAAACAAAGGGTAAGGGAAGAATTTAAAGGGGATTTTGGGGGGATTTGAGGGGTAAAAAGGGGCTAAGTGAGGGTGAAATAAGGGGTAAAGGAGGCCTTTGGGCACTTCCTCACAAACAGAGAGGCTTTATACTAGGAATCAGCAGAGGTGACTTGTATAAGGCAAAGCACAAAGAGACTTCAAGGATGATGTGTCTTCAGGGGAGATGCATTCCTTGAAGGTCTCCAAGATAACATAGCCCCCAGCTTGCTTGTCAAGAATTTCATAGGGGGGCTAACAACTTCCAGCTCATCATATATGGGGATATTTGGGCTAGCATGATTTGCAACGTTGAAGGAGAGGTCTTTGGAGATATAGTCCTCATCTTGCCACTTGAGGGAAACCTTATTGCAGCCCAGGATCAGCAGACATTCTACACTTATCTTAAGTGGAGAGGAGGACAACGTGGGGTAGACTATTTTTTCCACCATGTGCAGACTTTCATCCCACCTACTTTGCCGGAGCCAAAGGTGGAGGACAGTTTTCAAGAGTTGCCTAGTTGGGAGGTGACTCATTTTGCATGGCTAATAGCATGGGGATGGAGGATTCATATGGGAGAGATAATTCCCATTATATTTCAGATCCTATTCCTCAAGGGGACCTTTAGACATCACTTTTCTATCCTCTTGAGTATTTCACCTTTACATGATGATGGCTTGATAGATGACTTGCATGCCGAGAAGGAGCAATATGGAGACTTGATTGATGAGATAGCATCACTTCACTTGGAGGAGATCATCATACAAGGATGGTATAGGGAGAGGAGGAGAAAATAACTCTGTCTATCCTTTCACTTTCTTGAGGACAAGCAATCTTTGAGAGGGGAGGACTATAATATTCCAAAATTTGCAAGTAGCAAATTGGAATATTAATTTTTTCTTATATCATCTAGGAGATGAATAAAATGGGTAAAATTCCCATGAGTAGGAATAAAATCCCTCATAGTGTGAAAGGGATCTATGGAGTAGCTTAATTTTTCACCTTCCAGTGTGAAAAAGGGAAAATGCATGAGGACAAGGTCAAGTTTGACCAAGTCAACAACGCTGCCTAAGAGGGTGTGGCTTACTTGGGAAGACAACGCAGTTTGAGAGGGAGAAAGGTTCTTTGTGGAAGAAACCCTAATGTGTGGGGTCCAGGGCAAAGAGACATTCACTTTCATAAAAGGAGGAAGAGGCAGCCATAGTGAGGCATGTTTTGAGTAATTTGATTACTGGTCTAGTAGACTATTTACAGTCTTTGGCTGTTTAGCTAAGTTGCAGTGTTGTTTAGCACGAGGGATTCCTGTTTTGGAATTATTCTCCTTCTTGAGAGGCCTCTTGAAGGATTTCACTTCATTTGTCCACATCTAGGCTCAAGGCTAAAGCCATTCCTTCAGCTACAACGTTATTTCTGCTCAAGTGTAATGTTGTGTTGCAGGGTGTTGCAGTGGAGGGTTCCACAACACCATTCATTGGCTCATATTTCAGAGGAGGGAGTGTCTATTCCTCGGGAAGGTTAGTGGGGAAGGTTTCCAGAGCTGATTTTCATATTTTGGTATCAGGCCAAGCTTCTCCCATCACCAACAATGCAGTCCCTTCTCTAGACTACATTATTTCAGTGAGTAATTGCAGTGGGGGTTTGCACCATCATCTTGGAAGGAAAGATCTTCAGGGATAGGATCAGCCTATCACTTGAGAGATCCATTGGAGGAGGTTTGCTATAGATTGTAAATCTTATTCAGCCATCTCCATATAGTTTTAGTTTTGTGTTGCAGCTGCTACCCTACAACTCCGACATTTATGCATATTTTCCATTTTCACATATATTGTAGCCAATCCTTCCAAGGATTTTTGTATCATTGTTGTATTGTTATTTTCAGGATTTGAGAGCTTGCTCCCCCACATTTCTTGAGCTGATATTTCCATATCATTGTATTTTCATTTTTTATGTTGCAGTGTCTCCATATAAACTGCGCTGATATAGGCTTGTGCAAATTATGTGTAGCAGTGTTCTCCAATTTCATGTACATGTTCTGTTGAGGCCCTCATTTCCTAGCTTTAGTGATTGATTCCTCAAATAATTGTACTCTTTTGCTGCTATATTATACATTGGTTGGCTATCTACATCTTCATGTGTGCAGGCTTGATAAAATAATGATGTTGCTCCATTATATGTTGATGTATTGTTGCAGTCCCTTCATCAGGCATTTTCTAAGGACAACTAGGTGTGGGAGATCTGTTTAACCCACCTAAAGGGATTTATTTTGAGCTACCTCTTGGATTTCAGTCTTAGATGCATTGATATAAAGGATCTAGGTCTTGGTTTCAAATCTTGTAGCAGCCATTACTAGAAAATGCATTTTCCAGTCATGCCTTGCTAGCAGTTCCGAATTTGGAATATTACAAAAACAAACTATATTATTCCATTTAGATGAAGTCTAAATTTTTGGAATATTACAGTCCTCCCCTCAAAAATGTTGCTTGTCCTCAAGCAACTATAAAGGTGGAGCAAAATTCCTCCCTTCCTCTTCTTTTGGCCTCCTCATCAGTAGTTCCCACCATAGATCAACATAATTTGCAATAAATCTGCCCTCTAATGGTTCCTCCGAAGTATGAAAAACCAAATGGTGTACATCATGAAAAAGTGGAAGGTATAAGTGGAAACTTTCTAGTTGTCTAATGGCCTCCTCAAGGTAGGAGTGATGATAAACATAGGGAATCTCATCCCCAATGAGAGTCTCCCATACCCATTTTATCATCCAAATGAAATGAGCCATTCTAGGTAGCTCATCAAAGAAATCCTCAACCCCTGGTTTGTGAAATGCATTGGGGCTACATGGAGAGTTTATATTTTCCCATCCAAGTTGTTTCTCTGTCCATTTATGGTAAGTATGGGGCTGTTGCTGATCTTGGGATGAAATTTCATGGCCTCCAAGAATGGCCCAAGTTACCCCACCAAACAAATCATCCATGAAGTGCCTCCTCCAAGAACTCAAGTTCTCCAAATGGCTCCTCCCACATTAAGAAAAGAGATGTAGTATGGCAATCATGGTTTGCCCATTTTTTCTCCTGAAACATACAACATGTAAAGTAGGGAGAATCATACTCCCAATGGGCACCTCCAACTCTTGTCCCACTCTCCAAACAAAGCTTCCCATGAACATAAGAATATCAACAATATATGGAAGCAAAACCCGATGAGAAAAAGTTGCCATATGACAACCAAAAAGTGTATCATAGTTCCACACATAGAACCAGCGCAGTGCATCCCTTTCCTGCCTCAAAACAAAGAATAACAAGTTCCCTTCCAGCCACTTGTTTGCTGCCACAATCATCCCATAAGATGGAATCATGAATGAAAAATGTGGTGTCAATGGTGCACACCAAGAATCATGTGGCTTCCCCCACAAACCATCGATAGAATGGCCAACATAAATGTTGCAAATGGCCTCAAGTACATGAAAATAAAATATAAAATAAGGAAGGGTCCTCCTTGGTACAATGTATTGCTCATATAAAGTAAAGAAGTGCAAATCATAATGCAAAAATATACCTCCTCTACTATTTACTTTGGTCATTGAGTTGAAATGACTCAACTGAAAATTCTCCCTCACTCTCCATGATTAGGGAAGTGGCTGTGACAACCTCTCCATCACCATCCAGGCTATGAATCTCTCCATATGTTGATATATATAATGTTGGATGCCCTCCCATGTGAACTCCATCAAGGAATGATATGCATCAAAGTGCATAGAAAGGAAGTCCTCATGTGTTGCATGTAGAAGTTTCTCCTTGAGCTCAAAATCTCTAGTCAAGAAGACTCTTCCATAAGAATATATGACCACATCATCCACCATATATCTATCATCTCCATTTGGGTCATCAAGAATCATGCAAGCACTAAGATCCTTGGAGTACTCTACCAAGAGTTGAGACCTCCAATATGGATCAATCCTCCTAAGACAGAACGCTAAATATCTAGAATGTGAAGCTCCCCACATGTTTTTGTCTTATCCTTTGACATCCCTCATGCCAAATTCATCCTCCAAAATTATACCATGCCCATCATGCAGCTTCTCATGCTCAAATAGAAGTGGTGACTTTTGTAAGTTGGCCTCCCATGAGAAGCTACCATCCAAAAAGAACCTCCTAATCCTGGCTAATGTAAGCATGAGTGGCCTCCATTTACTCCAATGTATGGAGGATTCCTCCGTCAAAGGAAGTACCCTCTATTTTTCCAAATCCATGGAACAGCTCCCTTGCACCATGAAGGTGCCATCCTCCATTACTGCAGCAATTTCTGTCAGCGTAGTATATGTAGTGAGAGTGGGTAATGCTGAAAATGGGAGAATGTCTCCCTCCTCCTTGAGTCTATCCCAAACTCTCTATGCTGTACTAGACTCCTCCAAGGTCTTCACCCCTCCAGAATCTAAGAGTGGTGAACCAAATGGTAAGATGTCTCTCACCAACTCTAGATCTGGTGGCCTCCTCGGTGGAATGCCCCCATGTAGTGAGACATCAAAATCTGAAGTGGATTGTATATATGAGTGGACTAATTTGTCCCTCTCTTCACTGCGCAATACAGTCTCCTTATTTTGTGCAAAAACCTATTGAAATAGATAAGGGTGGATGCTCATCATCCCTTGATGTTGATCCTTCCTTTATTCTCGTTCTATCTCACAAGATTCACAATCAACAATAACTGATCCATGTTGCTCTGGAATTGTGTTTTGGTTCCCACATGTTAAATCATTTGGAATTCCTTGCAAATACAAAAGTACTCCTCTAATGGAAGCAATGGATCCATTCCCATCTCCATGTGGTGATGGATCTCCTCCTGATGGTACAACACTGTTGACTCTTCTTTTCTCATCATCTTCATCAGTATTTGAGAATGCATCATCATCAATGAGAGACCCTTGATCTGGGACTCCTCTTGAAGGAGGAACCTCCATGTCTTCATCTATAAAAGAGGGCTCTTAAATAATGGGGGATATTTCCCTCAAAAAGGAATCATGCATGTTTTTATCCCCTTCAACAGAAATAAGGAGTGGAGTGGGCAGAATAGATCTCTCCAACTCATGAAAAGGTTTTGAGTTTTTGGGTTCAACAAATGATGTTTTACAAGGTTTAATATCAAATATTCTCACTAATTTCTTAGTGAACCCAGAATAAGTGTTTACATTTGCATGGTTAAATGAAGCATAACTAAAATAACACCAATCATGGGCCATACATTTGAGGTGCAGCGCTGCTACTCGGATTGCCTCCTTTTCTGAAACTTGGTGTAGCTGGAAATAGGAATCTAGCTCCTTCACCCAAGCTTTGGCTGTGCACTTTGTTGATCAATCAAAGTTGGATAGAAAGATTCTATCTCTCTTGCTTCTATTATGATTGTTGGACCTTATGTCTTCCTTGAGTTGGAAAAACCCTTGGAATTCCAAGTGCTCTTTGAATCTCCATGATTGAGACTCATACTCCTGAAGATAGTCACTCAAGGTCTCCTCCCTCAGTACATCTTCTCCCTCCATCCTTCTTGCAATGAATGTGGGCCATAAAATGTGTTGTGGATCTGCATGTGTGGCTGAATTCTCACACCCATCATGTGAATATCTAGGGCTTGCTTCACTTTCAAACCCTCTTGGAATTTTTCTACACCTCTCCCATTTCATCTCCTTGAGATCTTCTTTGATATTCTTCACAGTTTGGAAAATAAGCTGGGATATGCTCTCTTCCTTCAATTATCCAAATAATGGAGTCATGCCTTTGTTTCTTCTATAAAAAATCTCTTTTTTGTGAGAAAAAACTTCTCCTTCTAATGACATAATGTCTTGAATGCATAGGCTGAGCCAAGATTATGCTTTGATACCACTGTAATATTCCAAATTGGAAATAGCAGCAATATAGCTCATAAAAATGTAAAGCACAATAAAAATGAACATGAAATAAGAGGGATCAATATACATCCATCATTTTATTAATATATCAGCAGAAATATACAAAAATATCATGAAGGACAATCCACTCAAGCAATAGGAACAAGCCTCCAATGAACAAAACAATCAACACATGCGTTGCTGCAACTATATAGAATGTCGGAGAGTAGTGAAAGTGTTGTCTATATCAGTGTAGATACTACTGAATACATATATAAATGAAATGTGGCCGATAGAAACAAAATAAATTCCCAAGAGAGAATATGTGGGCTTTACGACATGATTTCTAGCCAACCCGGAAAAGATTGCTAGAAATACCGAGAAATATACAATCTGACAAATAACCCTGGGGTTGAGATGTCATTGAAAAATAGATCTGAATATAATGAGGCTATGACAGATCTGAAATGATGATTTCCTCGTCCAATGGTATTTCTAAATAGAAGGCTGATCCCTCTACTCAGAAATAGACCCTCCTGATGAGCTCAATGAACCCTCCCAGCAATTGCTTCCAAAAATAACCCAGTTCAGAATTGTGACTATGCTGTGAGGGATGGTAGATGGTTGTATTGATGCCAAAGATGTTAAAATATGCCCAGGAGCCCTCCTTTCTAATCCTCCAATGGATAGGCTACCTCTCCATTGAAAAACAAGCCCAGAAACAACTCTATGTGATCCTCCTTTGCTGCACCCTGCAACACAACTCAACTTTAAACAGAAACTGTGATGTAGCTGAAGGAGGTAGCTTGGCCAAAATGCTAGAATGAGGAAATTCAGCCCAAATAACCTCTCCTTCCCTGAGGTTGAGGTAGGGATTCCCGATCAGGAACACCCTTGTGCTAAACAACATAGAAACCCCGCTAAACAAAAAGAGGAAGCAAAAGTATAAACAGACCAATATCAAATAATAATCACAAACATGAATAAAAATGGTTGATATCCCCTCCATATATAGCATGAGAGCCTCCTCACATTGGGTCCCATTCATACTTGCCACCAAGCTCAAGCAAGTTGCGCTCCACTAAAACTACGTTGTCTCATCATAAAGACCGTTCCTCCATGACAACGTTGTTGACTTGGTCAAAGTTGACTAAATAAACATGATCCAATCCCTGTTCACACCCCAAATTTCTTAATCCAGCTACTTATTCTTCCTCCTTTCACATTAGGAGTGTTATTAATCCTTCTAAATTGGTTTTATGAGTCTCCCCACCCACTTATTCACCTACCTAGTGATAAAACAAACTATAATACTCCATTTAGATGAAGTCTAAATTTTTGGAATATTACATACACATCAGGATGATAGATAAAATCAGGTGCACACTTTGAATACATGCTCTGACATGTACCTGAATATAAGAGATGAATTGCTTTGACTGGGATTGTATCAAGTACTATTGGAGAATAGTGTGTTGCTACAACTTAATGACTGTTTGGAAACATATGTCAATATAGTTGTGATGCCCTCGGTCCACTTGTTGAGTTGGATCACCTTGGATGTCCTCTTCTATTATGACATTCAAATATTCCTCTTTTTACTTATTTTTCTTTTGAACTCACGAAGGAAATGCTAGTAAACATGAGGAAACTTTCTCAACAACTGATTCTGATGCAGACTCTTCATCAAGTGCAACCCTTGATCTTTTGATCTCCTAATTTGGATCTTCTTCTTCTTGATGTTATCCTTTAATGACATTAATAAAATATCTTCTTTGCAATACCTTTCTTGAACTAATATGAATACCATCTAGATCAAGAGGAGATGTTTGGAAGTGTTTTACCTCAGCATTGTAAGTGAGATGAGATACTTCATTGTATTGGTTTGGAAATGGTGGTATAGGTAGTTGAGTGAGGCTGGATATATGAGATGGATATGGTTGAGGTTGTGGTTGTGGTGGAGGTGGATGGTAGTGATAGCATGGAGTTTGGTATTGAGGATATTGAGGGAAAATTTGAGGATATTTATGATTTTCCCAATAAGGTCCTTGTCAACCATGTTTCCATGATTGGTTTTGGGGTTGAGATGGACGAGGTTTCCTAGGAGGGAGTGTGTCCCAATTAGTTTGAGGTGGATGCGAATAAGCTTGAAATTGACTAGGCTGCCAGGGTATCCTTGGAGCTACATAACATAGCTTCTTTGGTGATTTCTTTGCTCCATTGTCTTCCTGGTAAAATTATTTAAACCCACGGAATGATGGACAACATTTGGTAGCATATGATTCTACATAGATAACAAAAATATTAGCATCTTCTTTTTGCTCATTTTTCATTCTTAACATATCTACTTGTTCACTTAGATTTCTAACAGTTTCTATTTTAAATTTTTCAAGCAAATTTCCAGGTTCATCTTGCATTACCAATTGTAATATTCCCAAATGAGGAAAGTAGGAATATAGTACATAATGCTGGAAATAGCAGTGTAGATCAATGCATACATGTAAGATACCAATATGGAGTTTCTTTATTCATTATAACAACAAAAAACATGTGTAATATAATGGGCCACAAACTGTAATAAAAGATACAAAAAGCCTCTAATGAAGAAAACCCTCAAGAATGAGGTGCTGCTACTATATTAAAATACTAGAGACACTGGTACAATGCAGTCATAGAAGCACTGGTACAGAAAATGAGTACACAAAAGACAAGTGCTAATATATGCCTCAAAGATAATTAACAATGAAGATCTCTATACAATCTCCAGGAAAGAACCCAAAAGGGTCTCCCAGAAAAACACCAAAAAATAAAATATGAGCTACAACCCTAGGGCTGAAAGTATGCTACAAAAAAGTAACTAAAAAGTTATGGCTAAATCTGATATAAAAACAATAATTCTCTCCTTCAATGGATCCTCCGGATGAAAGGATGGCCCCTTCACTGAAGAAATCACTCCCCAAATCACCTACTACAAATACCCCTACAACTCCTCCCTAGAATAACACAGATCAAAATTGATACTATGCTGTAGGGTATAAACAAACTATGGCCTGGTGCCAAATGTATCAATGAAGCTCCAGGGCCTTCTTGACTAACCTCCTAAGAGAAAGGAACCTTCCTCCAATGAGATCTAGCTCAAAAATTGCCCAAATCAACCCTCCACAACTTCGGCCCTGCGACACAACGCAACCTGTCAACAAAAATTGCGTTGTACATTAATACTGAAGCCTTGGTCTGATGCCTGAATGTGGAATGTAGTGAAATTATCTTCCTAAAGATTACTCAAGGAAAGAGGTGGGGTTCCCGCTCAGAAACACCCTCTACTAAACAACACTACAATCTTAGCTAAACAACTGAAGAAATCTATATGTCTAAATAGATCATATAATCAAAATATCATATCATAAACTAATCTCTATGGTTGCCATCTTCTTCCTTATATAAGTGATGAGCTTCCTCACCCTAGGCCACACTCATTAAAGGCACTACTTCCATGCATGAGATCTCCCTCCAAAACTGCGTTGTCCCACCATAAATGTCCACTCCTCCATAACAACGTTGTTGATTTGGTCAAAGTTGACCCAGTCTAGGTGTGCGAACCCATTTTCACACACAAGAGTGCTCAATTAAGATGCTAAGATTCCATCCTTTCACATTATCATTTATTTTATTCATATTAAGTAGATTTATGGGTCTCATACCCTCTTATTCAGAGAATTAAGAAGCAAAAGAAAAAATTAATATTCCAACTAGCTCATGGCTAATTGGGAATATTACAGTCCTCCCCTCCCAAATGTTTCTTGTCCTCAAGAAACTAAAAATATGAGTGATGAAACTTTTTTCCTCCTCCATTGGTGACACCTCCATGTGATAATCTCCCCTCATAAGCCAAGTGTCTCCCAATCCATCCCTCCATGACATGCTCCTCCCATATTCTCATGAGATGCAAATTACTCATCCCACAAGGAAGCAATAGATCCAATGAAACAATCATGGTTTGCCCAATGTTATCCCTCAAACATGTAGCATAATTAACATGGATAATCTCTTTCCCATAGGGCACATCCAATCATTCCATCCTCCCTCCAATCATTCCCATAAAAATAATAAGAACATCATCAATGTATGGGATCAAAACCAAGTACATATAAAAAACTATATGAAAAAATGCAAGTGGATCATAGTCCCACATGTGGAACCAGCACAGTACATCTCCTGACTGCATCAAATAATGATATGGTAAGTGGTTTCCCCACCACTTACTTGCTGCCATATTTTTCTCACAAGTTTTAAAAAGGTGAGAAATGTTTGGTGCCTTTGGAGTGCACCCTGAATGATACATCATCTCCCTATATCCTACTAGGGAGTGGCCATGCTCAATGATGTTTATGGCCCAAATTTGGCCATGAAGTTTGTAAGGAAGAATGCTCCTACTTGGAGCAATGTCCTGCACATATATGGTAAATGAATGCAACTAATCATCAAGTAAATCATTATGCACATAAACATGATCCTTACCATAAATCCTGCTCATACAAATGGAGTGGTCCATAGAGATAGATCCCCTCTCATTCCAAAAGAGGAAAGAGGTGGTTGTGATCACTCCATCAAAGAGTTATGTATCTCTTCCATCTCCACATGGTCCATGAATCTCCTCAAATGTTGATACATCTCTCCTTCAAGGCCTTCCCAAGTAAACCCTTCCATGATAGTGTGGTAGGACCTCATGAAATAAGTGTGGTTGAAGAGAAAATCCTCATGTGATGTTTGTAGTAACTTCTCCTTGAGCTTGGAAGCTCTAGATAATAATATCCTACCATGGTAGTAGATGACCTCATCTCTCACTGAATATACCTCCTCTTGTAGCCGGTCATCAAGTATCATGCAAGTAAAAAGATCCTTGGAATAACCACCAATAGTTGGGATTTCCAATATGGATCTACTCTCCAAAGTGACAGCATTGATGATCTATCATATAAAGAATTTGTCATATGGTTTTCCTCCTCTTTGAAATCTCCCATGCCAAATTCACATAATGGAAGGTAGTTATCCTACCTCTGTTGCTCCTTTATCAGCACAAAATATGAAATGAGAGTGGGTAATGATGACGTTGGGAGAATGTCTCCCTCCTCCTTGAGTCTACCCAAGACTCTCAGCACTATACCATGACCTCCAAATGCCCCCACTCCTCCTGGATCTGTGAGTGGTGAACCATGATGTGAGACATCTCTCACCAACTCCTGATCAGGTGGCCTCCCAGGTGGTTTGCCACAAAATAGTAATGTCACATGGGCCAAAGTCATGTGCATGATAGATGGGACTGTTAGGTCCTTGCTTCCACTACGCAAATCCATATTTGTTTTCTGTGTGGAAGTTGTATGTGAGGGATATGTGTGCATGCCCTTAATCATCTGAGTTTTTCCACTCCTTCTATCCACCCATTCCATCTACAGAGTCTCCCAATCCATGGTGACCTTCCCCAAAGTAATCAACCAAAACAAACCCAATATCAAATTGGTGTCAGGTATGTCAACCAAAAAGAAGTGATCAGCCAATGTATATGCCCCCATGGTGACAAATAAATATGGGACATAGTGCACGAACTGCATAGTTCTAGCTCCCAATACCAACACAGAAAATCCCTCAAAGTCGTCAGTGGGTATTTCCCTCCTCTGCACTAGTTGGGCATCAATAAAGTTGTGGGTAGCCTCACTGTCAATAAAACTAAAACCCTCTGATCTAAGATGGAACCTTGAACCCTCAAGGTTAAGTACTTGGGTATTCCTCTCAATGACGCAAGAGCCCCTCCAATTGGAGCAAATGCCCCATTCCCACTTCCGGGTGGTGGTGGTTCCTCTCCTACTATGCCAGTGCTGTGACCTATTTCTGGTTCCTCTTCTTCTTCCTCCTCATCATCTGAGAAGACCTCTATGTGGTGTGCCTTTACTACTGCACATCTATGTCTGGGTGCCCATGATTCTTGGCATGTGAAGAAAAGCTTCCTTCTCCTCAAATCTCTTCAGGCATGATCACTAAGAGGTACTTTACTTTGGATCTCTCTTGAAAAAGGAGCCTTCTCTTCTTTTCCCTTTGATGGAAAAGTGGGATTTTGCTGAAATGTTGCCTTTGCTTTTGGCAAGGCATCTTGTATATCTCTAGCCCTTTCAATGGCATCTTTAATGGTAGTGGGCTTAGTAGTCTCAACCAACCCATGAAGAGGTTTTTCTAACCCATGAATAAACATATAGACCCTCCTTGATGCAGATAAATCAGGAACCATAACAGAAAGTTTTAGAAATTTGGAAATATAATTTCTGGATTACCTGATTGTTTCAGCTTTGCTAGCCCCATGAAAGGTGCCTCCGGGTATCTTCGATCAAACCTCTCTACCAAACTCCTTGTGAAATCTGAATATGCAGTCACATTGGCATGACCCAATGTAGACAAGCCATGAAACCACCAATCATGTGCCTCACGCTCAAGGTGCAGCACTACTATCTTGATGGCCTCCATCTCTGGTACTTTGTTCAGCTGGAATTAGATGTCTAGCTTCTCTACCCATGATTTGGCAGTGCATTTTGATGACCCATCAAAGTTGTGTTGGAAATACTGAGAGGGGGGGTGAATCAGTATTTATTTCAATTAGAGCATTAGTTAATCTTCAATTATTATCAGTGTTTGTAAAATGATAGCAGAAAACAAGAGGAACACAAATGCACACAGTTTTTAAGGTGGAAACCCACTCCGAGACAAAAACCACCTAATGCTTTTCTAATAATTCTTTTCAACTCCAATTGAAAATAAAGCTCCAACTTTCTAGAATCTAGAAAAGCATTATTCTCTCCAGCTCCATTGGATGGATGCTCAAGATGCTCCAATGTTTAGATTCTTCTTAGGTCACCTAATCTGATGCCCCCAACACCCAATGAGCCACAACTCACCCTAGCACCACCCTACCACCCTATAGAAGAATAAAATAAGAATGGACTCTTGTACTAGGAAAAATGGTCCACTTTACAATGATATAGAATGATGCAGAAGAGGAATATATAATAGACCATAACCCAAAATTTGACACAACCACCTAATTATGATCCTAGACCTCCCAACACTACCTCTTCAACCCTTGACAGATAGACACTAGTACAATTTTTACAATGACTAAGTACAATGATTGTATCCAGTGCTACCCACTTGAAGACTTCATATGATGAACTTCTTGTTCTTGTTGCCCACCTTGGTTACTTCTCTTGTCATGCTACCCTCTGCTGCACCTTGATTTTCTTTTCTACCGTAGAAAGTCTGGCCCTTTGCAACCCTTGACAACACATGATCTAGATTTTTCTTGCCTTCTAGGAGCTCGATATTGAATCTAGTGTATCTCTATTATTTTAGATCCTCAATATATGATTTTCAATATTGTATTATTCCTTTGATTCTTCTTTCCAATGCCATAGGTCTGACCCAATTTTGATTCTTCAAGGGAGAGTTATACCCAATCTCTCACAATGCCCTAATTATGGATTGTTTCATCAGAGCGCACTTGTATGGCATGCCATGTGTCACTGTTTCTTCATTTGGCTCTAAAATTGATAGAGAGAATAGTACATATTGTGCACTATCTGCCACTTTTTACATAATTCAAATCTGATACTCAGAGAGAGAGAGTTATGACTAATTTACCAAGGTCACTTCTTTGAGATGAATTCTCAAAGAGCTCCAGAAAAACCCTGACTTCCACAGATCATATCTCCAAAAATATTACGCACCTTGATCTGAAATTCTTAGAGCAGCATCCTCAGGATTTTGGCTTCTCTCATAAAAATTTCAAGTCTTTGGCCTCGTAGAAAATATTAGAGAGAAAGAAATTCCACGATGACCTATTTCAAATAGTGAAATCCCTTGCTTAAGGAGGAAATGAAGATCAAAATTTATATAAATTCTCAAGTTGAGAGGTGCTTCAACAAGTGAACGTGGGAGGGATTTTAGGAGCTCAAAAAAAATTAATTATGACTTTTAAATGACCCATGCCCCAACCCCATGGGGTTTTAGCCCACTAACTAGGGTTACAAACTTCAAACATGAATATCTCTCAAACCGTGAAGAATTACATGGCGTGCCATATATCAATGGAAACAACTCGACAAGTAGAAACCATCAAAAGAATTATTGACCTACAATATATTAATTTGGTAGGTCAAAATTCCCATGCAATATTGGGTTAGCTCTGTGCATTATCACCCGTAGAGACACTTGATAGGTCAAAATTCCCATGCATTATTGGGTTAGCTCCCAGTCGCTTGCTGGGACATCAACACAATCACGATCAACAAGATGGGTAAGAAAAATCTGCCCATATTTCTATGTAGATCATGATTCTAAATGAATCGTCCACCTCTATTGTGATGCTTGGGTATCCTATTTTCCTTGATCTAACAAAATTTGAACTCAAGTGATCCTACCTCTAGATTGAGACTCATACTCCATGAATTAATCTTCAAGATTTTCTTGTTCTTGAAACCCTTCATTTCCCACTGCTAAGAATGTAGGCATTGTAGAGCGTTGGGAAACTTGTTGCTGCTTCACTGGTTGATCACTCCAGTGATGAGAAATGTTGGAGCCTTCACCATGGAGAAACCCTTTAGGGTATTCCTTGTATCTATCCATCCTCATCTCCTTTATTTCTCTAGCAATGTCTTGCATAGTTCGAAGAAGAATATTTTGGTACTCCTTCTCCTCATCCTCTCCTGATAAAGGGGTTTTAACCTTGTCTTCTTTATCATCTGTATAATCAAAATTTCGGTTTGTTCTTCTGAGATACCTATTCTCTCTATCTGTGAGAGGATATCCTTCTTATGATGAAATATTGGCTTAATATGCATAGGCTGAGCCAATATTATGCTCTGATACCACTGTAATATTCCCAAATGGAAAAAGCAGGAACATAGAAAAAAATGTTGGAATAACAGTGTAAAACATCATATAAAAACATGAGGCGAATATGGAGCCTTTCCATTCATCATAATAGTAGAAAAATAGTACAAAATAATGGGCTACAAATCATACAACAATATAGAACAAGCCTCCAATAGACAAAACCCTCAAGAATGAGGTGTTGCTACTATATCAAAATGCTAGAGACACTGCTACATCGCAGTCATAGAAGCACTGCTACATCAAATGAGTACACAAAGGATAAATGGCTGATATATGCCTCAAAGATAATGTACAATGAATATCAAGGATCTATAAAACCTCCAACAAAGAACCCAAGAGGGTCTCTCGGAAAAACACCCAATAATACAAAATGAGTTGTAGCCCTAGGGTTGAAAGTATGCTGCAACAAAGTAACTGAAGAGTTATGGTTGACGCTAATATAAAAATAAGTATTCTCTCCTCCAATGTACACTCCAGATGAAAGGCTGACCCTCTCATTGAAGAAATCACTCCCCAAATCACCTACTGCAAATACTCTTGTAACTCCTCCCTAGAATAACGTAGATCGAGACTGATATCGTGCTGTAGGGAATAAAAACACTATGTCCTGGTGCCAAATGTATCAATTATGCTCCGGGGCCTCCTTTACTAGCCTCCCAAGATAAAGGAACCTTCCTCCAATAAGATCAAACTCAGAAATCACCCAAATCAACCCTCCACAACCTTTGCCCTGCAACACAACACAAACTCTCAACAAAAACTGCGTTGTACATTAAGACTGAAGCCTTGGCCTAATGCCTGAATGTGGAATGTAGTGCAATTCCTTCCTAGAGGTCACTCAAGGAAAGAGGTGGGATTCTCGCTCAGGAACACCCTGTGCTAAACAACACTGCAATCTTAGCTAAACATCTGAAGAAAGCTATATGTCTAAACAGAACATATAATAAAAATATAAAAATCATACCTAATGAATATGGCTGCAATATTATTCCTTATATAATTGATGAGCTTCCTCACCCTAGGCCCCACTCATTAAAGGCACTAATTCCATGCATGGAGTCTCCCTCCAAAAATGTGTTGTCCCATAATGAATGCCACTCCTCCATGACAACACTATTGATTTGGTCAAAGTTGACCCAGTCTAGGTGTTCCAGCCCCTTTTTCACACACAAGGGTGCTCAATTAAGCTACTAAGATTTCCTCCTTTCACATTAGCATTGATTTTATTCATATTAAGGAGATTTATGGGTCTCCATACCCTCTTATTTAGAAAATTAAGAAGCAAAAGCAAAAATTAATATTCCAAATAGCTCATGGCTAATTGGGAATATTACACCAATGCTGAGAAAAATTTACTTACTCTTCCCCTTCCTCTTGATATGCACGTGCATGTTTCACAAATTTCTTTAAATGAAAATTGGTATACATCTCCTCCACTCATGAGATTAAGGAGATCAATCCACTACTCCCTAATTGGTCTAAGTAAGATGGTTTTTAGTGTGTAAAATCCTAAATGATGCAATTTTTCCCTCTTAACATTAAACATGAACCTATCTATGAGATCCTCAAGGCTCTCATCCTCTTTTTGATTCATTCTAAAAATTTCTTCTTTAAGATCATGGTTTTTATATTTTCCTAGGAATATATTTTGCATATCATTCCATGATCTTATTGAATTAGTACCTAGACTCATGAACCATTTAAGAGATTTATCCTTCAATGTTTCAGGAAAAAATCTCAATTTTTGAATGTGTGATAAGTAGCCATAAGATCTACAAAGTATCTAAAATTCAAAGAGAAATTTTTCCAGATCCTCTGTCCTCATACCATGGAAGTTGGGAAGGAAATATGGAGGGATTTTCTTCATATGTACACTGATGTCCATATCTTGAATGGGAAACCCAATAAGATCTTCTTCATTGTCATCATATCCATCCAGCTCTTCTACCTTCAAAAGTGTATGTTGATGTGGTTCTTACTGCACCATGTGGTCAAGTGGGGGGGTTAGTATTGGAGAAGTATTTAAAAAAAAAATTCTGAGCATCCCTACTCCTATGAGGCATGAAAATCAGTTTTTTTTTTTTTTTTTTTTTTCAATATTTCAAAAACGTCGTGAAAAATGAAAGAAGAAAATAATGCTAAAATAGAATTAAAGAATCTACTAGACACCTCCCCGACAATGACGTGAAAAAGTGGTGAGCCCTGGTATTGCACCAAGAGTGCTGCAACTCCCAAGGGTTGCCCTACTTTACTTTATCAACCCAAGGTTTGTATAAACTTGGAGGTGAAAAATTCTATATACACAATAGATGCATTCTACTCATGTCATTCTCTTCCGCTCTACGAAAGGGTGCTAATTCAAGGGGTTTTCAGTGAAGTCTGTCACACTTCAATGAAACTAAGATAAATTGCAGAAAGGAAATGACAACAAGGAAACTAAACTAAATTTATGAAAAGAAATGACAGTAAAGGAAACTAATTTAACTTTCTAAAAAGAAATGGTAGAAAATATACTAATTTAAATCACACTAAACTTGGCCAATCAGCTAAACATGCCCTACTTATCTTATGCTATATCTACCATGCTTCTATCCATGCAGCTAAGTTATCCATGACTTAATTCTAATTTAAAAAGTGTTGATTGCAGTCCAGAGGGAGAGGGATAAAGATGCTAATGGGAGTCTTAGCACACGAAATAAGGCTCAAAGGAGTGAAAAGGTGTTTGGACTTTATTAAAGTGCATAATATCGCAAATGAAAAGTGTGATGGCGGAATTGCGATGAAGGGACGAAAGTGCGATATGCGATATGCAATATCGGTTCGGGAGGCAGATGCGATAAAAATATCGCAATCGGTGTTAGGAGTGGGAAGTATTAATAGGAACCACATGAAAATGTGATTTTTGATTGTAGTAAGTCTTAAAAGGAAAAATGGAAAAGGTTGCGAAATGCGATGGGTGATGTGGCAAAGGAGGGATGGTGGTAGAGTACGACAGCGATATCGCAATTGGCGTTGGGAGCGGAATGTGTTACGAGAACCAAATGAAAAATGCAATTTTTGATTTGCGATGTGGCGAAGTATGGAGAATTATCGCAATCAGCGTTTGGAGTGGTAAGTGTTAACAAGAACCAAATGAAAAATGCGATTTGTGATTGCGGTAAGTCTTAAAAGGAAAAAGGAAAAAGGTTGCGAAATGCGTTGGGTGACGTGGCAAAGGAGAGCCGAGGGCAGAGTATGACAGGAATATCACAATCGGTGTTGGGAGTGAAACGTGTTACGAGAACCAAATGAAAAAAGCGATTTGTGATTTGCGATGTGGCGGAGTACGAAGAATTATTGCAATCGGTGTTTGGAGTGGTAAGTGTTAATGGGAACCAAATGGAAAATGTGATTTGTGATGTGGCAAAGTATGGAGAATTATCGCAATTGGCATTTGGAGTGGTAAGAGTTAACAGGAACCAAATGAAAAATGTGATTTGTGATTGCGGTAAGTCTTCAAGGAAAGAGGAAAAAGCTTTCGAAATGTGATGGGATAGAAATTGCAAAGTGCGAAATGCAATGGGATAGAATTGCAAAATATGAAATGCGAAAACTGGGAGTTTTGAGGAGAAAGGTGAAGGTCAAGATTTTAATGTTTTTTGTGAATAAAAAGGGTGTGGCAGTTGATAAGGAGAGAATAAGGAGGGAATAGAAGGCGCAACAGCAGTGTTTAGGCCTGAAAATAGAGCTGGAAAATGAAGCGGGACGGCTTGATGAACTTTTCTGGGATTGTTGATACTCATTCCTACAATCAAACCTATTGATTCATGTAAGAAAACGGACAAAATGCGTGATAAAAACAGTGAACAAAAAGAAAAATGTTTGGCCTATGGGGAGGTCAACCCTGCTCTGTAATATTCCAAAATTTGCTTGCAGATGATTGGAATATTAATTTTTTCTTTTGTCCATTAGATAGAAGAATAAGTGGGTAGGGAGACCCATAAATCTCTTTAGTAGGAATAAATTCACTCTTAATGTGAATAAGGGTCATCTTAGTAGCTGGATAAAGCACCCTCATGTGTGAACATGGGCTAAAGCATGTGGACAAGGTCAATGTTTACCAAATCAACAATGATGGTATGGAGAGAGTGGATCATCAATGAGAGATAACACAGTGTTAATGGGAGGAATTCTCCATGAGAGTAGTGGCTTTAATGAGTGGGGCCCAAGGTGAGAAGGCTTAGAATGCATATAAGGAGGGGAAGGCAACCATAGAAGGGAGGATGTTGATTATTATTTAGTTCGTGGTCTGTTATGACTTCTTGCTCGCTTTAGCTATTTAGTGAAGACTGCTGTGCTGTTTAGCACAAGGGTGTTCTCGAACGGTAATCCCACCCTCATCCTCGGGGGACTTCGAGTTCCCAATGAGGAGAGGTTTATGAGTTGTATATCCGAATTTTTTCATTCAGGTGTGCTTCATTATTTAGATACAACGTAGTTTCTGTTAGAATTTGTTTTGTGTTAGGGTAGAAGCATTGGAGGATTGATAGAGCCAACTTCTGTGTTTTTTTTTTCAGTGGAGAGGTAGCCTTTCCGTTTGGAGGCCAGCAAGGAAGGTCCTTGGGATTTATTTCATCATTTGGCACCGGGCCAAGCTATTAAGACCTCCTACAATGCAGTTTCCCTCATAGACTATGTTATTTTATTAAGTATTTGCAGTGGAGGTTTCAATGTGTGATTTGGAGGGTGAGATACTCAAGGAAGGGATTAGCCTTTCTGTAATATTCCTAAATTAGCATGCAGCTAATGGGAATATTAATTTTGTTTTTGACACCTAGTTAGATGAATAAACATGTGGGGAGGCCCATACATATATTAAACAGGCATAAAATCCCTCTTGATGTGAAAAGGGATCATAATAATAGCTGGATCTATCACCCTCATGTGTGAACAGAGGCAAATACATGTGGACAAGGTCAAGTTTGACCAAGTCAATAGCACTGGTATGGATCGAATAGCTCATCAATAGAGACAACACAGTGATAGTGGGAGGAAGATTCCATGAAGGTGGAAACCCTAATGAATGGGACCCAAGGTAAGAAGGCTCACACTTGTTTATAAGGAGGGTAAGGCAGCCATAGTGAGGCATGTTATTGATTATTGATTTTATGGTCTGCATGACTATTGTGCATTCTTCAATTGTTTAGTTGAGATTGTTGTGTTGTTTAGCACTGGGTGTTCCCGAGCGAGAATCCCATCTCCTTTCTTGAGAGGCCTCTTAGGGGAGCTTGCACTTCATTTTCCACACTCAGGCTTAAGGCCAAGCTTCAATCTTCAGCTACAACGCAGTTTCTGCAGAGGATTGTGTTGTGTTGTAGGGTGTTGCAGTGGAGGGTTGATAAACCCACTTCCAGAGCTAGTTTTTCAGAGGAGGAAGCATTCTTCTCTTTGGGAGATCAGTGAGGAAGATTCTGGAGCATATTTTAGATCTTGGCACTAGGCCAACCTATTTTCCATCTCCTACAGCATAGTATCCCTCTTGGACTGCGTTATTTCAGTGAGCATTTGTAGTGAGGGGTTGCAGTGTTTGATTGGAGGGTGAGATCTTCAGTGATTGGATCATCCTTTCACCTGAAGGATCTATTGGAGGAGATCCATTCATTATATGTATCATCTACAATCATCTTCATCCATTTATTGAGTTGCATTTGCTATTCAGTCCTAGGGTTTCATTCCAAAATTTTTGTACTTTTGCATATTTCAGGAAATCCTTCCTGGGTTTTATTGGAATTGTGTTTGGGAGCTTAGATCTTTACTCCTGGAATTGTATGAGCCATATATTTTTAGATCTATGTAGTGACATTCTCCAGCAGTAGTTATATCTAATAAAACTACGTTGTCATAGCCTTGGGCATTTTTTATGTAGTAGTGTTCTGTATATTTCATGTACATGTTTTCTTGAGGCTGGTTTTGCCTAGCTTGAGTGACTATTTCCTCAAGGAATTATATACATTTTGTTGTTATGATCTTAATGTGATGGCTATATGATCTTCTTACATTACATGTGTTTATTTTTCACTGATATTTCCAGTTTTAGGTTCATATATTGTTGCTTCCCCATTTGGGAATATTGCACTTTCACTTAGAGGATTTATTGGAGGAGTTCTATACATTTTCATATCAATTTCAGCCACCTCCTTCCATTTATTCAGTTGTAGCCGCTATTCATCCCTAGGGCTGCATTCCAGCATTTTTATTTTTGGAGTATTTTTTGAAACCCTTTCTGAGTTGTCTTGAAAATGTGTCTGGGAGTCTAGATCTATATCCCCGGCACTATTTGAGCTATATAACAACATATCCATGTCATTTTACACATCCAGTAGTAGTATAATCACTAAAATTGCACTGTATTGGCTCATGGCATTTGTATAGCAACTAGATTTCATGTATTGGCATATTTTCTTGTGTTAGATTACTTGAGTGACTTGATCCTCAAGATTTTTTGCTCATGATTTCTTATATGATTAATAATATGGCTCTACATTTGTCTCATATATTGGTGCATTGATATTCACTGCTATTTTCCATTATTTTGTTCTATATTCCTGTCTTTTCCATTCTGGAATATTATAGTGGTATCAGAGCATTATCTTGGCTCAGCGTGTGGATTTCAGCCAATATGCTATCGGAAGAATAAGAAGAAGAAGTAGTAGAAGAAGAAGAGATCTAAAATGATGGAAGGAATGAGTTTCTCCTCATATCTTTTAAGATATATGAAGGACCTCTCCAAGGAGGTCAAGAAAATGAGAAGGGAGAGATAAAATGAGACATCAAGAGGGTTTCAAGATGAGGAAGGTATAAGCACTTCCTATCAATAGCATAATAAACCGATATTGCATAGAGCTCCAAAAAATCCACTATGTTAAATTTATTTGAAGAGGAAGGTGAAAGACATGGAGATGGAGGAAACTTCGATCATGAGATTCTAAGTGAGTATCTTGCAGAATATAAATCTCAATCAAGGGTTTTCAAGGAGAATCTAACTCTCCAACAGTTTATTCAGATCAAAGAAGAGAGGAGACCTTGCATCAACAATAGAAGAAAAAGACACAATATATTTCTATTGTCTAGATTTGATGGGTCATCCACATGCACAAAAAGGGCATGGAGGAGGAAGTTAGATGCATTATTCCTACTACATCCAGTAGTAGAAAGAGAAATTGTTGATATTGCAGTGTTGCACCTTGAGGGTGAAGCAAACATTTGGTGGTTCAGCCATTTGAAACATGCAAGAGTGACTGATTATGCAGATTTTACTCAAAGGCTGATCAAGAAGTTTGGTAGAAGAAAACTGCAAGAAATTCCTATTGAGACATTTTCCAAAATTGATGATAAATCACATGAGGAGCCAAGGGAATATGTCAGCATTGTTGGAAATATGATGCAGAGTGTTGTCCTTGATGGCAACCCACTTGATGAAGATGATGGCAACCTACTTGACGAAGTTGTTCTTGACTTGATGAACTTGTTAAATGATGTAAATCTGATGTATCTACAATGAGTATAGAAGGTAATGATGGAAGTAATGTCAGTATGTTCCAGAACATGATGAAAAGAGTATGTCTCAAGGCATATGCGGATTTCTCTAGACGAAGTAGCGTATGCACGCGGGAAATAACGTGCCAAGTCGCGTATGGGAAAAAGCGCTCTAAATTTGTAAAACCAAGGGTAGCTACCATGGTATTGACCCATTGTATTGAAAGATGGTTCGACTATGTGATCTCGTCCAGGAATACCATTGGAAGTTATGTGGTTTTGACTCATGGTATTGATGAAGGGTAACCCTATATAAGGAGAAGAAAATCATTGTGCAAAAGGTGTGCATGTGTCTAGGCTTTGATGAATACTTCACTTTGAAGTATATCTGTATGGTTGAACCCTGTTCCTAATTGATAGATCTGAATCTATGATTCACCTATGAACATGATGAAGGCTCAAGATCTCTAGATCTAGAAATGGTGAATTTCAAGGATGATCTGAAAAGAAGTGAAGAAGACCTGGCACAATCCTGTTGAAGAGATTGAAGAAATCTGGGTAAGTTCATAGATCTAGTCTATACTGCAAAGTTTATCTTTTATAGATCTATACACAGGTTCGTTTCATGAAAAGCATGTGTATACACGGGTCTGTGGAAGGAAAAGCGTGTATGTGCAGTTAGGGTTTTTCCCTGGAAAATGCACTGAAGTATACGCGGGTTCGTCTTCTGTAAAGCGCGTATATACGCGGGTCTGATTAAATAAAAGTGCGCATGATTTCTGATCTAATGGTTGCTGAAGGTTGAATGTGTTTCTGCATATCTATTCTGAAGTCTGGGTTATATCTGATATTATGGTTACAGTGGTCTCACTGTTCTGTTTGAAGAAATGAGTAAGGTATGATTGTTGATAAGTGAAGGGTTGTGTTGAAGCTGTTTGATCCAGTTTGAAAATTGATGAAATATGGTCTGCAGTGGTGCTGAGGGTCGAAGTCTTCAGTCAGGGGGTTGTAGCTCCCTTCCAGGAGAGGCTGGTAAACGAGTTCAGGGGGTCGTAGCTCCCTTCCAGGAGAGGCTGGTAAACGAGAGCAGGGGGTTGTAGCTGCCTTCCAGGATAGGCTGGTAAATGGGAGAAGGTTGTAGCCTTCTGCAGGTGGGTGCCTGCATGCTGGTTTGAGTCTACACCAGTACATGATTGTAAGAAGTTTTCTTAATAATAAACGAGTTCAGGGGGTCGTAGCTCCCTTCCAGGAGAGGCTGGTAAACGAGAGCAGGGGGTTGTAGCTGCCTTCCAGGATAGGCTGGTAAATGGGAGAAGGTTGTAGCCTTCTGCAGGTGGGTGCCTGCATGCTGGTTTGAGTCTACACCAGTACATGATTGTAAGAAGTTTTCTTAATAATAAATTTTGAAGGCTGAAACGATGGCAGCGGTGGTTTTCTCCCGAATTGGGTTTCCACCTAAAAATCCTGGTGTTCATGTGTGTTGCATATGTGTGATGATTATTCTGTTTTGTCTGCACCTATTTACTATTTCTCAAATATCTGATGAATGAATAATGCAATGATCTAAGTTAAGATTCAAACACATAATTAGATCTCTGGACATACGCGAGTTCTGTAAAGGATATCCGCGTATATACGCTAGTTGCCTTCAGTAAAGTAGCGTATGGGTTTTTAGAAAGGAAAAAGTAAAAGTTTGATTGTCTGCACTAAATACTGATTCACCCCCCCTCTCAGTATTTTCCCAACAATTGGTATCAGAGTAGGTCCTTCTGAAAAAGCTTAGCCGCTAGAAGGAAGATCAAGCAAGATGAGCTATCAAGAAGGAATAGCATCTATCAAGCCTCCGCTCTTCAATGGAAGCAATTTAATCTTCTGGAAAATGAGGATGAGATCCTTTCTTCAGTCTATGGGAGCAGATGTATGGGCCATTTTTGAACAAGGATATCAATATCCAGCTGCTACACCAATAGATCCAATTGAAAGGAAGAATTATGAATCAAATGCAAAAGTTGTCAATGCTATAACAGGAAGTCTAACAGAATCAGAATTTGTCAAAGTCATGCAGCTGAATACAGCAAAATAAATATGGGACAAAATCATTCTGAGTTATGAAGGTGATGTAAAGGTAAAAAGTGTAAAACTCCAAACTCTCAGAATTGAATATGAAAATTTAAAGATGCATAGTGATGAGAGTATTTCCAGTTTATTTTTACGTCTTGATGATGTTGTAAATCGTATGAAAAATCTGGGAGAAACAATAACCGAAACTACTTTGGTTGAGAAAATTTTGAGATCGCTAACGGAAAAATTTGAGTCAAAAGTCTCTGCTCTTGAAAAAAAACAGGATCTTCAAAATCTTACTATGGTGCAACTTCATGGCATACTGAATGCATATGAAATGAGAAGAGGAGGACCATCTGAAGTCAAAGAATCTATTTTTAGAGCTTCTGCAAAAGGGAAAGAAGTAAAAGAAGCAGAAGGATCAGGATATATTTCGGAAGAAGATGAGGAAAATTTTGTAAAGAAACTTCAACTTGGTACAGGACGGTTTAGAGGTAAGCTTCCTTTCAAATGTTTTAATTGTGGAAGAGTTGGTCATTATGCTGCTAAATGTCCTCACAAAGAAACACCTGCAAAAGGAAAGGAAGTAGCTAGAAATAAGAACCGGTCTAGCACTAGAAGAAGTTACTATACTCATGATGACAGTGAGGGGGTATCTGATAGTGAGGAAGAATGTGAACAAGATCTTAGACTTCTCATGGCTTTTGAATCTAAAGAAGAAAATGATACTTTTGTGGATGCTCTAGAGGAAAATGATTTTCTTGAAGAGAACAATCAACTCAAAATACGCTTAGAACAAAGCAGAATTCTCTTAGAAGAATATAAAATTCTCTTAGAAGAAAGGAAAATAACCATCGAGACTCTAGAAAAGCAGATTGAAGAGGCAAAGAAACACAATGAGAAATTAGAATGTGAAGTGGTAAGTGTAAGAAAATAATTTGAGAAAGAAAAGACTCTGAATTTCAGATTTGCTAAAGGATCTGAAACCTTAGATGAAATTATCAAGGTAAAACGTTCTCCTCTTATAAAGTCAGGTCTTGGATATATTGGAGAATCTTCTCAAGCTTCAACACCAAATTATCTAAAAGCAGCTACAGCTAGTTTACAAAATTCTGCCACTCAGCAAGGGAATAAAGAATCTTTACAGGTAAAGCATGATCATCTTAATGCAAGGAACACTAACAGGAATATCTTTCAAAGAAGCCCCAATCAACAGGTAAATTCAAGTAAAGATTTCATGATCGCAGAAATTTCTTCTTCAATGGACAATGTTTCTCATGTCACAATTTTGGCCATAAAGCTTCTCAATGTGTTGCATATAAAACCATCATGACAAGAGAAGCAGGAAATAAAAGGGTTGATATTGAAACAAAGAAGAATACCCATAACAACTTTTCTCCTCTTCTAAATGAAGTTGAATGTGCTTATTGCAATAACTATGGGCATGAAGAATCTGAATGCAGGAGCAAAGTTCAGCCAAAAGAGCATCTTCCTTCAAAATCCAAAATATGGAAAAAGAAGGAATCACAGGTTGAAAATTGTGGCATAGTGTTATTTGCGGAAGGTGAAGAAAATCAATGGTACATTGATAGTGGATGCTCGAGACACATGACAGGTGATAAACACAAACTTCATGCATATAGTGCTCTAGAAAAGGAAAAGAAAGTTACTTTTTGAAATGATACTCCTGCTGTAATTAAAGGAAAAGGGTCTGTGTTTCTAAAAGAAAAGGTGAAGGCTAATGATGTCATGTATGTGGATGGATTAAGGCATAATCTGTTAAGTGTAAGTCAAATGTGTGATCAAGGAACTGAAGTTGTCTTTAGTTCAAAAGAATGTGTGGTTTGTGATCTTGATACAGGTAAAACAATTATAAAAGGAAAAAGAACTCCAAGCAACCTGTATGTATTGAAGAATTGCATAGAACAATGTTACTTGAGTAAATCTTCAGAAAATTGGCTATGGCATAGAAGGTTGGGGCATCTAAGCTTCTCTCAAATCAAAAAATCAAGCAAACTTAATGTTGTTCGTGGTCTTCCCAATATTTCTCTACCTGAAAGTATCATACGCAAATCCTGTCAATTCGGTAAGCAAACCAGAGTGCAATTCAATGCCAAGGAAAGATCGTCAAGTCAGCCTCTTGAACTCATTCATACTGACATATGTGGACCTATGAGGAAAAAGTCACCACGTGGTGAAGAATACTATATCTTATTCATTGATGATTTTTCTAGAATGTGTTGGATTGGGTTGATCAAACACAAAGATGAAGCATTTGAAAAATTTCAGATCTTCAAAGCGCTGGTTGAAAATGAATTAGATCTAAAAATCAAGTGTCTTAGATCTGATCGAGGAGGAGAATATACATCAAATGAATTATTTGAAATTTGTGAACAACATGGCATAAAAAGACAGTTTTCTGTAGCAGGCACTCCACAACAAAATAGCGTAGCAAAAAGAATGAATAGAACAATTCAACAAATGGCTAGAGCTATGCTTGATGATTCCGGAACACCTGACATTTTTTGGGGAGAAGCAGCTCACATAGCAGAAAATATTCTTAACAAGGCACATGTTTGGGTAAATAGTGACAAAACTCCATATGAACTCTGGTATGGTAATTCTCCCTCTGTGAAACATTTTAGAGTTTTTGGAAGTAAATGCTTTATCAAAAATAATGATGAAAAGATTGGCAAGTTTGAACCTAGATCAGATGAAGGAATACTTCTTGGTTACTCATCTACAAGCAGGGCATACAAATGTTACAATAAAAGGCTTCAAAAGATTGTTGAATGTATTGATGTTGTTATTGATGAGTCTCATGCAGTCCCTAAAGAAGAAAGACAAACAACAGAAGAAGATGATGGTGACTTTTGTCCTTCTACATCAAATAGAAATGATATAGACATTGGATCCAATGAAGAACCTGAAGATGATTTATCTAGAAAGGCTCCATCCAGATATGTTCAAAAGAATCATCCCGAATCTCAAATTTTGGGAGACAAGGAATCAGGTGTACAAACAAGGAGGACTCTTGTGGGATCTCCTAGCTATCTGGAATTTCTATCCACGATTGAACCACACAATGTCAATCAAGCTAGCAAAGATGAATGTTGGATTCAGGCCATGAATGAATAACTTGATCAAATTGAAAAGAACCACACTTGGGAATTGGTACCAAGACCACATGATAAAAAATTTATTGGAACCAAATGGATATTCAAGAACAAGCTAAATGAGAATGGGGACGTTATAAGAAAACAAAGCTAGACTAGTTTGCAAAGGGTATACTCAACAAGAATGTATAGACTTTGAAGAAACTTTTGCTCCTGTAGCTAGACTTGAAGCCATAAGAATGTTTCTTGCTTTTTCAAGTTTTCAACAAATCAAGGTTTATCAAATGGATGTCAAATCTGCTTTCCTCAATGGCGATCTAGAAGAAGAAGTTTATATAGAACAACCAGAAGGATTCATTTTGGGAAATGATGAAAATCTTGTTTGTAGACTTAAAAAGGCTCTATATGGTCTCAAACAAGCTCCAAGGGCATGGTATTATCGTCTTGACAAGTATCTTCATCAACAAGGATTTTCAAAGGGGTCTGCTGATAGTAACTTATACACAAAAATTGAAAATGATAAACTATTGATTGTGGTTGTATATGTTGATGATATCATTTTTGGAAGTAATGAAGAATCTATGAGTTAGAAATTTGCTTCTGTCATGCATCAAGAATTTGAAATGTCTTTACTTGGGGAACTAACATTATTTCTTGGCTTACAAGTGCATCAAACTACAGAAGGTATATTCTTATCTCAAGCAAAATACCTTAAGAAAATTCTGAAGAAGTATGGGATGGAAGAGTGCAAACCTGTAAGTACACCAATGGTAACTGGATGTAATCTCAGTTCTCATGATGATTCTCCCACGGTGAATCAACCAGAATACAGATCTATGATAGGAAGTCTTATGTATCTCACTGGGACTAGACCGGATATTATGCATGCAGTTGGGATTGTTGGACGATTCCAAGCCAATCCAAAAGAGTCTCATCTTCAGGCTGTCAAAAGAATATTCAAATATCTACAAGGAAAACAAGACTTTGGACTATGGTATCCAAAGAATGTTGATCTTACTCTTCATGCTTACACTGATGCAGATTGGGCTGGAAATGTTGATGATCGGAAAAGCACAAGTGGTGGTGCATTCTATATGGGGCCCCGGTTGGTATCTTGGTTCAGCAAGAAGCAAAGCTCTATTTCCTTATCTATAGCAGAAGCAGAATATGTGGCTGCCGCATCATGTTGCACTCAACTTCTCTGGATGATGCAAACCTTACAAGACATTCAAATCAAATGTTCACCTCCTATCTTCATTATGTGTGATAATGCAAGTGCCATCAGTATTTCAAAGAATCCTGTTATGCATTCCAAGACCAAGCACATTCCCATCAAGTATCACTTCTTACGTGAACAAGTGCTTGAACAAAAGGTGAAGTTGGAGTATGTTCCCTCCAAAAAACAAGTTGCTGATATATTTACCAAACCTCTGCCCAGGGAAGCATTCGAATATCTCAGACAGAAGCTGGGAATGGTCTTTGCCTCTCAGAAGATCAGATCTGCTTAATTTCAGAAGATTAAATTGGATACGTGGGTTTCCTGAAAGACAGTCATGTATATACACGATTTCATACACAAAAAACCGCGTATGGGTGGTTGTTGACAAATTTTCTGGGTCAGCATTCTTCAACACAAGCTATGGTGTTGTTTGGTATCTCTGATGCTGTATGGCTTCTCTGATTTTTCTATTTCATTCTCTGATATTGGGTGAAGATGCCTTGATGATTGGCTGTTGAAAGTGTTCAGGTTACTCAAGCTAAGGAGGAGTTTTGGTCATATGGAAAGGATGCACAGTTTCAGGGGGAGCATTAGCCTGCCTGAGAATAATGCATTGTTGGCATTATGATGGTTCTGAAACTTGATCTCTCTCTTGAGGTATTTTTGGTTTTGGTTGTGAAAAGTCATACTTGTAATTTGATGAAAAGGTCATGTTGAGACCCATGATGTAAATTGTAATATTCAGTCATGTAAGGACTTGTTCAAATTTGTAAACCCACTTGGTTGGGTAGTTGAGTCAAAATGTGTAAATCCACTTGGTTGGATCTTTGATGTAAGTATGAGTCTTGGTGATAGGAAGGTCATAGATTCATGTACTTCATTGAAAAATATGTTTGAAGATTCAGCATGAACTTAGGGGGAGCATGGTAACTTCAGTGCACATCAGATCTGCAGACCTCTTATGTCTACATGAGGAGAAAAACCTTGTGTTGGTTTTGATCCGCCCTTTTCCCTTGATGTCAAAGGGGGAGAGTGACATGGTGTTTGAATCAGGGGGGAATATCATGAATAATGGTTGTGCTTAATGTATCTATCTGTTATGGTGATCAAACACCATCGTGGTTGCCGTCAAGTCCAAAGGGGGAGATTATTGGCAATATGATGCAGAGTGTTGTCCTTGATGGTAACCCACTTGATGAAGACGATGGCAACCTACTTGACGAAGTTGTTCTTGACTTGATGAACTTGTTAAATGATGTAAATCTGATGTATCTATAATGAGTACAGAAGGTAATGATGGAAGGAATGTCAGTATGTGCCAGAACATGATGAAAAGAGTATGTCTCAAGGCATACGCGGATTTGTCTAGACGAAGTAGCGTATGCACGCGGGAAATAACGTGCCAAGTTGCGTATGGGAAAAAGCGCTCTAAATTTGTAAAACCAGGGGTAACTACCATGGTATTGACCCATTGTATTGAATGATGGTTCGCCTATGTGATCCCGTCCAGGAATACCATTGGAAGTTATGTGGTTTTGACTCATGGTATTGATGAAGGGTAACCCTATATAAGGAGAAGAAAATCATTGTGCAAAAGGTGTGCATGTGTCTGTGCTTTGATGAATACTTCACTCTGAAGTATATCTGTATGGTTGAACCTTGTTCCTAATTGATAGATATGAATCTATGATGCACCTATGAACATGATGAAGGCTCAAGATCTCTAGATCTAGAAATGGTGAATGTCAAGAATGATCTGAAAAGAAGTGAAGAACACCTGGCACAATCCTGTTGAAGAGATTGAATAAATCTGGGTAAGTTCATAGATCTGGTCTGTACTGCAAATTTTATCTTTTATAGATCTATACGCAGGTTCGTTTCATGAAAAGCGCGTGTATACGCGGGTCTGTGGAAGGAAAGGCGCGTATGCGCAGTTAGGGTTTTTTCCTGAAAATGCACTGAAGTATACGCGGGTTCGTCTTCTAGAAAGGCGTATATACGCAGGTCTGATTAAATAAAAGCGCGTATGATTTCTGATCTAATGGTTGTTGAAGGTTGAATGTGTTTCTACATATCTATTCTGAAGTCTGGGTTATATATGATATTCTGGTTACAGTGGTCTCACTGTTCTGTTTGAAGCAATGAGCAAGGTATGATTGTTGATAAGTGAAGGGTTGTGTTGAAGCTGTTTGATCCAGTGTGAAAATTAATGAAACGTGGTCTGCAGTGGTGCTGAGGGTCGAAGCCTTCAGTCAGGAGGTTGTAGCTCCCTTCCAGGAGAGGCTGGTAAACGAGTTCAGGTGGTCGTAGCTCCCTTCCAGGAGAGGCTGGTAAACGAGAGCAGGGGGTTGTAGCTCCCTTCCAGGATAGGCTGGTAAACGAGAGAAGGTTGTAGCCTTCTGTAGGTGGGTGCCTGTGTGCTGGTTTGAGTCTGCACCAGTACATGATTGTAAGAAGTTTTCTTAATAATAATTTTTGAAGGCTGAAACGACGACAGCGGTGGTTTTCTCCTGAATTGGGTTTCCACCTAAAAATCCTGGTGTTCATGTGTGTTGCATATGTGTGATGATTATTCTGTTTTGTCTGCACCTATTTACTGTTTCTGAAATATCTGATGAATGAATAATGCAATGATCTGAGTTAAGATTCAAACACATAATTAGATCTCTGGACATACGCGAGTTCTGTAAAGGATATCCGTGTATATACGCTAGTTGCCTTCAGTAAAGTAGCGTATGGGTTTTTAGATGGAAAAAGTAAAAGTTTGATTGTTTGCACTAAATACTGATTCACCCCCCCCCCCCTCTCAGTATTTTTCCCAACAAGCATTATCATTTTGGAAGAAGAGAAAATTCCACCACCACTTGCTGCAGGAGTACTTGCATGAGGAAGGAACACTTGCATCTTTGCAAGGTGGTCTAGATCTATTGACATTGAGAGTCTCGTGCATTGTTTAGGAGATGCATGAGGAGAATGAGACTTTTAACAGCACTGGTGCAACAGTAGAGGAGTAGCCATCACCATCACTAGAAATTTGAGGAGTCAATACACTGGTAGGAGGAACCATTGTAGTTGTACAAGATATTCCCAAGGATCAGCTTAACCAAGGTATGAAAACATTTCCACTTCCTATTATTTCAACACATTATATGGAGGGTTGTGGGGACATTCCATCAGGGCAATTGCATGACCTAGGGTCAAAGCACACTACTGATTTGGAGTAGCAGACTATCACTACACAAAGGACCCTTGACTAGTTCAAGGAGGAGATATATAGTCATCCTGGTATCTCATTGTTGAGTTGCACACAATACTTTGGGTTGGAGTGTAGAGTTTTGGAGGATAGGATGTGCATATTCCTAATCAATCCAATGCATAACTGTGTGTTCATCATTGTGCATGATCATGAGACAACATATGCACCATCATGGAGATCAACGGCATTGTCATTGAGCAGCAGTGATGAGTTGGGGGCCCAACTATTATTGGGAAATTCTGATGACCATTACACTTGTGTAGCATGGGATATGCAGATGGTTGATGGAAGACATCTTATGATGGATGACATACCCCATTATGATGATGGATCCTTCTTTATGAGAACTTCACAGCTCAATGAGAAGCTTTTTCCTACAACATATTTGGAACCTTTTAGGTTAAAATTTATCATTAATGAGTGGTCTTCATATGGAGATCTCCAAGAGGTTGAACTTCAACATCTCACGAAGTGCAAATATAGTGATCAGATTTGGGAGGATGGTATTCTCCATGAGGCGGATACTAATTTGGAGCATGGTAGGAGACACCCACATTTTGATGGATGGGTGATGATGATGAGTAAGGGGTTGGTGAGCCACTTGCAGATCTATGACACAAGGAAGCAAGAGGCATGGCTATGCTGGCTACTCTTGAAAGAGTTTGGCCATCATGAGACATATCCTATTTCAAAGGGTGTGTTATGGTTTGGGGCATTGCATGGCACCCATATGCTATGGCAGAAGAATATTTGGTTGTATGGGGCATTCTACAAATCAACTATAATGATTTTACTCCATGACTTGCATGATGATGAGATGAGGAGGCATAAAAAATTATTGTTGCTTTGGTTGCTCTTGGGAGAGTATGGGCTGATTTTCTCCCATACCTTGCATGATTTTTTAGGAGTAGATGGTGGCACACTCATGGTGCAAAGGGGCTACTCCTTAGCCTTTGAGGATCAGGAGGTACTTCCACATAGGAAGGATTCCCCCATATGTAGCAGCATTATGGCAGATTACTTTGGCATTTGGCATGCCAAATAATGGAGTTATGAGATGACACGAGCCTTATCACAAAGGCCAACAACATTTTCACTTGGGAGTAAGTATCTATTAATGGAGTGTTCCAAGGGGAGTATGTATCACTTCACATTTCAGACCACTATGGGGAGCTTCTCATGGGAGGACTCATCCATGGACCTCATTATTAGCTTACTCTTAGTACATGGTACGAGATGTGTTTTTTCACTTATTGATCATCTAACAAAGTATTTTCATTCTCTTTCCATTTATATACAACACATTGGTCCACAAGAGGGCAAGTTAATATTTGGGCTTCATGGTATTTCTAAGACCAACATCAGTGATGGAGATAGCCATTTCTTGTATAGCATGGGGAAAGTATTTTGCTATTCTTGGTATGATCAGTTGATACACACTACCATTTACTACTTTCCAGTAGATGAGAAAACATACACAACTAGAAAATGGTTAGGAGATAAATTGCCACATGATGTTCTGAAAGAGCAAGTAGAAAAATTGCGCTGTAACCACTTGGGAAACTATTGGTACCATCTGAAATTAGACATAACCTTTAGTATATTTCTCATTTGGATTCCATATTGTGATGATGTTCTATTCACTCTATATGGGATGGTTTGGGCAAGCAATATTCATGAAACTAGAGAGGTGGTCTTTGAAGATCTAGTTGCCTTTTTTCCTCTTGAAGGCAACATTATTGCAGCCAAAAATCAACAATAGCTCTACACATATCATAAGCGGGGAGAGATACAACATGGGGTAGAAAATTTGGTCTATCATGTTCAGCTATGCAGCCCACCTACATTGCAAGAGCACGGGGGGGAATATTTTCTCTATGATTTACCACATTGGAGGGTGACTCATTTTGTTTGGATGATAGCTTGGCGATTGGACCTTCACGTGGGAATGAAGGTTCCCAATACTTTTCAGATTCCATGCCTCAAGAGGGCCTCTAGAAAACATATAGGATATCCCACTTCTTCATGATGAGAGCCATTTGGATTTGTCACCAAAGGCTAACTTATACACTTGGGAGGAGCAACTAGGGGACAAATTTATGAGAGTGCATCTTGTTCAATGGAGGAGCTTATCATATGAGGATGCTAGAGGAGGAGGAGAGGAGGATTTTCAGTACTATCCATGCAGTTGCTTGAGGAAAAGCAACATTTGGGAGGGGAGGACTATAATATTCCAAAATTAGCTTGCAGCTAATTGTAATATTATTTTTTTCTTTTGTCATATGGATATATGAATAAGTGGGTAGGGAGACCCATAAATCTCTTTAGTAGGAATAAATTCACTCTTAATGTGAATAAGAGTCATCTTGATAGCTGGATAAAGCACCCTCATGTGTGAACAAGGGCTAAAGCATGTGGGCAAGGTTAATGTTGGCCAAATCAACATCATTGGTATGGAGGGAGTGGATCATCAATGAGAGACAAAACAATGTTAATGGGAGGAATTCTCCATGAGAGTAGTGGCTTTAATGAGTGGGGCCCAAGGTGAGAAGGCTCATAATGCATATAACGAAGGGGAAGGAAACCATAGTCATAGAAGGGTATGTTGTTTATTATTTATTTTTTGGTCTTGTATGGTTGTTTTCACTCTTCAGCTATTTAGCAGAGTATGTTGTGTTGTTTAGCATAAGGGTGTTGTGGAGCAGGAATCCCACCTTCATCCTCGGGGGAATTCGAGTGCCCACTCAGGAGAGGTTTTTAAACTACATATCCACATTCTGGCATTCATGCTAGCTTCAGTCTTCAGCGCAGTTTCTGTCAGAATTGTGTTGTGTTGCAGGGTAGAAGCAGTGGAGGATTGATAGGGCCAATTTCTGTGTTTTTTTTCAGTGGAAAGGCATAATTTCCATTGGGAGGCCAACAAGAAAGGTCCTTGGGATTTATTTCATCATTTGGCACTAGGCCAAGCTATTACCACCTCCTACATTTCATTTTCCCTCATAGACTGCGTTATTTTATTGAGTATTGCAGTGGAGGTTTCAGTGTGTGATTTGGAGGGTGAGATCTTCAAGGAAGGGATAAAAATTTCACTTGGAGGATATATTGGAGGATTTATATAAATTTTCATATTATTTTCAGCCACCCCCTTCCAGTTATTCAGTTGCAGCTGCTATTCAGCCCTAGGGTTGAATTCCAACATTTTTCATGTTGGCGTATTTCCGGAAACCCTTTCCGAGTTGTCTTGGAAATGTGCTTGGGAGTCTAGATCTCTATCCTCGACACTATTTGAGCTATATAAAAACATATTGATATCATTGTACACATCCAGTAGCAGTATTTACTAAAACTTCTTTGTATTGGCTCATGGCATTTGTATAGCAGCTAGATTTCATGTATTGGCATATTTGCTTGTGTTAGATTGCTTGAGTGACTTGATCCTCAAGATTTTGTGCTCATGATTGTTGATATGTTTAATAATATGGCTCTACATTTGTCTCATATATTGGTGCATTGATATTCACTGCTATTTTCCATTATTTTGTTCTATATTATTGTCTTTTCCATTCTGGAATATTACATGCTCGAACTCTATTGATAGAGATGAGAGGGGAATGCTTGAACACAGCTTTTGGATTTTTCCTCTACTCTATTACTCTCGTAAGTAAATGAAGAACTACAACAAGAAAGTGAAATAAAAAACTAAACATCAATGAAACTATCAGAAGCAGAACTAACTAAATAATAGTAACAAAAATAGCTAAATGATAGAAAGGAAATAATGAAACATCAGAGAAGCTGAGGCACATGGATTGGGCCCTAACCCACGAGCCTCTCTCCCTCACACTAGATCAGTAAAACAACATTTGAATACTCATTGCATTAAAAAAATATAGTCGTATTACATCCCGAAGGTCTTAAACAGAAAAAGCCTAATAGAATGGAAAATAATGGCATGGGATGGAATAGAATGAAAATGGAATGGAAATGGAATCGACTACCATCGAATGGATCAGAAAATTGACAGGAATCGACCATAATTATCTCTTGATCAACTTTGTTTATCCTCAAGGGTAGATACCAACATCTCCCTAGAAAATAGTGATTGAGACCACTTTGACTCCAAGTAAACCATAGATTGAGTGCACATCGTCTTTAGCTTGCCTGGCTATCTTTAATAGTTAAGGAGGGTGGAAAAACCCCTTGAATCTCTCCAAGATATCTCAATAATTTCCTGATATTGTGCTCATTTATTCTTCAATCTTGATCTTCCAGTGGAAGGGAGCAGTCACTAAATTATCTCCTTCTCCAAATCTGTATAATCTGCCAAATATTCTCACAATACTCTACAAAAATAACCGATATTAGGCACAAATATGAAATTACCTTTAAAACTTCATAAGAAAATATTAAAGCATAAGAAAATATTATTAAGTGTATAAGGAGAGATTTAATATATATTTTATGTGCATAAGGAAGGTTAGATGGGCCTAAGAAACATTAGATGGGCCTTATTTTATGTCTAATTTAGAGGCCCATCAACTAGCACAGTTAGATTAGACTCGTCGCACCACTGCATTAGCTACCGAAGCTCATAAAAATTGTGTTAAGGCCCAATATGATCAAAGTTTCGACCCTCACATATATTTGGAAGGTGACCTAGTTCTAGTATACGATCAAGCACACGAAAAAACTAGGTGTTGGTAAATTCGAACCAATGTGTCATGGTCCTTATATTTTTAAGCATGTGCTTGCAAATGGAGCCCATTAGTTAATCAATTATGATGGATTATATTTAGATAAACCCAGAAATGGCCTTTATCTCAAGAGATATTATGCTTCATTCTTCGTGTGAAGATCCTCTTTATACATTAGTTACAGTTTAGAACAGTGTGCCTTAAGATTAGTTATTTTTGCGTGACGAATTTTTCCTACTTTTGCTGCTTATCTTGATTACTCTTGATACTGCAGATGTCGAAATTCCTTCAAACTTACATTGGTTTTGCTGACAGCACTTGTCGTAGTGCATAGAACATCTGTTCCGCGACATGGATCATCTATTCACCCACCGATGAGTTAGTCTCCATTCATGGGATATGACTTAGTCAAAAAATGAACAATATTGAAGAATATAATGCAATCATTGAGATATTATTTGATGCCATCACATTTTGTAGTCGACGTTTGATTGTTAGGTTAGATTCATAACTCATTGTATTACATTTAAAAGGTGTTTACGCTATTAGAAATCCACCTTTGTTAATAATGTTTTTTAGCGTTCGTATCTTGGAAAGAAAGTTTGATTACATTGAATATCAACACATTTCAAGAAATTTAAACACATTGGCTGATGCATTAGCTAATAAAGTTTTAAATAAACGTATGCAACATTAAAGAAAAACAAAAAAAAATTAATCCATATTGAACAAGATACTCAGAGATCAGAAGTATTAAATATTGTTATAGGTCAATTTGGGCATCACTCCCAATGACCTGGTTAATTGGGAATCATCTCCAAGACCAATGACTAAGGGTATATCATTCCCTATCATTTCAAGTTGCTACATTCCCTAAGGAAAGAACAAGACAAATCAAGCATAAATTTTACCAAGCAAATTTTTCCAAGGTTTGAAGTTTATTATATAGCATATGAGAGCTCACCAACCCTGCCTCTAAGGGGACTAAGTGCATTGAATATGAAGGTAGCCCCATGCAAGGCTGCTCTGCAAAGCACTTCCCAATATCTATGGGTGCGTTGGTCATATTGGGAGTAAAATTCTCATTGTTTCGGAATCTCCACTTGGCCAGTGCCTTCTAGAAGAGTTCACATGTGTCAAGCGTTGAATCCAAGTGTCCATTTGACATCTACAAGATTGGGAACATGTCTTGCCTATTATAGGAAAGTCGTTGATTACAAAACAAAATTCAGCTCCTCTATAAATTGAGCATAGATCTGAGTGTTTGAAAAGGAATAATTTGAGTAGATAAATGCTGGTGGGTTTTAAATTGAAAGTTAGATTTGTGTAATAGCTGTTGGAAATATGTTTCCTATGACCTAATATATTGTAATGTTGTCCTTGATGGAAACTCTCTGACACAGGATGTAGTATATGACTTTCTAGAGAACCTTAGCAGTCTATCATAAGAATTGAGCAAAATATTGGATGATTTTGATATTGCAGGAATTATATGTGGGTTTGGAAGGCCAAGTCACGTATGCATGTGGCTAAACACGTTCCAAGTCACGTATGCCTTGTGCGCTCCAAAATTTTGAAACCAAGGGGCATTACCATGGTATTAGCCCACAGTATTGAGCTCTGAGTTGTCTATTTGATTCTGTCCAAAAAATACCATAGGCTATTGTGTGGTTTTGACTCATGGTATTGGTAAAAGTTATATATATATAAGGAGAAGAAGATCATTGTGCAAGGTGTGCAGGAGTAAGGGTTGTTAATGAATAATTTTCTCTAAGGTATATCTAGATGGGATGTGTTGTGTGGATTAATCCATCTTGTGGACAAGACCGATATCCCTAGTACTAAAAGTATCTAGCAACAAACAACCAAATAGACTAATCTTTCTCTAAGCATATATGATTTACAAAAATCTCTATAGAGGTGTAAAAGACTTACCGTATGTCCAACGCTTGTTTGAAGTTGTTGTTGTCCCTCGTGCACTTGAAGGAGTTATCCTCATAAACCTGCAATTACAAACAAGAAAAATATTACATAGCACCTGTATAGAAATTATCATAAACCATGCTTATCATAGTGATCAAGGAGTCTATGAAATAAACCATGAACTGACAGCGTATTGAGAAAAATGAGTATATTTGTATTAATTTCAAAAGAAGGAAAACCTTACAACTTGAGCCTTGATGTTGCACAGGCCTTCCCGGAGTCTGAAGCAGGAGTATCCTCTACTTTGATAAGCTCTTCACTCCTCCAACCAAGATGAATAGAGGTATGTAATCTCTCCTCACAAAGGTATTAATTAACTGAGTCTAAATCTTAGCAGCACTTAACCTCAAATATTCTCAAGCTTCAACTCCCCTTGAGGCTACCCAATGCCTCTTTTTATAGTGGAAAAGAGGAGGTTTTTTGTTCCAAATATGAAGGGATAGAATCCTCCTTCAAAGGGATAAGCTCCTCACATCAAGGGGTTAGCTCCATAAGGTAAGGGATACATGAACCTCAAAATAGCGGTTCTGACACTGTAAGATTCATTATAGAAGCTTCCAAAATTTACTTTAATTGATCTTTTTTGGAATTTACTTGCACCTTTCTGATCTTACAGGGGTCCGCACCTATAACAAATAGAAAGTGCATTCAGGTATGCAAGAGAGCTGAACATTGGTTGTGGGACCGTAGCCAAGATAGAGAGAAAGTGCGACACCAAAGTTTAGGAGATTTTTAGGAACTTTTCTCTGATTTTCAAGGCTTGACATGAGGAATTGATATGTTAGACTTGCAAAAGGGGGAAGTATGAGTAATAATGAGCTCATACACATAGAAGAATGTCAGGATGACAATTTTCAGTGTAACAGATTGCCCCCTAAAGTGCAAAGTCTGGAATAGATGAAACTGAAGTCTGTCATATATGAAAAGTGCAGTACTTTATCATTTCAAGGATCATCCTATGGACACCCCAGTCAGAACCTGTAAAAATATTCAATGCAAAATATATATGTATACATATCATCACTGAGGTATGCATTCCCATAATCAGATCAAAACTAACTAGAAATTGACTCAAACTGTTATGATACAGGAATGATTTTGAATACATCACAGTATAGACATGTGTAGACACAGTATGGACGCAACCATATGTTTATAAATAGTCCACTGTATAAATGATAACAAAATTCCTCGCAACCTGGATGGTAGAAACTAGATCCAGGGTCTTGATTTCCGCATCTCGAACTAGTACAATTATATCCATGCGAATGAATGTGTCAAAGTCGAACATGGTAGAAACCACTTGATTACCAATCAATGATGTAAACTGTTAACAAGTGTGAGAGTAACCACCAGTAATTTCAATGGCTCTCAAAGTATCCAGTACAATCCATGAAATGTGAATGAATGAGCTGAAGTCGAACATGTCACAGAATCATTCGATCGAAGGTCAATGATGCAACCTGTTGTCGAAAGTGAGAAACCTGCCATTGAGGCATGCATATTTCAAGGTACTAACGATTTCTAGATCAACTTTATAGATAATGAGTTGTCATTGATAGAAAGCGATCCATCACAGGCAAGCCCACAACACGAAATCATAGATCAAGTTTTGAAAATATATTGGCAAGGACTGACTCAGGGATGGTCAAAATGGATGACAGATATTTTGCAGATGAATGAACTGTCCTCTTGAACACATAACGACACTGCAGATGGCTTGGTAACAATTGACCCAAAGTTAATACCCAGAAACTAGATGAAGACTTTCAACGAGGTTTGATTAACTGTTAGGCAAAGGATTTCCCAACCCAGGTGAACGAAAGTGTCGTGTTCAAGAGTGGTTAACTGGATTTTCGAAAAATCAAAATACAACAAACAAGTCCATTTTTCTCTCTTTTCCCCCACCATTTCTAGCAAGTACCTCTTTATTTTTGACAAGCTTGAGGAGAATAACATTTTCTTGTTTATAAGCTCATCCTTCAGATGATTCCAACTTAGTTTAAGATTCGAACCCTAAGAAGGAGTGGTCCATTTCTGTTTGAAATTGAACATGTCCTTTAATGTTAAATTTTAACGAGTCCAGTATAAACTCAGTGTTTTTCAATTTTAGGGAGTCAGAAGAAAAAACTTAAGAAAACTCCATGGGTGTACTTTTTCATAAATTTAGTCTCTTTAGCCCGAAAAAGGATAAAATAATGCGGGAGAGAACTCTATTGACCGTAATTAGTCAACGTATACCTTTTTTCGTAAATAGTCCATTTCAGTCCGTAAAAGGGGTAAACTTATATTGAAGGGACGATTATTCATTTACTTTAACGAGATTGAATAATCAAGTGCTCGACAATATTTTCATGTTTAGAGAGTCTGAAAAGGGTTTAAAAGAGAACTCCAATGTTTCACTTTTTCGTAAATTTTTGAAAGAGTCCGAAAAAGTGATTAAAGTATGCTCTTTGTTGAAAAATGATTAATTCTCCTGAAAAATCCAATTTCTGCACAAAAACTAGAAACGTTACACATACCTGTTTAAGACAAGTAAAAATTCTTTCAAAATACCCTTTTTAAAGTGAAAAATAAACAAATTAAAAATTCATCTATTCGAAAAAACTTATAAAAAGGACTTTTTCAATTTCATTTTTACCATTCAAGTTCAGAGTGAAAAGTAAAAGCTTTTGAGTAAAAAAGTTCCTGTGAAGATTTTGGAAAATCCGTCTGACGAAAACGAGAATCGTCAGTCCCAGGTAATCCACGACCTCTTAATCTTGCATTTCATCTGTTTACAATTCATTTTTAGGCTTTACATTTTATTTTTAAGGGAAGAATATGGTTTAAAAAATCGCCCGTGGAGGTCCGCAAGTGCCACACATCGGCCCTGCGGACCCTGGCTTTTTCCTATATAGAAAAAATTCATGGGTCTGCACTTTTCCCACAGCACGTGTGCATTCCTATGCACTGTGTACAAAGGCAAAGTGCGGTCCCTATGAATTTGAATTTAAAAACTAAAATTTTCATTTGCCGCCCAAAAATTTTCAAATTAGATTGTTCTAACCTATCTTTTTATGCATTGTAGGATTAACAAGATGTTGGTTTGGAGAGAACGTGAGCATGAGGACGTGGATGACGCTGCAATGCTCCATTTCCCTACAATGCAAGAATCAAGAGCATGCATTTTGTATAAATTTTGGGCCATCCAAGGCATGAGGGAATAGGTAAACCTCCTGACATGGCTGGTAAACAGGTGGAACATGCAGGACCAGTGTTTCATTATTGGCAGCCACTGGCTCGAAATTGAGTTGGAGGACATTTATTTTCTGACTGGTTTGTCCAAGAGGGGTGAACAAATTTCCTTGTTTGGGACTAGGCCAGGTGGTCAGACTGTTGCTAGTCTTAGACAAGAATTCTGTAATGATGAAGCAGACCCCAGGGACAAATGGATTGATATAAAAAATATCATCTGTCCCGAGCTGAAATTTATTGCGTTTACTGTTACCAAGTTGTGTGGGAGTGCAGCACTGCATGTAGCTACCAGTTCCCAGATGCGCATTGTTGTTGACTGTTTCCGAGGCCCCATTTTCAACTGGTGCAAATCTGTGTTGGCCAATGTAAAAGGCCAACTAACTAGAGCGAAGAATGGAAAACTAAATAACTTTGGATATGGATCCATTGTTGTCACCTTTTCTCTAGAGAGGATCCCCATGTTAGCTCTGCAAAGTATTCCTGTCGATGTCGATCGACCTCGAGAACCTAGGATGGTTCGTTGGGTTGCATTGATGGCTCGTCATGGTATCGAGGGCGCTCAGATTGTTCGATTTCCTCCTTCATATTTTCATTGGCTGGAACGCCAACATTTTGTCATAAAAGACTTTCCATACGCCGGGATATATTTCCGCGATGACCGAGAGATGACTCCCCCAGTAGGGGAACAATGGGATGAATCAGGTAAAATCGTTTTCAACAATTTCTAAGTTCTATTTTTTTTTTGTATTTTGATCATCTTGAAAATTAATAACCAAAAGTTTTTTGAATGCATATGTGGGCCCACGGTGACCAGCCCATCTCCAGCCTTATGACAGAAGACAACCAGTTGCTACCGCACCAGCCCCAACAGGCCAATCAACAGAAATCCTATCTGATTTAGAGCATCACCTAGAGCGTCTGACTCTAGATATTCCAGAGACGGACATAGATGAGATTCCACTCAGATTGTAGAGATACGTGATCGGTGTTCCAGGGCCTTTTAGGAGGTTCCTATGTAGGGTGGCCCAGGCAGTGGTTTCTTATCATGATCACCATCAGTGATGGGATGATCGTGTCGTAGACTCATATTTTTTACTTTTTGTGTTATCATTTTACCGATCATAAGGTGTTTCCAACCTATGATCAAAGACGATGTATATTTTTTGAAAGCACTTCTATACTATGATATATCACTATTTACCGGCTATCTGTGTACATTTTATGAATGCTGTTTTGTTTTACCACTTTGATCATTTCAAATGTCGATTTATCATACTAGAAGCAACTGCGTCTACTAATGTATTTAAATGTCTTGGAATATGTTGATATTCAATGTAATCAAATTCACGTTACAAGAGACAAACTCTTAAGAATAATTGTAATAACACTGGATTTCTAATGGCATAAACCCTGTTAAGCTGTAATACAACAAGTTCAGAATCCAACCTAACAATCAAACTTCGAATTCCAAATGATATGGATTCAGATAATAACTCAATCACTGCACTATACTCGGCAATGTTATTCGTTGTTTGACCAAAGCTTACCCCATGCATGGATACTAACTCGTCAGAGGGTGAATAGATAACCCAAGCTACGGAAGAAATGTTCCGTGTACTACGACAAGCACCATCAGTAAAACCAATTTAAGTTTGAAGAGACGTTGACATCTATAATATCAAGAGTAAAACTCAGATAAGTAGGAATAGTGATAAAAACACACTTCTAAACTAGGCACACTTTTCTAATCTAAGACACACCAGCAGTAAAGAAATCTAATCTAATAAAAAATATCCACACCAAGTTTAAGCATAATATTGCTTCAGATAGAGCCCATTTCTGGGTTTATCTAAAGGGACACCGTCAAAATCTATCAGCTCATAGGCCCCTTTTGCCAGCTTTCGCTTAACAATGAAAGGACCATGCCACATGGGCACGAATTTCTCAGCTCCTAGCATATCACTGGCTTGATCATAAACTAAGACTAGGTCTCCTTCTGAAAACTTTCGAGGGGTAACACTTCTATCATACTGAGCTTTTATTCTTTTGACATGAGCCTCGTTTTCTATTACAGCATTTCGTCGATTCTCATCCAACTGAGCCAAGTACAAAAAATGTTTCTCCTCTTCAGACGTAGCTGGGAGTAATTCTATGGCTAACTTCAATGATGGAATTTTGCATTCAATCGGAAACACAGCTTCCAAACTGTAAACCAGTTGAAAGGGAGTGAAACCAGTTAATGTTTTGACTGAGGTTCGATATGCCCAAAGTGCTGAAAATAAAATTGAATGCCAATTCGTTTTGTGAATACCAATAATTTGTTTGATCATGGTGACTAAAAATTTATTTATAGCTTCAACCATACCATTGGCTTGCAGATAATATGGAGTGGAACTATTGTGGCGCAGGCCAAGTTGATCTGTCAATTCCGTCATCATGACATTCCGAAAATGACTTCCATGATCTGTAATAATGGCTTGAGGAACATCGAACCTAGAAATTATGTGATTAAATACGAAAGTTGCAGCAGTCTTGCCGTCAGCCGAAAATGTAGGCAACGCCTCGGCCCACTTAGTAAAATAATATACTGCTAAAATAATATACGCATGCCCCCCATCCGAGTGAGGGTTACATGTAATAAATTCAATACCCCATTTCGCAAAAGGACCGACAACAATTATAGGGTGAAGAGGAGTGGGTGGCGCACGCATCTTACGATAAAAAAGTTGACAATTGTGGCATTTCCGGACTGCATAAATACAATCTTTGAATAACGACGGCCAGAAATAACCAGCACGCAATATCTTTTGGGATGTGGAATACCCAGACATATGACCGCCACATGCTCCAGAAAGACAGTCATTTAAAACCTTTTCAGCTTCTTCATGAATAAGACAACGTTGGAAAACAGAATCCGATCCACGACGATAGAGTGTATCACCAATAATATTGTATTGTTGGGATTGGAAGTGTATTTTCCATCGCTGAGATTGTGAGATTTTAGGCCAAAAAGATTGGGTTTGGAGATAAACGATAATATCTCCATACCATGGATCGAGAGTACTGATAAGAAACAGAGATTCGTCCGCAATGGGTTCCTCTACCATAGTTTCAGTATCAGTAGAGGGGAAATCACACATCAGTTTCGCAAATACCAAAGATTTATTTGCCTTGGATTTTTCAAATTCCAAGTCAAATTCTTGCAGGATGACTATCCATTTGGAATACTTGCCCCCTAGCAGTTGTTTGGTTAAAATGTACATCATAGGGTTGCAATAAAAAATTACTGTCGTTTTGCGTAACAAGATGTAGTGTCTAAATCTTTGGATAGCTTGAACAGCTGCCAAGGCCAATTTCTCCACATGTGTGTATTTGATCTCAGTCGGATGTAGATTCTGACTAAGATAGTAAATCACATGTTCAGTGTTAGATTCATCTTCTTGAACTAAAACCATCCCAATGGTGGAATGAGAAGTAGCAAGGTACAAAACGTAATCCTGGTTGTAGTTGTGAGGATGTAATAATGGTGCATGGGTCAACGCGTGTTTAAGTGCATCAAAAGATCAATTCACGATCTCATCCCAAAAGAATGGAATGTTCTATTTCAGCAACCGGCTAAAACCCTTTGCAAGATCAGCATAGTTAGGAATGAACCAACGTAAAAAGTTTGTTTTCCCCTGCAAACTTTGGAGTTGGTGTAAAGTTGAAGGAGGAGATAAATTGACAATAGCTTTGACCTTCGATGGATCGACGTGAATGCCCACTTTTGAAACAACAAATCCCAGTAACCAACCCGATTCTACACAAAAAACACATTTGTGTGGATTCAACCTAATTCGATAATGTCGACATCTCATAAAGATAGCTCTTAAGTGAGTGATATGGTCATCCCTACACGATGAATGAGCAGGTAAATCATCGAGATAAGGCTGCACAATGTGCTTAATGTCATGAAACGCATAAGACATTTCCCTTTGAAAAGTTGCTCTAGCGTTCTTCAATCCAAAGGGTAGCTTGTAATAAGCAAACGTCCCCCACAAAAAAATAAAGGCTGTTTTTGGTTGATCAGTAGGGAGTATGTTTATTTGATTATAACCGTAAAAACTGTCAATAAAGGAAAAAATTTCACTGCCGGCACAATCATCGATTATTTGATCGATATAGGGGGTTGGATAATTGTCTTTAGGACAAGCTCGATTAATATCCCTATAATCAATACATACTCGTATGGTTCCTTGTTTTTTAGTCACAAGAACAATATTCAATACCCAATCCGTTAAGAGAATTGGATAAGTGAAACCTGCACGAAGTAATTTTTCAACCTCTGCTTTGATAGTAGCAGCTTTTCTAGGATGTATTTGACGTAGACATTGACGGACAAGTTTGGCATCCGGGTAAGTCTTGATTTCATGTACAACAATTGACAGATCGATTCCTGGCATTTCTTCATAGGACTAGGCAAACACATCACGAAATTCTTGAAATAGGGCTTTATAAGTTTGAATTTCATCTTCTGTACAACAAGCACCTATATGAATGTTTTCAATTATTCCTGGTTTTGCTGAAATGTCAATTGGAATCGTTCAAGATATATTTTCCAAATTTAACTCAGAATCAGGATTTTGCAATGGATTCTGGGGTTCTTTCACATATTCAGCAGTAAAAATTGAAGCGAAATCATCTTCAAAATGTTTAGGTAAAGACGAAGATCGGTGATGTAGATCTTCCCATGGTAAATCATCAACAGACAAAAATTCACAAATCTACTCATCAGTATGAACAAGATCAGGAAATGTCGTTGTGGATGAACTGGATATAGAAAGTGATTCCTCATGGATCCCATTCATTGGATCAGTTTTGGTTGAAGAGGGGTCGGAAAGTGACTGTACAACCTGATATGCAAGTTAAAATGGACTCAAAGGCATCATGCCATCAATTGAATCTAAATCGGAATCAGAAGGTACGATCCAAGGATCATCAAACATAATAGTGTCTGACGAAATCATATAAATAGTTGCAATAGTAGGAGATACGTTAGGAGGAGGAAAGGAAAAAGTTCCTAGTAAACCAGAATATTTAATCAAACCTACTCCAATATCCTTGTAAGGGATAGCCGCTTTAACAATGTGTTGGATTGTTTCTGTAGAGGCTGGGTCAGAAGAAAAATAAGTTAACTGATCTATTGTAATGATTTTTTCCTTGATATGGAAATTTAATGAGTCATAAGACCAAAGAAACAACAAAAGTCATAGCATAAGTCCAACTACGACCTAGGAGAAGGTTGTAATCTAGAGGGGCATCAACCACTTCCACATCTAGATTTATGATTTTACCTTTGACACCTATGGGTAAATCCTGCAAAATACCAAAAGGGTGGAAACCTCGACCATCAAAAGCCTTAAGAATTGTCGGAGATTGGTTGAATGTAGGAGAACCAAGCGATTTCCAACACTGAATCAACATAATACACGTTGAAGCTCCCTCATCAATCACAGTCTGATAGAACGGTCTATTTTTGACTAACACTGGAATTTGGAAAGCCATTTGGTGAGGTAGGTGAGGTGTAATATTTTCTACATCGAAGATTATAATGTTAGAATCTTGAATATCGACAGCTCCTATGGCAGAAAAAAGCAATTTACGTTGTGCTGGGCATGATTGTAGCACTTCCAAAGCCGACATTGTTGAAGGAGAAATAGCTAAGTCTTCAACAATTTTGTAATTCTGAGCAGCTCTTGCATGTGGATTGAAAGCTTATTTATGAAGAACACCTTTAGCAGGTGGTTTGATTATTAAGGTTGGATTGGGTTTCTCGATTTGTAGTGGAACAAAAATAGGAGGAGGTGTAGTTTATGTATTTTCATTAGAAGATTCTGCTTCTTTACCATCAACAGGATTCTTGGTACCATAATCTTGCGATCGCATCGCAATCCTTACATGCGACATCATCAAAATAGTTTCTTCTGAGGCAGTCGAGGTAGAACCAACCATCTTACTATCTTGAGTCGGAAAAGGATCCTTCAAGACAACAGGTTGTTGTGAACCTTTAATGAATTTCGCAACCTCTGCCCAATGTGGGCATTCCTTAGTAAAATGATCTTCGTCAAAAATGAAACAAGGATAGCGTGGCTTGCGTTTTTCGTCATTGGATTCATTTTTATCAGTTTTCTCTTTTGAATTCTTCTTGTTTTTATTATTCCCTTTCTTTTTACCACCGGATTTAGATTTGGTCGTAGATGTTTCTATGACATGAATGTTGGGAGAAATTTCGGGGGAAGATTCTCCTTTTGGGGAATCAGGTAAAGTTATAATAGGAGAAGAATTCTTTGAATATTTCTTCTTTATTTTAGTATTGACTGTACCAATCATACCATCAGCGGCATGAGACCCTGAAGGAGCAGTAGCTATTTGACCTTGTTTCGGAAGGTCGGGGATTTTTTCATGTAAAGTACCTGATTGCGTATAAACGAGGTCAAGGTACTGAGCTTGAGCAATTACTTTCTCTTCAGTAACAACACCAACCTTATCTACATCTTTAGTGATTTTGGGTAACAATGATTTGACAAACCATTCCGCCAAAATTTGATCCGAAATGTAAACTTTCACCAAACGCCTTCTACGTCGCCATTCATGAATATGATCAGAAATATACGTGGACGTGGATTGTTTTAGTGAATTTAATAGTTCCATGCCATTGTCGTATCTAACAGGCAACTGAAAATGAGTCAAGAAGGCAATTGCTAACTGATTGAAATTATTAAACGAGCCTTGTGGTAACTCAATGTACCATTTGGCGGCAAGACCAATAAGAGTTCTTTGGAAAAGTCGTAAGCGAATTGAATCATCAATTATTGAATTAGACGCACACCAGAAGTGGTAAGTCATGACATGATTTGATGGATCCTCTCCTAACTTACCTTCGAATTTCGGTATATCACTGGGCAACTTATGTGGCATTGGCAGCCAATACAGATAATAGAAAATTGGATCATTTGTAAGGCGTGTCAAATCAGGTAAATCCAAAGTTGCAATAAATGGTAATTAATGGTTAGGGTCGAAAAAACCTTGAGTAGCGAAAGAAGTTCCAGGAGGAGGATACCTAGGATAACTGGGAATCGGAGTTGCATTAGGAATTGTGTAACCTCCTGGGTAAACAAGATTAACTAGACCAAACTTGGGTTGTTGAGGCTGTTGATAAGTGTAGCCAGGGTACGGTTGATACTGATAACTTGGATTTTGTGAAATGGGACCGAATTGAGGCTGTCCCTAGTATGGTTGATACATGAATTGTGGTTGACTTGTGACAACTATACATGTAACAGCTTGTCCCGCAGGCATCTGAACTGAAGTTTGAACTGAAGGTCCTGACTGGGGTACAGAGACTTGAGGGATTTTCACGGATACAGGGATAGACGAACTTGGGGTTACAGATACTCCAGAAACAGGCGTTACAGGTTGAATAGATGTTGCAGTAGTTGCAGCGGTTTGAGACGGATTCTGAGGTGAACTAGGTGCAGACTGCTAAACAGGACTAGGTGCAAGAGTTTGAATAGTAGGCTAGACAGGTTGCTGGGTTGGACCAGAAACCAAAGGTTGTCCAGGTTGATAAGGAAATTTCACATTAGGCTGCATAGGCTATTGATATTGGGATGGATCCCACACCCTATTCATTCTGAGGTATTGTCCCGTAGAAGGTTGAACGTAAGGACCATAACCTGGTTGAACGTAGGGTTGATAAGTAAGTGGTAAATTTCTGGCTCCCAATATAGCTGACTGACCAGAAGGCTGTTGGAGACCTTGAACTGGGTACTGACCTTGAGGTTGATAATCCTGAGGTGCATACTGAAGCTAGGGTTGATAAGGACCCTGAGGAGCATATTGAGCTTGGGGTTGACCTTGAGGTATGTACTATCCTGAAGGTTGATATCGTTGAGGTATGTACTGTCCTTGGGGTTGTCCCCCAAAATAATATGATTCAATAGTTTGTCCTGGGAAAAAGCTACCTTGAGGTTGCCCCCTAGGTGGTAACTTACTTCTTGAAGGTTGCCCCCCAGGCAGTAACTGACTACCTTGAGGTTGCCCCCCAAGCGGTAACGGATTTCCTTGAGATTTCCCTCTAGGCGGTAACTGACTACCTTGAGGTTGAGGATTCGAAATATTACCAAACATCATAAATATTTGCTCTGCGTTTGACGTTTCAGTTTTAACTCCATTAAAAGTAGATGACAGCACTTGTTCAATTGGTTGAGGAGCTGCTCCCGAGAAAGTACCAGACAAAGCCTAATATCCTGAAGGAACAGAAGGAACACCGTGTAAAAATGCTTCCGGTGTTTGGGAAAACATGGATGACTCTCCTACCATAATGGATGATGGATAGTAACCTCTGGGTGTAGGATGAAATGGAATTCGAGGTGGAGAAAAAGCAAGACCCGAATTCTCTAAAAATTTTGTTAAAGATATATACCAAGCACTAGTTCGAATAGGGCTGTATAAAATAGATTCACGCTCCCTAAGATTTAAAGACTAAGGGGATTTGGGAAGAGATAATTCTTCGTCTGGATTAGTAAGCTCTTCAATAGAAATAAGTCCAGATGGAAGATCATCAGTAACAATATTTCTTACCCTAGGTGAACCAGGATCGCTAGAAGTTGGTGTAATAAATCCTGAGGATGTTTCCAAAACAGAAGGTTCAGTTTCAGGTTCAGAGATTTCAGGTTCGTCAGCTAGTTCACTGGAAGGAGAAATACTACGAGTAACTTCAGAAACTAAAATCGGTTCTTGAATGTGTTCTGTTGTAGGTATTTGATGATCAGGATGAACAATTATAGATGAAGTTCAAATTTCTGTTGATCTAATCCTACCGCTGCTAGATGATACCAGAGCATGAAGCCCTTCAAGCTGACTTGGTGTATATTCAGTGGTTTTCCCTTGTAGTCTCCGAGATTGTCTTGGCAATTCTGCCACGATTAAATATTAACTAATCACACGCAAACAAAGAAAATTTCAATGAAAACACCTAAAGTCTCTAAAGAAACAAACAGATGAATCACACGCTTAAAAATCTAAGAGTTCAAACCACACTCAAACAGTAACTTTCCATACTAAAAACACTAGTTGGTGATGAAATCCAACTTAGTAGAAATTTAATACAGAAAGGGCGGTTGGAACAGTTACCCCAAAAACCTGCTTAATGAAACAGACTGGCACAAGTTTCCTCACAAAACCATCTCGTGTGAAGAGAACCCCCCAGAGAGTGTTCAAGTGAGTCTAGTCGACGTCTGCTCCAGGTACAGTGAGATCTTTCCTTCACCGTCACCTTAGGAAATAATCTTAAGTTTGTGGACACTAAGGTTACCAATAGCAACAAATATAATTGGGGGAACAATATACGATCTGATCCCATGCACAAGGGCAGAGTAACAAAGCTCAATCCCCTTGAAGGTTCCTCGAGGATGGTGGTGGTGGGGTTTACCCATGACCCTGTGCCCTCACAATTTGCATCCTATAAGCTATCACTTTGTAATGCGAGCAAAAACTTCTATCTTCCCCAATGAAACAGAATTGATTGTCTCAAAGGTTCGGACATGATCTCATGATTGACTTCTTTAAGAGAAGCTTCCCAGATTATACAAATTACAATTGGATTTATTTCCTACCGCAATATTTGTCTACTTGTTTTTTTTTACTATCTTGGAGAGTTAATTACTCCCTACTCCAAGATACTAGCCTAAGCTATGTTGGTGATAAGAGCCCTAGAAAATAAAAATATTACTAGATGAATTTTAATTAAGCGTTACTTTTATGAGCTTTTTCTTAAGTCAATGGGTGTGGAAATAAAATTTGATGGTGTGAAGACTCAACTTCCAAAAAACACTAAAGATGCACCTAAAAATGATAATCAAATCATTTTCTTTCAATGAAATTCTAGCTAAGAAAGAGTTGGAGAATGAAATTCTCTTAATAAACAATTCCTTCTTTGAACATAAAGAATAATTGAAAGAAAATATCTTTGTATTTTCAACAATAACTCAAAATGAGACAAATTATCAAAGCTCACAACAAAATCCTTTCACTTTCCAAAAACTTGAAGCTACAAAACAATTTTCCTTCAAAAGAAATCTATAAATTTTTAAAAGCACTCAAAACTACAAAACTAATTTCGAGATCTACAAACTTTAACTCTCTAATTGAATAAAAGCTTTAAGATTTTTTGAAGAATGTTTTACTTAGTTATTTAGAAAACTAAGGATCTATTTGTCCAGAATAACAAACAGATCAAAAACACTCAAATATGTTTTTATAAAAAATGAAATTCAAAAACCTATAACAAAGTTTTTTTTGAAGATTTGCAAAGAAACAAGTAGCTCTATTTCTCAATAAAGGATGATTTGATAATCAGGTCAGATTCAGCAAAAATACAAAAGGACCAATGTAATCTGAGGTACTTCAAACTGCCAATGCTTCGAATCACTACAAAGACCAAGTGAAAGAAATCCAAAATGCAAAACTTCTAGAAAATCATTAAAACACTAATACTGCTGAGATTCATTCACAAAAGGCTTTTGATAGAAACAATCATCAATTTGGGCAGAAACCAAAAACTCTAAATCAAAATAAAGATAAAATAAAGAAATAAATCTAGAGTTTTTCAAAATTTTAACAGGGTCCGCAGGCTTCCAGAAGTAACAGGTGCGGTACCGCACTGTTTACTCACGGAAAAGTGCGAAACTACCCGCACTGTGCAAAGAAGGCAAAGTGCGGTCCCCGGAAAAACTAGAGAAAAACATACAAGATTTCAAAATTTTCAAAAACAGAGAAAACCTAAGCTACCCAGGTAGATGTCTATCAATCAAAAACCAGGAAAACCGGTTCCTCAAATAAAAATAAAAGAGAACCAAAAACAACAAGTTCTTCCCTAGCGGAGTCGCCAATTTGTTGTGTGGATTAATCCGTCTTACGGACAAGACCGATCTCCCTAGTACTAAAAGTATCTAGCAACAAACAGTGAAATAGACTAATCTTTCTCTAAGCATATATGATTTATAAAAAACTCTATAGAGGTGTAAAAGACTTACCGTATGTCCAACACTTGTTTGAAGTTGTTGTTGTCCCTCGTGCACTTGAAGGAGTTATCCTCATAAACCTGTAGTTACAAACAAGCAAAATATTACATAGCACCTGTATAGAAATTATCATAAAACATGCTTATCATAGTGATCAAGGAATCTATGAAATAAACCATGAACTGACAGCTTATTGAGAAAAATGAGTATATTTGTATTAATTTCAAAAGTAGGAAAACCTTACAACTTGAGCCTTGATGTTGCACAGGCCTTCTCGGGGTCTGAAGCAGGAGTCTCCTCTACTTTGATAAGCTCTGCACTCCTCCAAAAAATACAAATAGAGGTATGTAATATCTCCTCACAAAGGTCTTATTTAACTGAGTCTAAATCTCAACAACACTTAACCTCAAATATTGTCAAGCTTCAACTCCCCTTGAGGCTACCCAATGCCTCTTTTTATAGTGGAAAAGAGGAGGTTTTCTGTTCCAACTATGAAGGGATAGAATCCTCCTTCAAAGGGATAAGATCCTCACATCAAGGGGTTAGCTCCATAAGGTAAGGGATACATGAACCTCAAAAGAGCAGTTCTGCCACCGCAAGATTCATTCTAGAAGCTTCCAGAATTTACTTTAATTGATATTTTTTGGAATTTACTTGCGCCTTTTTGGTCTTACAGGGGTCCGCACCTATAACAAAGAGAAAGTGCGTTCAGGTATGCAAGAGAGCTGAACATTGGGCGCGGGACTACAGGCAAGATAGAGAGAAAGTGGGACACCAAAGTTTAGGAGATTTTTAGGAACTTTTCTTTGATTTTCAAGGCTTGACATGAGGAACTGATATGTTAGACTTGCAGAAGGGGGAAGTATGAGTAATAATGAGCTCATACACATAGAATAATGTCAGGATGACAATTTTCAGTGTAACAGGATGAACTCTATTTTAATTGATAGATCTGAACCTATGATGCACCCATGGATACAATGATGGTTCAGGATCTCTAGATCTGAAATGACTATGCTCTTGTGTGATCCATTGAAGAGATGATTATATTTGTGACCTGGCGCAAGTTTGTTGAAGTCAAATGAATAAATCTGGGTAAGTTCTATGGATCTAGTTCATTCTAAAAAGTTTACATTTACATATATATATGCTAGTACGTCTCAGTAAAATCACGTATATATGCGGGTTCGCTTCAGAAAAAGCACGTATGGAATTTAGGGTTTTCTGAAGCTTATTACAGAGGTATTTCTGTTATTCCTGCTATTTTTCTGCTGTCTATCAATGAAGTATTCTTGTAGATTTGGGTTGTCTGAATACTGTATATGTGTTGGGCAGTGAAAGAGGTATGAAATTACTATGTATTTACTCATTCTTTTACCATAGATATACTCCTGTTTGCCTTGGAAAGGTAATTTATCATAAGAATTACAATAGAATTGGAAAGGTTTATGTTTAGTACGAAAATGTGACTAAAGGCTACTTTTTGATTGACAAACAGGAATTCGAAGAGGTGAACAGCTGTACCAAAGGCAGGGTTGAGAATAATCTAACTGCTGCTCCATCAGCATTGAACCATATCTAGCCAAAGGCAAGGAGATCTGAACGAATAGCCCAGAAAAGGCAGGGGACGGCTCGGCCTCAGTCAGAGTAAACAGGATGATGACTAAACAAAGAGGAGCGAATCCCTTAGGATATTTTGATCCTGAGGGATCGCTGTTCAAACTCATATTATTTCTTGATTGGTCCGTCAAGATTTGATATATAAAGCCATGTCCTTTAGTGACAAGGGGATGGTTGCTGTTGTATTCAGTGAGCTAGTTAGAAGACTTTATGTTCAAACATTTTCTCTGTAATATAATTCTTTATTAACTCTCGGTTTTGAGAGAAAATTCTCTGTAATGCTTTATTTTGGTTTAATATAAGACACGCGTTTCATTTACCTTCTACAGTTCTGAATTAGCCCAGCAGTATTTCACTGGCGCTAAGGGCCCAACTCTGGTGGAATCACTTCGCTGTTTGTATTTTAGTCCTTGTTTACTATCATGTGAAGTGTGTTTGATGTTTGTTTCAATTACAGAATTGGTTTATTGTTGGATCAAATACATAGTCATTGCTATTTCATTCTGTACAAGAAGCACGTTCGCTGTTCGATTATCTTGTTGTTATTATAAAGCTTGCTGATCTGTATCTGATTTGAGTTGTTGTTTCATTAGTTTATAATTTGTTATAATTGATTTTTGTGTGGTAAGAAGCTGTCGACAGAATTAAAGCATGGAAATATAGTTGCTTGAGTATGTTAGAATCATAATTGCTGTTCATTTCATGTTTTTGTTCCATTTATTTTCATTACTTATTCACAGTCTTTGATTAGAAAACAGGTGAGTTATAGTTACATGCTGTTGTTCCTTTCCAGATTGCGTTTCTTTTAAGTTGCTTTCATTGAATCTTCTTTCGTTTCAATTTCTTTAAGATCTCCAACTGTAGAGGATAGAAGCTATTGCTTCTAAATCCCCAGATTAGTCATCTTGCATCGATTTCTAAGGGAAAGAGTTACTGCTGCTACATCCCTGATCGATGTTTTGCAAGATTGATGTAGTTTAATCTTTCCATTCATGTCACTGTAATTAGGTTTCTTTCCAATCATTTTTTACTTTTTCCTTTGATATTCTGTACTACATCTTCACAGCATTGCTCTTAGACAATTGCAGCCTCAGACAGAGTACACTCTTGAAATAAAAATTCACTCCCGGATTGATGATTAATGTAGGCTAATTAGGTGTTCAAACGATACATTTTTATGACCCAACATTTTGACGCCGTTGCCGGGGAGAGTGTATGCCATTCCAAAGGAGTAATGCACAGTTGATTTTCTTCTGCTTGCGGAGAATTGGGTATTAAAGATGGAAGGTAAGAACCTGCGCACTGGGCAAGAAACACACTTGCTCGCAACTCGCTTCACAACAGAAGTAGGTAAGCTTCTTTCTTTAGGTAGGAATTATGGTTTGTTTCTTTGAATGAATAAATCAACTAAGCGAAACAAAATTCCTCCTAAAACTGAAAAACCTAAGGGACTAGTGACCCTTGGGCGCACAACCTTTATTGACGAAATCCTTAAAAGAACTGAATCTCAGCCATCGGTAGGATTTAAAAGAACTACTTCTAGATAGCCTACTATTTCCCTTCAGGCTACAGAGTCACCATCTAAAGCCTTTCTTGAGATACACAGTCAAACAGAGGGAATTGAGCAAGATTCCCAAGAAATTGAGAATCCTTGCATAAGTTTCCCTCAAGAAGGGAACTCTAGCAATCTCCGAGAAGGAGAAGGGGAAACAGGAGAAACCAGAGACTCAAAATCTCCTATTAAAATTGCCCAAAAAATAAGCAGCCTAGATAAGGGATGATCAGGAGCTCAAGTCCAAGCCATGGAAAAAGGCTAAAAAATGAAAGTGCTCAGAATTGCTCCGGAACAGATCGACTGGAAAGAGCTCGGCGATACGATCCCAACACTGTGAACGACACTGAAATCCGTTACTGTATGGAGGAGATATTGCAGTTTGAATTTGCCCAATAACTTTCAATTTGAAAGAAATTTTTTTAATATATTGTGTTGGAAATTTTTTATTTTTATTAAGGTTTAAATTATTAAATTATATATATTTTTTATATTTTATATGATTTAAATTAATCATATATTATATTAAATAATATATATTTTAATTAATTTTAAATTATTTTTAAACCTTATTAAAATTTAAATTTTAAAACCACACATGTTTTAAAGTTTCAAATTCGAAATTTTATGAGAAGGGGTAAAAACCCACAAGTCTAAAGTTATGAAAAGGGCACGTGGGTTTAAAACCTGGGTTTAAAGCACAAACGTGGGCTATTCAAACCGTTGCATTGGAGCGGAGTTAACATTTATATAAACTCGTTTGCATGTGAACGTAAGTCACGGCGGATGTTTGCCATGGTTTCCAAAAACCGTTTGACTTAACATTGTTGCGGCGGGTTCGGTGGTGCATGTGACCACGATTCCCTCAGCATTAAATTTAAATACCCGTTTTATTTGGAGCGCCCACCAAATTTGATACAGTTGCCATTTTTAACTGGAGTTAACTCCAGTTCTCCATAGTTAGCGGAGCTTTTGAAGGGAAAACTTCAGTTAGCCATAACTTTGGCTAGGAGAAGCCTTTTGATAAAAAATGTTTTTTGATTCTGGGTCTCTTCGACATTCTGGAGCTGTTGGGAGTGTTTGCAGAGCCATCAGGGCACTCTAACAGAGAATTTACCAGCGTTTTTGGTCGTGGAGCCACCAGGGCCTAAGGGAAGAAGAGCTGTTTTGGTCTACCTTCATCCAATGGAGGTGATTTTTTAGTCAGTTTATACTGATTTGAGCCTTCTGAATCTATTTTTGCAGTGTATTTTGCCATTTGAGGCTTCTATACAGTTGTATTCACATTTTGAGCATTTAATCAAAGAGGTAAAAGCCTAATTAGAGGCTTTTGGACCCAGCGGAGGTAGCCCAAGAGAGGGGTGAACCGCTTAAAAAATTATTTGCTGTCATATTGTATAATTTTGCTGCATTATTTCAGATTCTGCTCCTTTAAACAGTAAATTTTTATAAGAAATCTTTTCCTAAACAGGTTTAAACAATGAACAAAACTTTTTGTTTCATCTTCAAACCACTACACTTCATTTGCAGACTATGTATACTTGTCTATTCACACATGAAAGTTGGATCAATGAATACTTCGCAGTTAAAACAAATAATTTCATTGATCGGATCTTTGTGATTACCTTTTATTTCTTTAGGCAGAGTCTGTAGAAGGGCCAGATAGCCTCTGGATTCGTCCTTTCTTTGAAAGGTGAAAGATCCGGTGAATGCCCCTACAGTCAATCTCTGTATGAGAAATAATTTGTTCTCACAATTTCAGATCAGGTTGGTATCAGAGCTCAGGTTGAGCATTCCTTATTGTGAAAAAGGTTTTAAAATAGTATAAGAGATTTACTGTTTATTTGGTTGCAAAGGATTATCTTTGGAAAACAAACTCCAATAGTTTGTGTTTTGTGGTTGTTTGAACATTTACATAATGTCATCTTCTTCTACAAGTGAAGTTTCCTCCTTCACTAGATTCTTCAATGATGACATGAAGAATGAGTTTTTTAAGGTGAAGGACATGGTGCAGATTCTCATTGAGGATCAAAGAGAAAGCGTTAAGCTTCATGCAAAATTGCTAGCTATGCAGGAAGAGAAAGAAGCCATTCTTCAAAGACTGCATGATATGGAGTTGCAGCTTCTTCAAGCTCAAGAAGCTTTGTCCAAGAAAATTCTTGAGGAAGAGGATAATCGTTCCAACTTGTCTTCAAGTTCCTCCATTGAAAAGTATGTAGGTTCTTTTGAAAAACATACAAGAGGTATTGGGTCCAAATTAATGTTGAAAATGGGCTATCAAGAAGGCAAAGGTTTGGGCAAGCATGCACAAGGCATTGTTGAGCCTATTTGTGTTTGGAGCGTCCCAAGAATATTGGTCTTGGCTATGAGCAGCTTAATGGCGAAGCTTTGAGCACATGCATTCAAGAATGTGATGCAAATTTAAAGAGAACCTTTGTTCCAAGTTCTCAAATGCACATATGTCAAAATTGTTCTAAGGATGATTACCATTGTTTGAAGCCATCATTGCAGCAAGTAGAGGGTAAACATGTTACTTATGGTGAGCCTTCTAGTTCATCATCTTTCGAAGATAGAAATGATGGAAATTCCATGCAACAAAAGAGGTATAATCATTCACATGATCAATTTGATTATGTTTCTACAAAGAATGATCATTTTTCTTGTTCAAATGAAAGAAAATTTTGTTGCACATTTTGTGGTGGAGTTAACCATGTTGCTTCAAGATGCTGGTTGAAAAAGAAAGCACACAGGAAGTAGAAGAAGCAAAGAGAACTTTCTCAGAAAGTGCTTAAGATTTTCTCAATTTGTCAAAGGAAGGGACATGATGTCTCTCATTGTTGGACTTTGCATCCAACAAATCGTCCAAAACGCATGCAGCTAAGGGACAAACAGTTTGGCGCAAGTGGATCTATGGAGTCCATTATCGATGTGGAAATGGAAGATTCACATGAAGAATTGCAGTTGCAGCAAAATACGCCATGGAGTTGGCTTGGTAGGAAGTGGATTAACTTCTTATTGCAGTAAGTCATTACTCATTTTGTACATGCAAATTTCAGATTGGTATGCATGTATTTTAGTTGAAAAATTGATGCCAGATTGCATGTATAAGAAGTTTCAGTTGAAGGAATTTCTTTGTTGTTGCAAAATTTCGCCATGGAGGTGTAAAAGATGAGTATGATACTCACTTATGTTGCAACAATGTCTTTTGGTTCAGCTCTTAATCACCCACATGTTTTTGGGATGATGTACTTGTTGGTATTTGAAAAGAAGAGTTGAAGTTGCACATGTACATAGAGGTTGTATGTGTAATTAGCGAACTGTATATAGTTCATTGTACATGATACATACACATATGTTTATCAAGATGTATCTTGTTGTTTGTCAACTTGTTGTTGATGTCGTATGTTGCACAAGATGCTTTTGGTGTCGTTTGGTGCAAAGAACGAAGTGTCAGTTGTAAAGCAGTGCAAGATTCCATGAGTTGGAAAGGCATGCAAGCAAAGAGGGCACAAATTTCAGCAATTTTCATTGCTGGTTTCAGTATGGCAGATTGGTATGGCGAGAAAACTTGGTTGGGATTCGGCACAAGTACATGGCTCATTCAGCAAAATTCGCCATGTGAACAGTTGGCAATTCAGGAAAATTTTTTAAGGCTGAAGAGAAGAGGATGTTGTTATTCTCTCATTTTCTATACTACAGTTCAGCTCAGCCTTTCAGTGAGCTTTTGGGGTCCAAAATCTTCTCATTTGGGAGGTGTGATCAAGAGCTCAAGTCCAAGCCATGGAAAAAGGCTAAAAAATGAAAGTGCTCAGAATTGCTCCGGAATAGATCGAATGGAAAGAGCTCGGCGATACGATCCCAACGCCATGAACGGCATTGAAATCTGTTACCGTATGGACGAGATATTGCTGTTTGAATTTGCCCAATAACTTTCAATTTTGAAAGAAATTTTTTTAATATATTGTGTTGGAAATTTTTTATTTTTATTAAGGTTTAAATTATTAAATTATATATTTTTATTATATTTTATATGATTTAAATTAATCATATATTATATTAATTAATATATATTTTAATTAATTTTAAATTATTTTTAAACCTTATTAAAATTAAAATTTTAAAACCACACATATGTTTTAAAGTTTCAAATTCGAAATTTTATGAGAAGGGGTAAAAACCCACAAGTATAAAGTTATGAAAAGGGCACATGGGTTTAAAACATGGGTTTAAAGCACGAACATGGGCTATTCAAACCGTTGCATTGGAGCGGAGTTAACATTTATATAAAACCGTTTGCATGTGAACGTAAGTCACGGCAGATGTTTGCCACGGTTTCCAAAAACCGTTTGACTTAACATTGTTGCGGCGGGTTCGGTGGTGCATGTGACCACGATTCCCTCAGCATTAAATTTAACTGCCCATTTTATTTGGAGTGCCCGCCAAATTTGATACGGTTGCCATTTTTAACTGGAGTTAACTCCAGTTCTCCACAGTTAGCGAAGCTTTTGAAGGGCAAACTTCAGTTAGCCATAACTTTGGCTAGGAGAAGCCTTTTGATAAAAAAAAAATTTTGATTCTGGGTCTCTTCAACATTCTGGAGCTGTTGGGAGTGTTTTCAGAGCCATCAGGGTGCTCTAACAGAGAATTTACCAGCGTTTTTGGTCGTGGAGCCACCAGGGCCTAAGGGAAGAAGAGTTGTTTTGGTCTACCTTCATCCAATGAGGTGATTTTTTAGTCATTTTATACTGATTTGAGCCTTCTGAATCTATTTTTACAATTTATTTTTCCATTTGAGGCTTCTATACAGTTTTATTCACATTTTGAGCATTTAATCAAAGAGGTAAAAGCCTAATTAGAGGCTTTTGGACCCAGCGGAGGTAGCCCAAGAGAGGGGTGAACCGCTTAAACAATTATTTGCTGTCATACTGTATAATTTTGCTGCATTATTTCAGATTCTGCTCCTTTAAACAGTAAATTTTTATAAGAAATATTTTCCCAAACAGGTTTAAACAGTGAACAAAACTTGTTATTTCATCTTCAAACCACTACACTTCATTTGCAGACTATGTATACTTGTCTATTCACACATTAAAGTTGGATCAATGAATAATTTACAGTTAAAACAAATACTTTCATTGATCGGATCTTTGTGATTACTTTTTATTTCTTTAGGTAGAGACTGTAGAAGGGCCAGATAGCCTCCGGATTCATCCTTTCTTTGAAAGGTGAAAGATCCGGTGAATGCCCCTACAGTCAATCTCTGTATGAGATATACTTTGTTCTCACAATTTCAGATCAAGGGAAGTGTTGTTCAACTTATTCAGAACCAAGGTCCTGAATCACCTCAAACAGTAGGTCAACAGGGAATACTTATTATTCCAGACAAAGGGAGTGTTGTCAAAGCCATTCCTGCCCCTACTCGTCAGCCTAGAAATTCCTTGGAAATCCCAGAGGGATATTGGCATATCTTCGATCAAATGGCCCAGAACAAAAATCAGAATCAGCAACAAACCTCTACGCAGCAATATCCTATAGTAGATACTGCAGTCAATGAACCTATGAAAGCCATCCCCCTTCAACATATTCCCACATTTCATGGCTTAACATCAGAGGACCCAGATGCATTTTTGTTTGAATTTGATGTGCTGTGTAAAGGATATGATTACACCACCGACGCCCAAAAACTAAAACTATTCCCTTCTACATTAAAAGGGGAAGCCTTACGATGGTTTATGGGATTAGGTGGGGGCGTCATAACTGATTGGGATCATATGAAGGCTGCATTTTTAAAGAAATATCAAGATTATTGCAGGTCTCAGGAATTAAAAGATGAAATATTCCAAATGACAGCAAAACCAAATGAAACCTTGGAAGAATATGTGGAATGGTTCCAATACAATCTTTAGAGATCCCCTTATGCATCTTTACCCTTACCTGATAATGTTTTAAAAACCACATTAATTAGGGGAATGAAAGATCAATGGGTTGAAACATTGAATATTATGGGAAAAGGTGATATATATCAGGAAAGTTATCCTAATATAATTGATTTGTGTATCAGGAGTTCGAGGGGTAATACAAGGTTGAAATCAGCAAAACGTGATATAATTACAAGGGAAAATAAGACCTCTAATGAAGGTGTGACTCGTGCAGAGATTGGAAATCTGCTAGAAGACTTTAAGACAAACATACTTGGGACTCTAACAACGCAGTTCGATATTATGCAAGACAAACATAAATAGGTAGAAGTAGAGCAAAACTTGGCAATATTCTGTCCCAGATGTAGGAAGAAACACAGCCACAAAGAATGCCCGTTGGATGTGATTAAAGTCTATGCCATTTGCATGAAAGATCACCCTACAGAGGGATGTCCTTCGCTTCCTGGCCTAAAAGCAGTTTATAAGGAGGTAGAAGAAGAATCAGAAGTGGTATGTTTGCTTAATCAGCGCCGACAATGGCAGCCATGATCATCAGGTATGCCAAATGATCCATTTTATTTTCAACCTCCTCAGTATAATGCTCAATAATATAGTGGGATGTGGCAGAATCAACCACCTTTCCCTAATTGGTCACAACAGCCATTTCCTCCCACATCTTAGCCAAATCAAACAAACCAAAATAATTGTCCTAGCTTTCCTTTCTACCCACCATTTTGGCCTACACAATGGTCCCCTTCGACTTCCCGGAGTCAGGCCTGGCAGTCAAACTAGAAAAACCCTACAAATCAGCTAGCTGGATCAATTCCTCTCTCTCAACCTACACTGCCAGCTCCTTATACAAACCCCCAGACCAATTTAAGACCACAACTCCCAACCCAACCCAACCCAAACCCAAACAATAGGTCAGTTTAGTCTATCCAAATAATGGAACCCCCAGAAGTAGAAACTGAACTAAGGGAGTGTAATGATCTTCAATTAAGGTCAGGGCGCATAGTGGAAATAGAGAAAAACAATGATGTCCATATTGAAGATCTGTTACCTGTAGAACAAACAGTACAAAGTGATAAGGAAGTTCAACAACAAAATCAACAAAAAATTTAACAACAAGTAACAGCTTCCTCTCCACCATTCCCAGAATGGTTGATTATACCTCGTCCAGTAGAACAACCTAATTTTGATCTTCTAGGAGAATTAAAAAATTTATGTATAAAAATCCCTCTCCTCCAAGCTATTCAAGACATTCCTATATATGCAAAAACCATTAAGGAATTATGCATAAAGAAGCCAAAGAGGAGAGCGACAACCAATCCTACTGTCCAAGTAGTCGGTACCTAATCTAACTTATTATCAGGAATGGAAACACCCATCAAATATGAAGACCTAGGAAATCCTATAGTGACAGTACAAATCAATGGGAAATCATTTCCAAATGACTTATTTGATTTGGGAGTAGCAATCAATATTTTAACAACCACCACCTGTCAAAAACTTGGCATTACATCACTAGAACTAACAACAACCTTGTTGGAATTGGCTGACCGATCAGTAGTCAAACCAGAAGGTGTACTACAAGATGTAATGGTATCTGTAGATTCCTGGGAATACCCTGCTGACTTCCTGGTTATCAGTCCAAAGAACCGACTAGATGGACACCCGTTAATCCTAAGTAGACCTTGGTTGGCAACTTTCGATGCTTATATTGGATGCCGACAAGGCAACATGACAATTACAAGGCGAAATTATGTCAAGAATTTAGCCCTATATCCCCCAGCCCAGCCAAGTCTATCAATAATCAAAACAAGAAAACCGCCGGCATCATATTTTATGGAAAATATGAGATCACCTCTAACTATAGAAAATGCTCTTGATTTTAAAGATCAAATAGAGGATGATATCATTAACAATTTTATTAATAAATCACAAACCAGATCTCATTTGCAATGTCACATGATCAAAGCAGCATTTGATAATAAAGAAGAAGAAGATCCTTTCAAAGATATTCCTGATCAAGCAATACCTACTACGTCTGTGTACAATAGCAAGGCTGTAGAAATTGAGCCTGGAAAAACTCTAAACATTAATAAAAATTTCACTGCTAAACAAGAAGATAAATTGGTCCAATTATTACGAAAATACAAAGCAACCTTGCATGGGATTACCCTAATATGAAAGGAATTGATCCTCAATTGTGTACCCACCACATTTACAATGAAAAAGATGCAAGACCCATTCACCAACTTCAAAGGAGACTAAATCCTCACCTTAAAGATATTGTGAAAGCTGAATTACAAAAACTATTGGATGTCAATTTCATCTACCCAATATCTAATAGCAAGTGGGTCTCTCCATTATTGGTGGTACCAAAAAAGAACGGAAAGTGGAGGATATGTGTAGATTACCGCAAACTTAATAAGGCAACACAAAAAGACCACTTTCCCCTTCCTTTCATTGACCAGGTATTAGACACATTGGCAGGGAAGAAATTCTTTTCTTTCCTCGATGGCTTCAGTGGGTACAATCAAATCCAGATTGCCCCTGAAGACCAGGACAAAACTACTTTTACCTATCCATGGGGGACATTTGCCTACCGAGTCCTACCTTTTGGCCTATGCAATTCCCCTGCTACATTCCAAAGGGAAATTCTCAGCATCTTTGCAGACTTAATAAATGAAGGCCTCAAAATATATATGGATGACTTCACACCCTACGGGGATGACTTTGAGCCTGCATTGGAAAACCTAGAAAAGGTATTGCAAAGATGTATTGACACTAGGCTTTGCTTAACCAACGAAAAGTGTCTTATGATGATGACCAAAGGAATTATCTTAGGGCATTATATTTCAGCAGCTAGAATTCAAGTAGATCCAGCTAAAATTCAAATACTCTTGCTAATCCCCACACCCACCACACAAACAGAGGTACGTAGCTTTCTTGGATTTTCTGGTTAATATAGGAAATTTATAGAAAATTATTCTCGAATATCTGCACCTTTATATGCACTGACTAGAAATGATGATTTCATTTGGATAGATAAATGTGACAATGCCTTTAATGATCTGAAAAATCTTGTTTCAATAGCCCCAGTGCTGAGGGGCCCAAATTGGAATTTGTCATTCCAGATTTCATTCGATGTCTCAAACACAGAAATTGGAGCAGTACTTGGGCAGGAGGAAGATAAGAAGCCATATGCAATTTACTATATTAGCAAAAATATATCCCCTGCTGAATTAAATTATACTATGACTGAGAAATAATTTTTAGCTGTAGTTCATGCTATAAAAAAATTTAGACATTATATAACTGGGTATCTTGTAGTACTATATACTGGTCACTCTGCCATTAAATTTTTAGCAAATAAACTTGTTACAAATGGAAGAGTGACAAGATGGTTGATTTTACTACAGGAATTTGATATCACAATCAGAGATCAACCTAGGAAGGATAACCCTGTAGCTGAATTTCTGTCAAGAATGCCAAAGCCAACAGATACAGAAGCAATTGAAGACCACTTTCCGGATGAACATCTCTTCGCTGTTACTATTAGAACACCGTGGTATGCTGATATAGCAAACTATTTGGCAATAGGTAAATTACCTAAACATCTATCCCTTAATGAATGTAAGCAAATAATACACCGTAGTACCCACTTTTCCTGGATTGGGGGCTACCTATTTCATACAGGTGCAGACATGCAAATAAGGAGATGCGTTAGGGAGGATGAGGTATTCGACATCTTGAAAGCATGCCATGATGGACAGTGTGGCGGACATTTTGCAGATCGTAGAACTGCCCATAAAGTTTTACGAACATGTTATTATTGGCCTACTATCTTTAAAGATGCTAAAAAAATTGTGCAAGCCTGTGATAGCTGCCAAAGGGCAGGTCGCCCTGGGCAGTCTGATGAAATGCCTTTGAACCCTCAACTAGTGATTGAACCATTTGAACGTTGGGCCCTTGACTTTGTTGGTCCTATTAACCCCCCATCAAAGCAAAAAACATACATCCTAGTTGCAACGGAGTATGTCACCAAATGGGTTGAAGTAGAGGCTCTTTCAAAACCTACAGAGGACTCTGTAATACAGTTTCTTTTCCAAATCTTTGTGCGCTATGGCCTCCCAAGGGACATAATCACAGATGGAGGACCATAGTTTGTAGGTAATAAATTGGCTAAAACATTTCAAAACTACCACATTCAGCACAATATTACAACTCCATATCACCCACAGGCCAATGGCCAAGTAGAGAGCACGAACAAAGTAATCAAATCTATATTAACAAAAACTGTTGCCTCTCATAGACGAGATTGGGCCTACAACTTGCCAAAAGAATTGTGGGCATATCGAACAACGTAGAGACCTGCTACATGGTATTCACCATACCAATTGGTATTTGGAAAAGAACCCATATTTCCTATAGAATTCAAAATTCAAACATTAAAAACAGCTCAAAAGGTGGGTCTAAATCTGAATGAAGCCCAAGCTAAAATATTGCAGCAAATTACTGAGTTAGGTGAAATTAGGTTCTCTTCTCTTCAGCACACAGCATTAGTTTAGCAACAGAGAGCCAAATGGCATGACGCTCATATCAAAGAAAATATCTTCCATGAAGGAGACTGGGCACTCCTATACGATTCTAGCTTTCAGGATTTCCTAGGGAAACTCTAGACACGATGGCTTGGACCCTATGAAATACAAAAAGTGCATGATATTGGCACTATTACATTAGTTACCATTGACAGATCTGGACATTTATTTAAGGTAAATGGTCATCTAGTACGATTGTATCATAAACCACTTACCCGGGAATCCTTTTACCAACAGTTACGGGAAGATTCTACCATGGAAATTATCGCTAAAGGGGAAAACTCCTCCTCGGCACCAATTTGATAAATTATTTTTTTAAATTTTGTACATAAAGAATTTTTCCGTTTCTTGATTTTTGTTTTATGGAATTTTTTTCTTTAAACATCCTGTTCATATTACTTCTTTATTTCTTCATCGTTTGTTTCATGAAATTCGGTTTCTTTTAAAAAGAAAAAAAAAAGAAAAAATTATGTTTATTTCGTTTGTTTTGTTGTTCCTTTCTAAAGGAGCAGCACTTCTGTTGTTCCTTTTGAAAGGAACAATAGTTTCGCAGAGTGCTTTTGCTGTTCCTTTCTAAAGGAACAACACTTCCGTAGAGTATTTTTTTTGTTGTTCCTTTCGAAAGGAACAATAGTTCCGCAGATTGTTTTTGCTGTTCTTTTTAAAGGAAATTCACTTTTTGAATGGATTTTTTGTTTTTTTTTAAGCCAACATTTTGAATTTTTGATCGCTTTTCTAAACGCAAATATATCATTTATATACAATCATACAAATTAAAGCTTACTGTAATCAGCAAATCAAAAGAAATCGCCATTTTTTTAAGAAAATTGTCTAGTAATGGTAAGAAAAAAAGGAAAAAGGGGCATGATCAATAACATAACTTTTCTTTTTTATTACAATTGAATTAATCTGATCGATTATTTTTATCATGATTGGTTCTTTTCCACATGCTATAATTTTCTTTGATGTTTATCTGTGGAATAGGAATAAGGGCATATTCTTTTCTATTGATATGTTCAGACTTCTTCCACCATCCCTACTCTTAAGGAGTGTTGAGCCATCCCTTATGAATAACTGAGGAAAAGTGATGTATAAAAAAAAAAGTATTTTATTAATAATAATTTTGCAGATGGAGGGTAGGGGGTCTCATCAAGATCCAACCTACCATGATCATAGGGAAGGCAGTGAAGTGGCATTCCCATTATGGCCACCAAACCAGGGAAATGGTCCAATAGACAATTGAAAAAATCAAGAAGTCCTTGGAATAGGAGGTATCATCACGAGCCAGCCTACCCACCTTTCACTTCTTCCTGGTGAATGGCATTGTGGTTTATCTGGTCACCAAGCCAGCACAATGGCCTTCGTCATGATATTCAACAAAAAAAGAACTTCCTCAGTATAAATAAAGGACAATAGTTCTGTGGGTAAGAAAGCAACTCTGTCAAGGTTATGGACACCTGTGGGCAACAGAGCTCTGTTGATGGTATTGAAGTCATATTTATACACGTCAATAGTTATATTTAACCCTTTTCCTATATCTCTATTTAAATGTCAAATGAACATATGAATCCTTTACCTTTACTTCCGAACCTATTATACATGAAAATTATTACAAATCAATCATATTAGTTCGAAATGGTAAATAATGAAATTGTACTTATGTTTATCTTATGCTGTCCCTTCTCCTCGTATTTGAATCATTACAAAACGATTTTCTATTTATTACTGATTCATCATATGCATTGATTTCATTAATTGCTATAATTTGAATGAATGAACCATAATTACGCCTGCTTTTTACTACTGTACCACTGCTGTCCCACACTTTATTCTCTCAATTGACGGTCTAGGACGACCTTTCATTTATTCGGGGGGCGTGGATGTTTGCATGTAAATCAAACTCCAAGATTTCTTTACCTGTATTTGAACCAAATCCCTGCATTTTAGGAAATAACAATTTTTCAATGAACTGTGTTGTTTTGTTCCATTGTGATTACTGTGTGTTGAGAAATTAACAAAGCACAGAGATAATGGGAGGACAACCAATTCGCAGTGAACCATAGGTGTTGATCGTTTCTGATGCTGCACGGGCAATTTTAGAAAGACTGGGGTGGATTACATATTTCATGAGAATGCAGCAACCCCATGAAGCAGTGGCCACTGAATTTTTATTGAACCTACAAGAAGGATACTCCATGGTTAGAGGAAGGAAGATAGTTGTATCTGACAAGATAATTGCAGAAGTGTCTGGAATTCCCACGCAAGGGACTATTTGGACTCAAAAGAAGATTAAGATTCGAGAAGCCATGAAGATTTTTCAAGATGACGGACAGATGTTAGTTATCAAAGGTAAAGGAGTCTAGCCAACACATTAGGAGAACCATGGACAAAGTTGGCCAATATTGTGTAGGCTTACATAACGTGCGATGGAAGAAAGGATGTGGTAAGACCTCGCCACCTTAAGCTACTAGCTGTATTAAAACAGAAATTCACCATTAATTTTCCTGCATTTTTAAATTCTTTGTTGCATGATAATACTCGTGGTATAAGAAAAGCCCAACATGCAGATATGGTGGTCAGCCACCACTGTCTAATTTGATTAATAGGGAGTCGTAGCCTCGCCCAGCAACAGACTAGATGGGAAGAGTTAATATTTTCCATTAACGAAGGGTTAGCTTTACCCACTCCAAGACAGAAGAGGATGGCTGGCTCAATAGCTGAGCCTTCTACTCACAGACAATCCCTCTGATTGAAACGAAGTAGGAGGATGGTGGAAGGACTTCCGGGCAGTAGCAGTCAGCCCCTGGAATTACACAGCTCAGAGGAGGAACAACCTCCACAATTGGAGGGAGTAAGCCCTCGTACTGATGAGGAAGAAGAATTGGAAGGAGAAATTCGCTACTCGGATGAAGAAGAAATAAGTCGTCATACCGGTAGTGAAAAACAATCCCGTATAGAGGAAGGAGATAATAAGGAAGAAGAAATCGAAGGAAATTCTGAATAAGAAGAAGTTGAAGGATAAATTCGGTATTCGGATGAGGAGGAAGGAAGTTATCACACATGTGAGGAGGATGAGGACAATCATAGCAGCAATAAGGACGAAACAGAGCCTCCCGAAAATTTTATCGTAAGACCTTTATAGGAAGACCAATTGGCCCATATTTTGGCCAATATGAGTGATTATGCACGGCCTCATAGCCCCTTGGACCTCAATGTTGATATTAATCAACTACGAGAGTAATATTCTATAGATAAAGGAATATCTGGAGAAATGCTAAATGAAACATCAAACCCTAGCGAAGCTAGGGTTGCTTCTCCTGAAAGGCGTGAACAGAAGAAAGAGAACACCGAAACTGGAAGCCCCCAGGAGACTGCAAAGTTAACTGAGAATATGATTCCCGAAGAATTTAGCCAAGGAGGTATGAATGTGGAAGAAGAACCCCAGGGAGAAGAACAAGAAGAGAATTTTACTGAAGGCACGTCTAATATAGGCCAAAACCCTGTTGAGAAAACAGATTCAGATAAAGGAGTGGCTGTTCCATTAAGAAAGAGGAGGAAAACAACTGAAATTGAGAAGCTTTGCAGGGAACGAATAAAGCTTCATAAACTAGTAGAATAGCTCAAGAAAACCATTAGGGTTCTAAGAATGAAACATATGCCTAAGTGAGCCCCTAAGAGAAGAAGCATTGCTATCAAAATAAGTTTGAAAATGAGAAAGGTGACCGCTAATAAGAACCCCCAAGTTACAGAAGAAACCATACCTGAGCCTAATTATGAGGATGCAGAGCAACAAACGGCTGTTCCAACACAAGCTGTTCCAGAGGAACCTATTCTAAGTGAAAATATGCAATCTTGCAGTCAACATAATTTTATTGATCTGACACTGGTCAGACTTCAAGAAGAATTGACATAGGCCCGAATAGAAAGGAAGAGATTGGAGGAAGATACTATCCCAAGAAAGAGATATCAAGAATTGCAGCAACAAATGAGAATTATTCATGAAGCCGAAGCTGAAGCTCATGAAAAATGTCGGAAAGCAGAGGTAAAGGCTGATAAGGTAATGAACCAACTAAAACTAGCCTACAAACAAATGGACACTCTCTGCTCCTTGTATACTGATGTCTTAGCCTGTAGATGCCCCGCCAAAAACTATGCTTTGTTTTTACTAGAAAGATATTTACAATTAAAGATCAAGGCAGTTAGAGCAGGGAAATCCATAGATGAATTTATATCATGCTGCAAACTTTATGGGATCAAATTACAGTGCCTTTTGTGTGAATTTTACTTGCATAATTTAATACTTGAAAATGATTGTGAATCAAACCCTGGCCCTTTTATTGGAGATGTTCAGTTTCAGGCATTCATTTCCTTTGTTGTAAATCAATTAAAATGGCTCAAAGCTTATAACGCCTTTTAAAGGCAGGAAAATGGATTAGATCTGTGGGTCAGAAGTGAACCTCAGGACCCACTTTAATTTTGGGCTAGACAGAAAAGTTTGATGACAAAGGAAAGTGTTACCCAAACTCTGGGGCCTGTCCACAAATCAATTATTTTGAATGGAACAGACTGTTTTTCATCCATTAGGAACCAAGCTTATATAGAAACCAAGATTCGATGGAGAATCTCCAATCAGAATGTGCAAAATAGAGAACCATTTAATTATAGAAACTTTGGACTAGCAGCAGACCGCTTGATTTCCTATAGCCATGTCGTTTTAAAAGAAGGACCATACTGGTTAGGATGTAGATTCTGCAGCCCTATTGCATGGTACCCTGCTTTGGACTACAAAGCTATTTATGAACTTCCTGAAGGATAGATAGAACATGTTTTTGAGGAATTAGCTGCACTACGTGGTTTTAGGCCTGTTGATGACAAACCTTATCACACTTATTCTTTGACTGCTCTCCATGTGAACTATAGTTTTCATGAGGGCATGAAAAAGATTAAGCAGGGGGTATGTTGGGCAGTGAAAGAGGTATGAAATTAATATGTATTTACTCATTCTTTTACCATAGATATACTCCTGTTTGCCTTGGAAAGGTAATTTATCATAAGAATTACAATAGAATTGGAAAGGTTTATGTTTAGTATGAAAAGATGACTAAAGGTTACTTTTTAATTGAAAAACAGGAATTCGAAGAGGTGAACAGCTGTACCAAAGGCGGGGTTGATAATAATCTAACTGCTGCTCCATCAGCGTTGAACCATATCCGACTAAAGGCAAGGAGATTTGAACGAATAGCCCAGAAAAGGCAGGGGACAACTCGGCCTCTATCAGAGTAAACAGGATGATGACTAAATGAAGAGGAGTGAATCCCTCAGTATCTTTCGATCCTGAGGGATCACTATTCAAACTCATCTTATTCCTTGATTGGTCCATTGAGATTTGATATATAAATCCATGTCCTTTAGTGACAAGGGGACGGTTGTTGTTGTAGTCAGTGAGTTAGTCGAAAGACTTTATGTTCAAAAATTTTCTCTGTAATAAAATGCTTTATCAACTCTCGGTTTTGAGAGAAAATTCTCTGTAATGATTTATGTTGGTTTACTGTCGTGTGAAGTGTGTTTGATGTTTGTTTCAATCACAAAATTGGTTTATTGTTGGATCAAATACAAAGTCATTGCTATTTCATTCTGTACAAGAAGCACGTTCGTTGTTCGATTATCTTGTTGTTATTATAAAGCTTTGCTGATCTGTATCTAATTTGAGTTGTTGTTTCATTAGTTTATAATTTGTTATAATTTATTGTTGTGTGGTAAGAAGCTGTCGACAGAATTAAAGCATGGAAATCTAGTTGCTTGAGTATGTTAGAATCGTAATTGTTGTTCATTTCACGTTGTTGTTCCATTTCTGTTCATTACTTATTCACAGTCTTTGATTAGAAAACAGATGAGTTATAGTTACATGCTTCTGTTCCTTTCCAGATTTCCTTTCTTTTAAGTTGCTTTCATTGAATCTTCTTTTGTTTCAATTGCTTTAAGATCTCCAACTGTAGAGGATAGAAGCTATTGCTTCCAAATCCCCAGATTGGTCATCTTGCATCGATTTCTAAGGGAAAGAGTTACTGCTACTGCATCCCTGATCGATGTTTTGCAAGATTGATGTAGTTTAATCTTTCCATTCATGTCACTGTAATTAGGTTTCTTTCCAAGCATTTGTTACTTTTGCATTTGATATTCTATACTACATCTTCACAGCATTGCTCTTAGATAATTGCAGCCTCAGACAGAGTACACTCTTGAAATAAAAAGTCGCTCCTATATTGATGATTAATGTAGGCTAATTAGGTGTTCAAAAAATACCTTTTTATGACCCAACAATATGCTGCTAAGTTGATTATTGTAATATCCAAAATCGAGACTGCTCAGCAAGCATGCACTAAAAATGCATTTCCAGCAATATGTGATATAAAATAATGAAATTAACTCTTTTATCCTATAGATAAGTCAATATACAACCTAAATACAGGATTAGAGCTGAAACAAATCAAACTAGGTGGGTTAAACAAATCTCCCACACCTAGGATTGCCAAAGAGAGCTAAAACCCCAAACACTGCAACACAATAAATTCTGCATAAAAGTGACTGCACAGTATAAAAAAGGGTTGATACACATAAATGGCAGAGAAAAATAGATCTAAAATTTTACTATACAATATACTTATAAAAATGAGATCTAGTCTCCTTGATACAAAAACTAGAGAACCCGGGAAGGGTTTCTAGGAGTTCACCCTAAATACAAATGGTGATTTTCGGCAGTATGAATGAATAATCACTGCAAACTGAAGCACAAGAGTATATAAGGCTGTAAGAATATAAATATACTGCAGATCAGATCAAATTTCTCCCTCCATGGAAGAATCCACCCTCCAATCATAGGAAAACTCCCCGAAAAAGCCACAAAAGACAATGCTACAACTGCCCTCCAGAAATAACGCAATTCCTGAGTGGAATAAAGTTGTAGGTGATGAAATTATGTTTTCCTACTACCAATTATCTGATATCATCCCAATAACTCTCCAAACTGATCTCCCACAGGAAGGAAACCTCTGTAATATCCCAAAATAGGGCTTTTCTGCAACAAATAGAATATCTAAAGATATTCAAAAGTTAGGGCTTCAGAAAATCATGGAAATAACAATTTATATCAGTTAATAATATGCACAAGGTACATTTAACCAGAAAATGAATGATCATTAGCAGATATCTGCCTCACTATTCTCTCTCGGGATGAGGAAATGCAACATTTTGGACCATAAAAACATCATTTTAAGAAAATAACGCAATAAATATGGGACATGGGACTTTTATCCCATGTTTTATACATTATACATCTTCCATACCGAATTTGAGCTTAAAAAAATCATTCTAGCTAAGTTAAACAGATCTCCGCAGCTAGAGATAGCTCAAAAACATCCCAATCCCATGACTTTCAACTGCAAAATTTCTGAAGACTATGAGAGAATAATTCCCATGAGGGTTTCTATAGAAAATTATGAAATAAGAATTATCAGAGGTTATATTAATCATGTAGCAAAGAAATGGATGTTTAACCTCTTTCACATCAGAGACAAGACACCCTGCAAGAACTTCCGACATTATACATGTATGAAAAGCAGTACTGCAGAAAATAACACAGTCTATTGCAACTCTGTATTAAAAATTATTGAATAGAACATAAAATAGATGATAAATATAGAAATTTTCCCAAGGCCCTCCTTATTAGATCTTCCGGAGGGAAATAAACACCTCCTCCTCAAATACTAGCACAAAATCTAGGGGTCCAACCCTGCTACTGTTGCACCTGCATAAAAGAAGCAGTTTCTGAAGGGAAATGTGTTGTATATGTATATGGATGATTTTACCTAAGCCAAATTATGAAATTTAAGCTCTGGTCCTTCCCTTTGATCCCTTAAGCAAGCTGATCCAAAGAGAGCATGAAATCCCCGCCCGGGAATTCCTTGCACTAAGCAGTGCTGCAACCACAGCTAAACAGCTGAAGCATGCAAGTATTCAAAAGACCAAATATAGTTGAATAATAAATGATCTCCTTGGTGCTATGCCCTCCTTTTTATCTTTGGTGAGCCTCCTCACCCTGGACCCCACACATTGTTGAGGTGGCTTCCTAGTGAAGATTCCTCCTTCAAAACTGCGCTGTCCTTGTTGGCTTCCCTCCCCCTTGTAGCAGCGTTGTTGACTTGGTCAACTGGGAATAATACACCTGCAATGCCTCTTTTCACACTAAGGGGTCTTCAATCCAGTTCTCATATTTGTGTCTAGGCTTATCCTTGTTCACATTGAGCTAGTTTACTTGGGTGATCTCTTCCTCCTCAAGAATGCATGTTGACTTAGTCAAACTTGACTATGTCCACATCTATTTTTCCCTTGTTCACACCTGAAAGTGTAAAATCTAGCTCCTAAGGTGATCCCCTTCATTATTAAGGTGGAAATTATTCACATTTTTATTGTTCACGGGCCTCCTTACCCATTTATTCCTCTCCTAGGTGAAAGCATCAAAATCTAATATTCCAATTTGCTTGTATGAAAATTTTGGAATATTACAGTCCTCCCCTCCCAAATTTTTCTTGTCCTCAAGGAACTGCAAGGATAGGACTGAAGATCATCTTCTTCTCCCCTGTAGAAACCTCATAAGATAAAATCCTCCAAGGATCAAGGTGTTGCACCATTAGTAGATCTCCAAGTTGCACCTCCCAAGTAAACAAGCTAGCTTTTGGTGTACACCCCACATAGCTATCATTATGTGATATTAAGATATCAATGGAGGAAAAAATGGGTGGTCTAAAGGCCTTATTGAGACATGTGGTCTGATATCGGGATCTACCATCCCCATGTGAATCTCCCATCCCCAAGCTATCATCCATACAAAATGAGTTGCCTCCAAACATGGCAACTCCTGAAAATCCTCCTCCACCTTGAGCTCCTGCAAAGTAGGTGGGCTGAAATTCTGAACATGGTAGACAAAGTGGCCTAACCCATGTTGTCCTCCCCTCCACTTAAGATAAGTGCAGAGAATTTTCTGACCTTGGGCTGCAATAATGTTTCTCTCAAATGGCAAGAAGGAAACTATATCCCCAAATATCCCTTTCCCGATGTTGTGAATCAAGCTGGCCCAAGCCATCTCATACATGATGGGTAAGAAATCACCACTATATGGAATCCCATCCATCTCATGGCCCTCCTCATAAATAAAAAAATATTTTTTTGTAGCGTCCATGTCTCTTCCCATGCTCCCCTCAGAACATGTAATGCAGAAAGTGTGGGGATGCTCCTCCCCCAAGAATACATCCACCCAATGTGTTCCTCCTCCAATCATGATCCCCATAAAGGCAAGAACAACATAAGAAAATGAGCTCATGATCAACATCGAAATGAAAGAAGGACTGAAGGTTTCATGTGGTGTTGGAAAGTACCAACAATCTCCCAAGTGGCCCCAGCACAGTCTTTCCCACTGCATCTTTAGAAAATAGCCTGGCAAGTTGTTTCTTGACAAATGGCTTGCTGTGTAAATCATCACATCCACTAGTAAATAGTATATGGCTGAATGTATCAACTGAGCATACAGGGAGTAACCAAACACTTGCCCCAGATCATATAGTAGATGGATGTCTCCATCATAATAGCTGGCCAAAAATGGTCCAGGGAGCCTAAAGAAAAACTTGCCCCTTTGTAAAGCAATGCACTGCAAAGAAATGGTAAGAGCATGCAAATATTGTGTTGAACAATCAATAAATCAAAAAAACAGAAGTCTTACCATGTAATGAAAGCAATATGGTGACAAAATCCATAGATGAATCCTCCATAATTGTATGACATACCCATATGAAGAGGAATGAACCACATGCTGCATGAAATTCCCCCTTCTCATGCCTATAAATCCAATTCAAGGAGAAAATACCACAATAAAAGATGAGTCCATACACTACTCTACCAATCTCACCTCCACCATTCCCACTAAGTGCATCAAATATGAAGTGATCATGGGAAAACTCCATCAACAATTCCCTGCTCCACAGTTACAGTGTTGTTGACCCATGCAAGTAAGCCCTTGCCAACTCATAAATCCATTCTTTTACATGTTCAATGTCAAAGACTCCTCCCATAATGTTGCCATCTCCTCCTACTCGAACATCATGCAAAATGTGAGAGCAAATCTGTCCTTGCTCTCTCTCAATCCTCCAAAGCAACAAAGATCTTTGCTACCTCATCATACCTCCATCATACAACCCATGTGGTGAAAACATAATGACCATATTATCATAATTCATCCACACTCCTTGGTGCTCCGTGATGCAAGTACCCTACCAAGTCCCTTCCATCCACATACCCTTGGAAAAATTATATGTCTCATGATGGCCAAACTGCTTCAAGAGCAGCCAACGCAGCCAAGCCTTCTACTTCCCTGTATCATAAATTTTCAAGTGGCTCACCGACCTCTTGCTCTTCACCCACATCCACTCAACCCCATGTGGATGCCTCCTATCATTCTTCATCTTGGCATTCTTCCAATGTGGGCTACCATCCTCCACAACTAGTTCCTCTTCTTTGCATGTCATGAAGTGTTGAAATGCATTTTCTTGGAGATATCTTAGAGAAGATCTCATGTCCATAGCCATCTTGAATCCATCAAGATCCAAAGGTGATAAAGGAAAATCCCCCTCACTGCTATTTTTTAACAGCGCTGGTAGCTTCTCCAATGATATAGTTGTTACCTCATACTCCATCTCAAAGTTCATGACTTCCTCCAAAAGATCACACTCCAACCTCAAGGGTTGTGTGCAATTCACCAGGGGTCCATGAGAATGATGGTTCGTTTTTTCCTTGAACCATTCAAGCTTGCACAGCACAGTGCAATCCTACTGCTCCACCTCGGCAATAATGTTTGATCCTGGGTCATATGAAGACTAATTCCCACAATTTCTAGAAAGATTTGCTGCAATAATAAAAATTTAGAATTATTCCATACCTTGATGAGATGTGGAAACATCTTGTATGACTGCAAGGGCTCCTTCCTCCAATTTAATGGCTTCCATGACTGCTGGTGTAGGTGGCTGCCCCTCCATGAGTGTGACAGCATTAGTACAAGGCTCGTCCGGTGGAGAAGAGGACTCCTCCTCCTTTGATCCCTGATTGTTAAAAATTCTTATTACTCCTTGAGTGAAATCTGCAAGAGTAGACACCCTTGTATGATTCACATGGCTGAACCACCAAGACCTTGCCTCTCCCTCCAAGTGCAGCACTGAGATCTGAGATCTCCACAACCTCTTTTTCCACCACTAGATGTAGTAGGAAAAATGCTCTCAACTTAATCACCAAATATTCTGCTGTACATAGGGGTGATCCATCAAAGGTAGAAAATAGGAATCTATTGCCCCTTATCATATTACTGCTGCATGGCCTTCTTTCCTCTCTCAGTTGGATAAACTGAGGAAGATCTAGGATCTCTTTGACAATCCTAGGTTGGCACTTGTATTCTTCCAAATATCCAATTAGGATCTCATGTTCCATGAGGTCTTCTTTCTCTCCTCTTGCTCTATGAGAACATGAAGTGCATGCACCTCTTTCTTCATCTTGAAACCTCCTAGAGGTCTCACTGTAGCTCTCTCCTCCTTGAAACCCTTTTGGAGTTTCAATTCATCTTTCTTCTTTCTTCTTAGATCTGAAAATGGATGAGAGTAATCTAATCCTCTCCATAGTTTTTTTTCCCTCTTCTTCTGATCTTATGATTGGTTCTAAAATCCACAGGCTAAGCCAAGATGGCAGCTCTGATACCACTGTAATATCCCAAAATAGGGCTTTTCTGCAACAAATATAATATCTAAAGATATTCCAAATTTAGGGCTTTAGAAAATCATGAACATAAAAATGTATACCAGTTCATAAGATGCACAAGGGACATTTAACCAGAAAATTAATGATCAGTAGCAGAGATCTGCCTCACTATTCTCTCCCGGGATGAGGAAATGCAACATTCTGGACCATAAAAACAACATTTTCAGAAAATAGCACAATAAATATGGGAAATGGGACTTGGATCCCATGTTTTATACATTATAAATCTTCCATACCAAATTTGAGCTTAAACAAATTATTCTAGCTAAGTTAAACAGATCTCCCCAGCTATAGATAGCTCAAAAACACCCTAATCCCATGACTTTCAACTGCAGAATTTCTGAATACTTTGAGAGCATAATTCCCATGAGGGTTTCTATATAAAATGATGAAATAATACTGATCATAGGTTTATATTAATCATGTAGCAAAGAAATGGAGGTTTAACCTCTTTCACATAAGAGACAGGACACCCGACAAGAGCTTCCAGCATTATACATGTATGAAAAGCAGTAATGCAGAAAATAATGCAGTCTACTACAATTCTATATTAAACATGACTGAATACAACATAAAATAGCTGATAAATGTAGAAATTGGCCCAAGGCCCTCCTTATTAGATCTTCCGACGGGAAATAAACACCTCCTCCTCAAATACTAGCACAAAATCCAGGGGTCCAACCCTGCTACTGTTGCACCTGCATAAAAGACGCATTTTCTGAAGGGAACTGCACTGTAGATGTATATGGCTGATTTTCCCTAAGAAAAATGATGAAATTTAATCTCTGATCCTTCCCTTTGATCCCTTAAGCAAGATGATCCAAATAGAGGATGGAATCCCCACCTAGGAATTCCTTGCATTAAGTAGTGCTGCAACCACAACTAAACAATTGAAGCATGCAAGTAGTCAAAAGACCAAAGATACATGAATACTGAATGATCTCCTTGATGCTATGCCCTCTTTTTTTTATCTTTGGTGAGCCTCCTCACCCCGGACCCCACACATTGTTGAGGTGGCTTGCTAGTGAAGATTCCTCCTTCAAAACTGCGCTCTCCTTGTTGGCTTCCCTCCCCCTTGTAGCAGCGTTTTTCACTTGGTCAACTAGGACCAATCCACCTGCAATGCCTCTTTTCACAATAAGGTGTCTTCAATCTAGTTCTCATATGTGTGTCTAGGCTGATCCTTGTTCACATTGAGCTAGTTTACTTGGGTGATCTCTTCCTCCTCAAGAATGCATGTTGACTTAGTCAAACTTGACTATGTCCACATCTATTTTTCCCTTGTTCATACCTTAAAGTGTAAAATCCAACTCCTGAGGTGATCCCCTTCCTTATTAAGGTAGAAATTATTCATATTTTTATTGTTCATGGGCCTCTTTACCCATTTATTCCTCTCCTAGGTGAAAGCATCAAAATCTAATATTCAAATTTTCTTGTATGCAAATTTTGGAATATTACAACCTCCCTCCTCTACAAAACCAACTCAGACAATGGGTTTCTCAACCCTCCCCTACAACACCCTGCAACTCAGCCCAACCTCCTGTAGAAACTGCGCTAAAACTGTAGATTGAAGCTTGGCACCAATTCCGGATATGAGGAATGATGGATTAGATCTCTCCCAAGAGCTACTCAAAGGGAAGAGAAGGAATTCCTGAACAGGAATCCCCTAGTGCTAAACAACACCGGAAATCTCAGCTAAACAGTTAAGAGAGAAAAATTCTAAGCAGGCATGGAAATGTAATACATAAGATAACCTCCAAATGGCTGCCATCCTCCTCCTTATAAACTATGTGATCCTCCTCACCTTGGGTCCCACTCAATAGGGTTTCCACCTTCACACAAATAATCTCCCTCCAAAACTACGTTGTGCCTTCATTAGAGCCACTCCTCTAAATTGTGTTGTTTGATTTGGTCAAGGTTGACCACTTCAACTTGCTTCAGCCCTTTTCACACCTAAGGGTATTCAATAAAACTACATATAGCTATCTATGTTGAACCACATTCACACTGAGCTCTTTTATTTGCTGATCCACTCCTCCTACATTTATGTTGTTGATTTGGTCAAACTTGGCCTTGTCCACATGCAAAATGTCTCTATTCACACATGAGAGTGTAAAATCTAGCTGGCATTATGATTCCCTTACACAACATGAGGGATTTTATCCTTATTTTTGAAATGCATGGGTATCCTTACCCTTTTATTCATCTCCTAAGTGATATGAGCAAAATTTAATATTCCAATTTGTTGCATGCAAATTTTGGAATATTACAGTCCTCCCCTCCCAAATGTTGCTTGTCCTCAAACAACTGCAAGGATATAACTAAAGAGTTGTCTCCCAAGGCATGGAGACTAAAATGTAATGGGAAAACACCTCTCCCAAGTGGATCCTCCATTCCCCAAGCAATCATCCATACAAAGTGAGTCACTCTCCACCATGGCAACTCCAGGAAGTCTTCCTCCACCTTGAGCTCCTGCAAAGTAGGTGGGCTGAAAATCTGAATATGGTAGGCAGAGTAGCCTACCCCACGTTGTCCTCCTCTCCACTTAGGATAAGTGAAGAGAGTTTTCTAATCTTGGGCTGCAATAGAGCTTCCCTTAATTGGCAAGATGAATATTAGATCTCCAAAGACCTCTTCTCCGACGTTGTGAATCAAGCTGGCCCAAACCATCTTATACATGATGGATAAGAAATCACAACCATATGGCACCCCATCCATCTCATGGCCCTCCTCATAAAGACATAAATATTTTGCTATAGTGGCCATACCTCTTCCCATGCTCCCCTTAGAACATGTAATGAAGAAAGTGTGGGGATCCTCCTCCCCAAAGAACACATCTATCCAATGTGTTCCTCCCCCAATCATGCTTTCCATAAAATTAAGAACAATATCAGCAAATAGGTTCATGATCAGCAACATAATGAAGGGAATACTGAAGGTTCCATGTCGTGTTGGAAAGTACCAACAGTTCCCCCAGTGGCCACAGCGCATTCTACCCCACTGCAGCTTCAGAAAATAGCATGGCAAGTTGTTTCTTGACAAATGGCTAGTTGTATAAGTCATCACATCTTCAAGTGAATAGTAAATGACTAAATGTATCAACTGAGCATACAAGGAGTAACCAAACACTTGCCCAAGGTTTAATGTTTATTACATATAAACGGGGTTTATATACTATTGGTTATACATTTAAATGATCGAGGTTTTTAATATATTATAACCAATGTAATGCGGGAAGGTGTAAAGTTAAAATTCGAGGGGAATATATATAGTGGGACCAGAATAATTAACATAGTTTTAATAATTTAACCTATGGGATGGCAGGATTATATAAAATGTGGAGAATTTATAACATAGGTTAAAATAAATATATGGGTGGGGAATAATATATAAGGATTTAATTTAATACGGGGTAAAGGGTAAATAACAGAGTTAATACATTAGGTTAGTGTTAAAAAATGTAATGTAACTATGGAATGTCAAAATACACTAAGTATAGTGTAAAATCTGATGTCGAAAATAGATTTCTTCATAATGGGTCCCAACATAATATTTTAGCATTTATACTTAGAATAAAGTATTTTTTTGGGTTTTTGGGTGTTTTATAATATGAGGAGTATTAGTAAAGGGTTTTTACTTTTCTTAAGTAAAATGTGTTTTTAACTTAGGAAAAGGGGTTTTTTGCAAGGGGGAAAAGAGTGAAATAAGGGGAAAGAATGAAAATGGAGGAGATGGAGTATTTTTACAAGGGAATGATTTTTGAAGGAAGTTAGTAAATGAAATGATCAATTTTCTGCTTATCCATGATTGTAAAAACTGCTTCTTCCTACCCATATGCTACCCTAACATTTTTTCTTCATTTACATGGGTGCATTTGAGCTTGCAAACCCTTATCCATTTTTCTTTTAAAACAAGAAAATAAATAATTCTATCCTTATTTCCTCCAAAGGCTCAGATTAAGTTGTTGAGTTCCTTATTATTCTCTACCTAACTACTGATCTGCCAAGATTAAACTGTTTGGCTAGATATTTATTCTCAATCTAACAACATGAAATTTAAAACATGAAAGGTTAAGATTAAGTTGTTTAACCTTCATGGATTGTGGCATTTTAGCAAGTTGCACACAATCTTTACTTTGCAGTAAAATTAAATAGTAGTGGCATTTGGATTTGCATCACTTTCATGTTTTATTTTTTATCTCTTTTTGTTTGGGGTCCATTTTTCTATTCTTTTTATCTTTTTTCTTTCAAGTCCTTTGATTTTTCTTTTAGGACTTTTACCCTCTTTACATTTTTTATTTTTCTGATATGGGAAAACAATTTGCAGAAAGCAAAGTATGCACATATTTACAAGACTAATCAAATTCAATTCAAAATTATGAATCCTATTATTATAGGACCCTAACAGTGGCTCCACAGGGGGATGGCATTTCCTGGTGAAATGTTAAGAACTTTGAGACTAGTAGCCTTTGAATTTTGACTATTGCTGATCTTGAAAGTATTTTCTGAACTCTGCATTATTCATACTTATGATATTTTTCCTTCAAAGCTTAGGGCCTTCTCTCCGGGCTTCAACTTTGCTAGAAAAAACGTCCAATCCAATCTAAAATCTGCAACGTTATGTATAATGAGTAAAGTAAACAAATTCAACTACTGTTATTCTGGGGAATAGTAATGCTTCAACATTATACCATTGATAGGTCCACCTGGTAGATCTAATCCATCAATATCCTTCAAAAAGAATGCATTTTTACCTCTGTAACCATAAATGACATAAGGGTCTTTCCATAAGAAATCAAATTTCCCATGTTTACCTTTCTCTTCTCTCCTGGAATCCCACTTAAGAAATTTGTCACCTATATAAAAATCATCTTCCTTATTATTCTTGTCAAATATTTTTTTAATCTTTTCTTGAACAACTTGAGACTTAAGATAGACATCTTCCTTGGTTTGCTGCAAGTGTATTGTTTGGTTTATCCTTCTCTGGATATCATTTGTGTCAACTTGCAGTTCTTGTATTATCTTCATCATTGGTACTCTTAGAGAAGATGGAAAAACAACATCCATCCCATAATCAAGTTGGTAAGGGGATGTACCAATAGATTTCTTTGTGGTAAGTCTATCTGCCCATAAGGCATTCACTAACCTTTTTTTCCAGGTTTTCTTATTGTCTTCTAGTAATTTCTTGATGATATTCACAAGGCTTTTATTGGAGGATTCAACAAGACAATTACGTTGGGGATAATAAGCAGTGTAATGGCCAAGGGTATTGTGGTATTTATTACAGAATTCAATCATCTTTTTGGATTTTAATGTAGTTTCATTATCAATGATGATATTTTGGGGGCATCCAAATCTTGAGAGTATGTTGTTTTCTAAAAATGAGATTATGACAGTATCAGTGGCTTGCCCGAAAGGAATGGCTTCTATCCACTTAGTGAAATAATCTATGGCTGTCAAAATCGACTTGTGTTGGGCTGAGGATGGAGGGTGAATTTCACCAATGAAGTCAAGACCCCATTGCTGAAAAGGCATTACTATGGAGATGGGTTTAAGGAGTAAAGGTAGCAGTTTTTTCTTTCCTTCAAAGATTTGGTACTTATGACAGGAGGTCACATACTTTTTCACATATGCAAACAATGTAGGCCAGTGAAAACCAGCTCTCAAGATTTTATCTGCAGTTGACTTCTAGTAAAGGTGTCCTCCACAATCACCTGCATGAAACTCTTCCAAAACTTTATCAGCTTCTTCTTTAAGTAAACAATTCAATAAAATTACACCATGATCTTTCCAAAGCAGTGCATTTTCTATGATACAATACTTCATTGCCTTTAACTTTTAAAATCTAGCTTTAGTTCTTGATAATCCAGGAGAAGCTTGTAAATTTAGTAATATATATATATAATACATGCATACCATGGTGAGTCTGAAAAGGCTTCACTGATCTCTGGAGCCACCATCTCTTCCTGATCATCTAATTAGGCATTAAAATTAATATCTAAAGCATGAAAATTTGATTCAGCCATGATTTTGGCTAAACCTTGACCTTTAATGAGTTTGGCTAAACTTAATTTCTATGTCATATTCCAAAATGAGTCAGAATGTCCTTCACAATTGAATTTGGAACATAAGAAATGATATGTGAATAAAGCATGTACACTATAAAGTCTTTGATAGCCTTCACTAAAGTTAGTGCCTGCTTTTCCATTATGTTATACTTTAAAGTGGCATCTCTAAGTGATTTGTTGAAAAAAGAAATGGGTTGCTCATAGCCCTGATCATTTTTCTGTATTAAGACTGTAGAAATAGTATGTTCTAAAGCAAAGGAAAAAATAATGAAATCTTTTTTGAAATCAGGACTTATTAGGACTGGTGTTTTTGTTAAGGCTTGTCTAATTGATTCAAATTGTTGTTTGACCTCCACAATCCATTTAAGTACTGAGTCTTTTTTCAACATGTTATTAAGTTCTCTAATTATTTCAGTTAAGTTTGAAATGAATTTTCTGAGAAAATTGATTTTACCTAAGAAAGCTTGCAACTCTTTAATATTCCTACAATGACTAATGTTCAGAATGGCCTCTATTCTAGCTAGTTCTATCCTAATTCCCTCTTTAGATATGATATGTCTTAACAATTTACCTTATTCCAGTCCAAATAGAGTCTTTTTAGGATTTAGAGAAATGCCAAATTTCCTACATTTGATAAACACTTGTCTGAGGTGATCTAGATGTTCATTGTCAGTCTTTGAAAATACAGTAATATCATCTAGATAGATCACAAGAAAATCATGAATTTATTTAGAAAAATCTATATCCATAGCTCTTTGAAAAGTGGCTCCTACATTCATTAATCCAAAATGAATTTTCAAATACATGAAAGTACCCCAAGGAGTAGTGAAAGTAGTCTTAGGTTGGTCTTTTGGTTGAACTAAAATCTGGTTATATCCAGAGAATCCTTCAAGCAATGAAATCCTAGAAGAACCAACCACCCTCTGTAAAATGTTATCCATCTTGGGGAGAGGGTAGTTATCTTTTAAGGAAAATTTATTTAAATTATGGAAATCAACACGCAGTCTGATCTCCCCTGTCTTCTTCCTTGTGGGGAACTAGGTTTGAAACCCAATCAGAATATCTGATTGGTGAAATTATCTAGGCTTCATACATTATCTTAACCTCTTTTTCAATTAAAGGCATTAAAACTGGATTGATTCTTCTAAGATTTTGTTTGAAAGGTTTTTTTATCTTATTTTATAGGTCTTTTGTGTTGTATTATGCTATTTTCATAGGATTTTAAGTCCTCATAACTCCATGCAAATACATCGTGAAATTCCTTAAACAGAGCTATGTATTTCACTTTTTCTTCTTGAGGTAAGGCTTTTGAAAGTTTTATCATCTTAGGCTTTAATTATGTTCCTATATTGCACTCTTCAATGTCAGATCTTAATGGTTCCATCTTAGGTTTTCTTGCAACATCATTAGAATCAAAAATATCTTCTAAAGGGGATAATCCCTCAGGTAAAAAGTTGTTCTTAAGGTTTAAAATGTTATAATCATCATCTGCTAATTCTTCAATCTCTACCTTTTCTAAATTATCTATTTCTACTTGAGTAAATTTAGTGGGTTTAGTAAGATCTAAATTATTTACATCTACATTTTTTATATCAATATCACTATCTATGGTTTGATCTATTGTACAATCTGTGTCTATGTTACAATTCTGAAATTCTCCTTTAGTATTCATGAAATGATAAATTTGTTCATCCTGTGAAAATATTTGCCAATATTTAGATTATTTGGTATTGTTGGCATGTGTTTAACTTATGTTGTATATTTATGATTTGGTTGAAAAGGCAGATTGCAAGGGCTAGCAAAAGTTGCTAAACTGTGTACCTACATGTTCTGTTTTCTAGGAATTGCAGCAAAGTCACATTCAAGCAGTTCGCTAATCAGATATAAAATTGTTTCGCTATATTGGCTTAATCTAAGATTATATACAAAATATTATCCTCTTATCTATTCCACAATTAACTCAAAATCTCCCATGATTGACACTCTTTTGGCTCCTAAATTTCTAACAATCTGTAGTCCTAAAATAAGATCTTCATATTCAGCGATGTTGTTTGTACATTTGAAATTTAATCTAAATTCATGACCTTTTGCAACATTGTTTTCCATGTTATGTATCCAAAATCCTGCTCCTGCTCCTAATTTGTTAACTAATCCATCAAAATCTAGGTGCCACATTGATTCATGAAAAATGTTGTCACTGTCTGGTGCTTTCTTTTTCTGTTTTAGTTCAGTGTTGTTCTCAATGCCAGTTTCAGAATTACATAAAATGAATGAGTCCATATTAGTAGGTGTAGAGTAAATAGGATATTTTCGAGGTCTTTCTACACTACTAACCATGTACTTCATTAATGTCTCTCTGTAAAGTTTCTTGGGTTGGCCAAAAATTGATATTGTTGCCTGAGACATATCTAATTGTAGAGATCCCTGCAGTTTATCTCCCCATGAGCGAGATAACAACATTCCATATTTAGGAGGGATGTCAGCTACTACAATATCCATGACTATGCTTTCTCTAGGGTATTGAACTAAATTAACACATAGGTCTTTTATCAAGCCTAAACATTTCACTTTACTGGAATCAAATGAAAAGAGATCTTTATAAGGTCTAGTGATGTCTAAATTCAAGGTTTCCATTATTTCTTTTGGCATCAAATTGTGTGAAGCCCCTGAATGTAGCATTGCATTATCTAAAATATGATCATGAATAGTTAAGCTAATGTAAAAAGGAGGAACTCCTTCCTCTTGGTGTTTTCCATTAACTTCAGGACCAAAGATTAGTTCTGGTTTATCATCACTCAAATTTACAACGTCTTCTCCATCATTCATGTTCAAAGTCTCAGTGATATGTGATTTGTATAGTTCATGTTTTACCAACTCTGTCAAAGGAATTGGTATCTTTAATTTGTCAATTTAAGCTTCGATATTGAATGGTGCTTGTGATTTTCCTAACTGAATTATCTCTTCTTTTGTAACGGTAGTTTGGGTGGGTTTGTCTTCTTTTTCTACAGTTGGTTTTTCATTTTCTGTTTGTATTTCCACTGTCTTATTTCTTTTATTTTTATTTTCATGGATAGTTTGAGATGTAGTGGAATTTTTCGCAGATTTTGTGGTTTCAGCAGTTGTTTTAGCAGTGGCTGATTTTGGATCAGAAGTAGTTGTTTTTGGATCTGAAATTGTTGTTTTAATAGAATTTTTTGTCTTGGTAGCAGCATCTGTGATTTCAACAATTTTAGGACTAGGTGAAATTTTGGGACTTGAAATTTTCTGATTGGGATTTTAATTCTTCTAAGTTGAACTAGAGTTTTGTTGGGTTTCCCTAGGGAGAATTTGCGGAACTTTAGTGGTAGGAGCATCTACTATCTTTTTTGTTTGAGTTTGAGTATTTTTCTTAGTACCTCCCACCATATTGGTGGATCTGCTCACAATTCCACCATACAATGAATTGTGAGTACCTCCCAAGGCTAAGAGCAACAAGAGAAGCGTTAAGTCTAGCACCCCCAAAGGAGCTAGACCTCCAAAAACCAAAAACTCAGAGATGGAAACAGCAGAATCTTTCCCCTATGCCTGATCCTTTCTAAGCATCCACTTCAGGGACAAAGAGTAGTGTTGGTTCTCACACCATCTACTTGGTAGGAACCATGGTACCATGCACCATTTTCACTGGCCATAACCACGAAATAGAGGCATTCCCCTTAATGTAAACATTTAGGCACGTATGCACCAAGCACAATTTCCAAATCTAGGAAAGTGTGAGTACTCTTGGTACGCCTCGTGAGTAACCTATACTTGCTCTCATGCAAGCTACCATGATGGAAATTCCTCACCCACCGAATGTCAATGACACAAAACGTCATATATGATTCATCTCTTCGTGCATAGGAACCATGACTCGTGTTGTTTGCTCATGAGTCACAGGTATCGAGACCAATGCAACTATGAGAGTAGTTGTACCAACGATGGTGCAAACCCAATCTGTCTGCACTTTGTCGACCACATCTGGCTCCACCGCATCGACTATGGAATCTTATTCATGTTTGTCGACCAGCTCTGTTAGGACCGAACCACCTCCTCACAGCCTTACACAAACTCAATCCCCCTTGGGATCCTTGTTTCACTCAAACAAGGATATTCTGGAGGCCATGACAAAACCAGATTATCTGTGGGATGCAATGCATCACCGCTTTTTTTTTCTTCCTAAAAAAAAGTTTGACCCTAACAATCCAGGAAACCGAGAGATTTACGCGATCAAGTAAAAATATTTCCTTCCATCTGGGAAAGTCGATTGGTTCAAAAATCCCATTCTGACACCCGATGCATTCGAAGAAGGGAACATGTCTGACATTTCTCCAACCATCAAAGTAAATATCTCTCGAAATCCTAATAAAGTCGAAGAAATCTCGCCGGGGCAGCACATTCCCCAGATGAAGTAATCTCTTACACCCATTTTTTGCAAGAGTATGGAGACATGTTTTGCATGGGAAAAATCAAAAACTCCAGGCCTTAGTCCCACTATAGTAGAGCACCATATTGACACCTGGTCTGATGTACCACCGGTACGCTAGAAGCAACGTTAATTGCACCCATCCAAGGCAAAAGAAATTAAATGAAAAATTAATAAGCTTCACAAAGTTGGGTTTATCTACCCCATCTCTTACACATCATGAGTTTACAACCTTGTTCCCGTTATGAAAAAACAGGGCACCATTCATGTCTGTACTGATTTTCATGATTTGAACAAATCTTGTCCGAAGGACAACTACCCTACCCCATTCATCAACCAAGTTATCGATGCTTGAGCGGGACACAAGGCCCTCTCCTTCATGGATGGCTTCTTTAGGTATAACCAAAACCAAAAATGACATATTGACTAGTACAAGCTTGCATTCACCACCCCGTGGGGCACGTTCGCATATCAGGTTATGCCATTTTGTTTTAAAAATTTTGGAGCCACTTTCCAGCAAGCCATGAATTATATCTTTCATGACTTGACCCACCTTATCCTTGCCTACTTGGTTGACCTCACCGTTCGATCCAAGAAGTGATATGATCACCTTGAGGATCTACGGCTGGTATTCCAATGATGTCGCAAATACAACCTATGCTTGAATCCCCTCAGGTGCATCTTCTGTGTCACTGCGGGACAATTTATAGGTTTTATTGTGTCCCAACAAGGGATTAGAGTGGACCCCCTCAAGTTCTAAGCTATCAAATACGTACCACCACCTTGAACCCTTAAGAAACTCCAAAGCTTTCAGGGAAAATCCAATTTCATGTGACACTTCCTCCTAGATTACGCCACTTGCGCTTAGGGATTCCTACGCATCCTCTGTCAAGACATCCCATTAAAATGGCATGATCAAGCCCAAAAATCGTTCGAGTCACTGAAAGACACATTATCTTTCACACCATTAATCAGTCCACCAAAATATGACAAATATTACACCGTGTATTTTTTAGCATCCGAGACTGCTTTGGCCGGGGTGTTAATCTAGGAGGGCCCTGATGGTAAAGAACACGTAATTTATTACATTAGTAAAAAATATTTAGGCCACGCATTAAGGTATGGGCCTGAAGATAAAATTTCCCTAGCATTAATACATGCAGTCCAAAAACTTCGGCACTACATTATCTTAAGGAATACAACATGTTGGAAATGTTGTCATTGATGGCAAAGGTAAAGACAGGAACATCACCTAAACTATTCATAAGGCATGAGACATGAAGAAGAGGTAGTTTTAGAGGAGCTTCAGGAACATATGAGTTCTAGATGAATGGTAGCAGATTTCTGTACAACCAAGTTGATATTGATTCTACATGGGATTGAAATAAATTGATGTCAGTGAAATTATTTAGTATGCCTAGCCATACCTGTAGAAGCAATTAGAGGGATAAGACTGTGAAACTATATTTACCTTGGAACCACAGCACATGTTTTTTTATATCTAGTGAATATTTAATGGTCATACGAGGAAAGACCGACCACATCAGAATTCTGTTCGAATGTTGGTATGAATCCTCGTGAGGGATTATGGAGGTCCATTGAAAATTGGAGGAGTTCCCTACTTAGACGTAGTGAGAAGTTGAGTTCACGTCCAGGTTTAACGTGTTTATGGTGATTATCGAAGCGCAGAAAGGCCAGAAAGGAATCCCATTCCTAGATCAACCACGGTGGTGAGAGCCGAACTGGAGGCTGATGATTTGGGGTGACAGAACCTTGGGAGCACAAAGATATAGAACTGTGCGTTATACATTTGATAGAACCCTAGTACATAATATAGGCAACGGAACCCAAAATATGAATAAATGGAAACATATAAAGAAACATTGAAGCGGAGTCGAATCATAATAATACATTGAAAAGTGAACTATTTTTTAAATAATAAAGGCGGACCGGAACCTGGAGTGGAGAACGGAACCCAGAACAGATGAATAGTGAACGCAGATTGCCGAAAACCACCCTGCCATTTCGCACCGCTTTTCCAGAGCATGTGGTATTTTCTGAATTGGAGCGATTCCATACAGGAATCGACACGTGGCAAGGAACCCATTTCAAAACCGCCCTTTAAAGTGCGCCTTCGCGCGCTATACATCGACTGAAGACATTGAGCGAAATCGATACACACTGTTGATATGGAGGCTCGATATCCGATGACGATCATTCGCAGAACTTGCTCGAAGTTTAACTAAGGTGTGCGGAGGTTAAGCTAGGTACGGATGCGTTCGTTTGATTGAATTGCGGGCCCCAGCAGAGTCATATATATATGAATTTGGTTTATTAATGTTATTCAACACTTTATGAGGTCCGAGGGATTATATACGAAAATATTTCATATAATTTTTAAATTTTCCAAGTGGGTACCATATGAATTAAGATTTATATGCGTAGTTAAAAGACCAAGGTTTAATACGCATAGCGTGGAAGCCTTATTATTTGGGTTTACTACATGTGTTTACAGAGGGTTAAATTATATGGTTCAATAGTCAACTATTATGTTGCATATGAATGTTGTAATGCGAAGTTATCGCCTATGTACATATAAGAGATTGTCGGGTTATAATTATACAGGAGTATGGAATTAATATCTAAATCCTTTGAATTTAGATAAACCAGACTTGTTTATTTAATTGAATTTTCCAGCGTGGAATTAAAGAGAAGTGGGAGATTGCCCGGATTGGAAAAATTATTGGGAAATGAAATTTTGGGATGCATTTACACACAGTTAAGTGAAATATTGAAAAATGAAAAAGAGAATAAGGTTGGATGAACTGAAAATGTAATGTGAGTTTCAAACCATTATGTTTAACTCATATATGAACAGAGAATGTAGATAGGCAGCCCGAGAACAGGAATAAGCATAGAAAACAGGGAATATGCAGATGAAAGTGAACAAAGAGCATGCAAAACAGGTTCTTAACAGCAGCAGGAAAAGACAAATCCAGTAAAGCCAAAATCTAGAAAAGGAGCTGAGTGATATTGAAATATGTTATTAAAAATGTGAATGTAAATGATGTAATTTAATTTTTTGTTGTTTGTGATGCAAAGGCAAGTATCCTAAGGAAAAGACAAAATCCCACTGTAGCATGGAAATTTGTACATATTATTATTATAATTGAGTTGGATAAAGGAATGAGAAGACAAAAGTCAAAAGGTCAGGACTATTCACTTCAAATTCTCTGAGGAATTTAAAGAGTCATGTGATGAACCCTATATATAGAATATCACATTGATATGAAAAAAAAGGAAGAGAGGGAGAGAGAGAGAGAAAATATAGAGAATGCAGAATATAGAAGAATAAAGCAAAGAATATTAAGAGAAGAAGAGCAGAAAGAGAAGCTATAGAACAGAGCTGGTATTTGAAGTAAATCAGCAAACCTTCAGTTTGATAAATTCAGGAAGTTGGTGCTTCCTTACAAGTTGTAGCTTGCAAAATTGAGGTAGGAGCCTCCTGTAGGTTGATGCCTGCAGAAAATTGAGGGGAGTTGGTGCTTCCTTGCAAGTTGTAGCTTGCAGAATTGAGGTTGGAGCCTCCTGTAGGTTGGTGCCTGCAGAAAAACAGTGGTGAGAGGGAGTTGGAGCTTGCCTTTGTATCACAACAATAATAAGATGTGGTTTTCTCCCTTTATGGGTTTCCACTTATATCTGGTGTCTCTGTGCATGATATTTATGTATTGATCTGATATGTATCATCTGCTTAATACCTGCTGCTCTCATATTAAGTCTACTGTTATATTATACTAATACCTGCTGCTTACATTCTAAGATTACTCACACATTAAATTGGATATGAAATGAAGGTGTAAATAAGTTTAATGAAAAGTTTTAAAAGATCATAAAGGTGTTCTGATTCACCCCCCCCTCTCAGTTTAACTAAAGGTTCAACACAACAGTCGTCACAGATATCAACCCCGTGAGATACCTACTGAACCATCGTTTAATGAACCATAAATATGCTCGCTGGATAGTTATACTGCAAGATTTAAACTTATATTTTAGCTCCTCTAAAATCAATAAGGCTTTATTTTTAGACGAGTTCATCGCTAACCTCCCAAGTCAGACCAAAGGATCACCGGTCAATGACTCACTACCGGACGAACATCTCCTCCTAATGACGACCGATGATCCTTCGTACGAAGATATTATCTTATTCCTATGAACCCAAAAGTTCAAACCAAAGCTCACACATGACGACTGCAGGCACATATGCCACGAGGACCCTTGATACCTTCTCATGGGACATGTCCTTTATCGGCGGGGCATCGACACAATTTTACGTTGATGCCTCACTCACACCAAGTTGAGCAAGCCCTTCATGACTGTCATAGTGGAGCTTGTGGTGGCCACATCTCCGTAATGGATAATGCCCAAAAATTTCCGCGGGCAGGATATTTTTGGCCCACATTATTCCACGACTGCATCTCAGCAGTCAAAAGGTGTGAGCGATGTCAATGTTTCTCTCACAAGGCAATAGCACCACTCGCTCCCGTACACCCATTCATAGTAGTTGATCCCTTCTGAAAATGGGGGATCGAATTTAGGACTTGAAACCCCACGTCGTCTTGCAACCAAAAATACATTATTTTCGTCGTCGACTATTTCACCAAATGGGCAGAGGCCATGCCCACATATGACAACACGACAGAAACCGTTGCAAAATTTATGTTCAACCACGTCATCGCCCAGTTTGGTGTGCCAAAAGTGTTAGTCTCTGACCATGGAAAAAACTTTGAAATTGAGATTTTGCAGGAACTATATCACCACCTAAGATTCACACATGAATTCTCTTCACCATACTACCCCCAGTCCAATGGACAGGTAGAAGCTGTGAAAAAAGTGCTCAAAACGATGTTACAATGTATGGTGAATAACCATAACACAAATTGGCACCACATGGTTTTCTCCACCCTATGGGCGTACTACACAGTATTGAAAAGATCAATAGGGTTCACACCCTTCCACTTGGTGTACGGGGTCAAAGCCATAATTCCCATAGAACGCGAAATCATGAACTTACACGTCACCATTGAACTCCTTGATGATACCCAGCCTCTAGAGAAACACTTGGTGCAACTAGAAATCATCAACGAAAATCTATGACAATTGCACCAACACAACAAGGCCCATAAAAAACGGGTAAAAGCATCGTTTGACTGCAACGTAACCCCTCGATCATTTATCGATGGAGAGTTAGTCCTCTGCTACGATGTTGCAAAAGAGGCCCTAGGGCACGAGAAGTTTGAAACCCCGTGGAAAGGTCCCTATGTCATAAAAAAATTCCTCCTCAAGGGGGCATACATCTTATCAGAGCCCAACGGAACATTCCTAAGAAAACCCGTCAATGGGCTCTACCTCTAGAAATTTTACCCATAAGGGTCAGGAGGCCTTAACCCTAGAGATAACATGCATATAGAAATTTTTTTTTTTTAATCACAAACATCACAAACTTGTTATAAAAAGTGCTCTGGTGTCACAGATGGATCGTCCCCCCAACAATTACTTTGGATTCGTTGATGGAGCATCGCGATGGTCTCAAAATATAGCAGCAACCGCCTGGGTCATCTACTATCCTAGTCAATCACCATTCTTCACCAACAGAGTATGCATTAGATCAGCTACCAATAACCAGGTAGAATATGACATCATCATTGGGCTCATGAGCGATGCCTTCAACCAAGTTATATGCCACTTGCATATCTACCATGATTCCCAGTTAGTGGTTTCGCAATTAAACCAAGAATTTGAAGTACGAGATTCTCAACTGTTTAGAAAATATTTGCATGCAAAAGATTAAGCTGTCAATTTGATCATATCACATTCACACATGTACCAAGAAATCAAAACTAGATAACAGATCGCATAGCTAATCACATCCTATACTAGAATGAATCTCGTATAAATCATCATACATAAAACCAAAAACATAAAAAATATAGATCTCCATCAATCATACACAACATCCATCAAAAAATATAACTATATACACATCATCAAGAGCCTCAAAAAATACATATCTCGCATATATTCCAAAAAATATGTGTGAGTCCAAATACAAAAGTTATGTCTCTGACTTGCAGGTCAGCCAAATATATATATATGTCATTAAAAATAAGGGAAACATCCTCATAATGGGTGCTTTCCCTGAATACAAAGTATCTCTAGGGTTGAGCCTCGCTAGGTTGGCCATCTGGACCCATAGCTGCACCTAGTGCCAAAACTGGGGCAGCAACCAAAACAGAAAGCACTACACGGCGCAGGGTTGGACGATAACCCCTCTCCTGTGCCATCATTTCCTCGAGCCAGGAATTGTCCAGATCATCGACAAAACCCTGAGTCGACATGCCTTAGGTCAACCTCTCCACTCGACCCCAAGCATCAGCTAGTTCGGTGGATCGAGCCTCGACCAGAGGTAGCTGCTCTGCCATCTATGCCACTCGCACCTCTACCGCCTCAGCACGAGCAATAGCAGTAGCATACTTGGCAACATCCGAGCTGATACCCTCCCTCGAGGGGCCAGTACTATCACTAGGTTCTCCACCCTGAGGCTGTCTAGGACTGCCACCCTACCCCCCACCCCAGGGATGAGCACCTCCACCTGGAACCCTCTTAAGGGGCTGGTGTCCCACCAACTGAGCAGTAGGACATCCAACCGCTCCCACATCTGCAAGAGAAACAAATATATTTTCAGTGTCACCACAATACACATATAAATATACACATTATAAATACTTAAAAAATGCAAAAAAATGCAAAAAAAAGCAAAAAAAATAAAAAAAATCATACCTGCAGGTTCCACACTTAACTAGTAGGAAGAAACATATTCGGTTCTCCTCAAAAATCCATCCTAGAGTATGGGAACTCTAGGACCATTTTGGGGTTTGCCTCGAACCATGCCTCTATGGTCGCATTCCAAAATCGACCCACCTCCCCTCCACCACCTCGAGGCATCACTGGTGCCCATCGCCTCATCTGAGGGTCTTGGCGAGGCCCAATAGGAACACGCACGATGGGTCACAGTAGTACCACCCTCTCAAACATAATGCTGCAAAGGTTGCTAGCATAGGTGAATAATTTAGATCCTCCTCGGACCTTCCCCAACTACGACACCATACCATCATAAACATGACATGCCCAGTCATAAAAATGGTCAGCCCAAAGATGACGCAAAACACCAATCTGGGGTCCACACACTCTGTACGGAGACGAAGACCCTATCAACTGTATGATCAAAGCTAAATCACACCTCTCAGCTAGATCGACCACTAATGAAATAATGATACACCCCTCTAAAAGGAGTGCATTGCCACAGTGCTGCTTCGACCATCGCTGGAGCACCACCCTCCCAGACGGGAGTGGGTGGGGAAGTGAATTACCTTGAGGAAGAAATTTGGTCACTAAGTAGATATTCATCTTTGGATAGATAGGAATGTCCCTCCATCGCAAGACCATCACCTTGCGCCTCTTGTCCCAGCTACGGACTAGGAAGTGCAGCAGGCGATCATGCGACCTTAGGAGGTCATTCTCGAGAATCTTGAGAAGACACCATTGTGCCAGTAACCTCCAGGCATTGGCATCATGTGTCATAGCTATGTGAATATCTGGCCAATCATGCTCTCTCCACATCATCCTATCACTAAACAAAAGCACATCAGTGACATCAAACTTAAAAATTAAAAAAAAAAAGAGATAGACGTTGCACATGTTTCCCATACAGGTGCACTGATTACATGTCTGTCTCATAGATAGATGCGGAAGTTGTATGAAAAAAATCATATTGGCACAAAATCTTGGCAGAAATCCTCAATTTCCCGCGGAGTATCTGTGCCTGAACCTTGATCGCCCGCACAACCAAGGAAAAAAAAAAAGTAAGGGTCCGTCCGTACAAACCTAATTTGTACGAAACCCCATCCAGAAAAAATTGAAAAAATTAAAATATTGGATGTTCAGGGGCCTACCTGTTACTAATGGCATGAATCCTTGGTACATGGGTTGATCGAAACGGCAAGAAAGGCTCAACAACAAGATCTGACCTCACAACTCTCAAATGACACAAATGACGTGAAATGAGCCATATTGACCTATATATTTCCCTTTTAAAAATTTTTGACACACCATAATGAGAGCTCATAACACCCAATTGTGAAACCGAAAGTAACATAGTGATCAACACCTCATAACGTCCAAACGAGGCTCCACACATTCACACCTCCGAAAAAAATCATTTTTTCAGTTACAACATGTATGCCCTCTCTTATCACTTTTTTCATTCAGCACATTTGTCAAATTAAAAATATGCTTTCACTTGGGTTATTGGTTGCAAGTGTTACATAGCACGACAAACCACATGTTTCCCGATTCACTGAAGGTTCCAGAGCATGTATCATTCTGCCCCCATCATGATAGATTCACAGAGAAGATTTGCATATCCTGACATCATTTCTCCACAAGAATCAAACATAGGTTGCAAACACTCAACCATGTTTATCATTACCCCATCTTGCACATGATAAACATTCTCGTCGATCGGTAGAGCCTCCCCCTCCATGGCGTCCATCACTAAAGTAGACCATGCATCAAAAAATATGACGCCATGGCCATAACACCCCAGTCTAGGAAGCACTTCATGTTTATCCATACATCATGCATCAAGTCAAGTTTTACCATGTCACGATAAAACCCCTTTCCCAGACTACCATTTTCGTAAGTAGATCGAACATGCACCACCATGTCTTGCATTTCGCCTACTATACCTCCATCAGCATAGCCCATCTGCGATACTTTCTGTTAGGGTCTTATAAATACAGGATTCATAATTTTGAATTTACTCTGTTAAAATATTGAAATATTGTACATACCTTTGCTTTCTGCAAATGTCTTCCCAAATTAAAAATGAAAAGAGGGTATGTCCTAAAAGAACAATCAAAGGACAAAAAGAAACAAAGATCAAAAAATAATATTAAATATGAACCCCATCAAAAATAGATCATGAAAGTGTTGCAAGTCAAAATTCCACTACTAGTTACTTTTCACTGAAAATAAAATGATTATGTGCAGCTTGTTCAAAATGCCATAATCCATGATGAGTTAAAAAGTTTAATCTTAAATTTTTCATGCTTTAAATTTCATGTTTGTAGATAAAGAATAAATATCGGTCAAACAGTTTAAACTTGACAAATCAGTAGATAGTTAGAGAATAAATGAGGAGCTCAACAGTTTAATCTGAGCCCTCAGATGAAATAAGGTTAGAATTAGTTAGTTTCTTGCTTTAAAAGAAAAATGGATTTAGGGTTGCAAGCTCAAATGCACCCATGCAAATAATGAAAAAATGTTAGAATAATGATGGGTAGGTAGAAAGCAGTTGCACAAGGGATGAATAAAACTTCATCTGGAAAATTACTAATTTCCTTCCCCTCAAAGTATTCCAGTATTAAAAACCTTCAGTTATAAAGGCTCAGAGCATTTCTCTATCTTTTGGTGGGACCGGACCCATGACTTTATCACTAATTGGTACTAAAATATTGGAATCCCCTTCATAAAAAAAAACCTTCCCCTTCATAATAAGCCCTTTTCCCCCTTCATCATTCATTTTACCCTAATAAAAACCCTTTTCCTAAACACAATTTACCTAGGAAAAGTAAAACCCCTTTGACTAGTTCCCTTTTTATACAAAAACACTGAAAAAACCCACAGAAATGCTTTTAGCCTAAGTATAAATGTTAAAGTGATGATATTTGGACCTACAATGAAGAAATCCAATCTAAAAGTCATATTTTACACTATACTTAGTCTATTTTTTCATTTCTGCTCATTCATTGCATATTAACACTAATATATTGTATTAACTCCCTATTTACCCTTTAGCCCATATTAATATAATTCCCACATATATTAAATACCCTAACCCATATTTTTAACTATAACCTATAGTTTCTTTCCGCACATGTTCTACATGTCGGACCCACTATACATTATACCTGCAACCCTTTGTAAATAAGCATAACCCAACTATGTATTAAACATTAAATTAATACATAGTTAATACCCCACACTATTAAAAATACCCGGGCCCCACGCCTTATTGACCAGCAACTTCATCATATAGTCTACACCGTCCAATCTTCACTCGAAAGATCTGACGGCTAAGATCTCATTTCACACATTTCAATGCGCAATGTTTAATCGACCCTGACTCTTGCGAAAAAGGTTGTTTTCGTGCTTTCTCTCCCCTCCACACGTCTAAATGCTATTTGAGTGCATCCGCCAAACAAATTCTGCTTACCACCTTTGCCTATTGCGAAAAACACTGGCGGTTTTTTCCCTCCTACACGTCAAACCATCGGTTTATTTGACAAGACTTCCATTAAATTCATTTTAATGTTAAATAGAAAAACAAATAAACCCGTCCGCCTGCACCATTTTTTCACCATTTCAGTTAGAATTTTTGCACAGAAAGAGATGTTAACCCAAAAATAGTGCTGCTGAATCTAGTTTAAGCCTAAATTGGAACTAAACTCACCAAATTGCTGCTAAGAACCTTAGAATACCTCCTTTGTCCCAGAGAAACCCTCCTTGCAGACCTCTGTTTCATTAACAGATTGTTTGATTTTTGCACGTTATTCTCAGAATATGAAATTGGGCCAACAGTTTCAATACTATTTGACAAAATTGTTTGCTCCAAATTCTCATATTTAATTCAAAAAACTTCATTGAACAAAAATTTTGTATACAAAGAAATGATTAAATCAAATTCAGAGAGAGATCAGAGAAATAAAATTGCACAATGAAGGGTAAAAGTGAAAAGGTGACAGAGCAGTCAAGGTAAAACAATAAAAGTAAAATACGGAGGCAATAAATGGTAAATAGAGATGAAAACACTTTCACCAACAACAATGAAGTTTATCCGAAGTAAAATTCAAAACAGTTAAAAGAACAATTGTTGGAAATGTTGTCATTGATGGAAAAGGAGGTAACAGATGCAGAGACAGGAACAGTTGCAAGGAGATGAGCAAAGAACAGAGGCAGCAGAGAAGAAGCAGAGGTAGCAGAGAAGAAGCAGAGGCAGCAAAGAAAAAGCAGAGGAAGCAAAGGAAATGAATTGATGTAAAGAGCTATTCAAGGTGCAGAGTAGTGAAGAAGTTTTGCATTACATGAGATTCTGTAATTGGGGGTCTAAATGGGTCTATGATGATGTAGTGTGCAATTTTGAGGTATGGTGTGTAAATAAACTCTGTGGCGAGGTTTTTGTGTCGAATAAATAAACTCTGTGGCGAGGGTTATGTGTGGATAGACCGTTGAACCCGCAGTGGAACACAAATTGACTATGTGGAATGTATGAGCCGTGATTCTGTGTGGGATTGGAATAAATTTATGCCTACTGAAAGTCATTAGTTATGCGTAGCCATACCTATAGTTACCAGCAAGATAAATTACGGTGGAATATTGTGATGAAAGGTTTCGACTCTATGTAATGGCTCAATCTCTGAACTCTGGTAGCCAATGATGTCGTGGTATTGATTATCCCACGAGTTTCGGGGTTAACAGTTTGATAGAACCTCAGTACATTAAATAGGCAGCAGAACCCGGAGCATTGGAGCGGAATCGAATACGAAAATACATTGAAATATAAGTAGGCAGACGTAAAGCGAAAAGGTGGGTTGAATTATATAACAGAACCGAGAGAGGAAAAACCTTGACCGGAGAACAGTGGAAGGGGTGAAAACCACGAGCAGTTTCACGGAGGGCGGATTTCCCATTCTGCACCACCTTTCAACCGTGAGGTGGTTTTACAGATTTCGCAGTGATTCCATTAGGATTTGGCCGCGTGTCCCAAGCGGTTTTGATTAAAATTAAATTTCGTGCATTAACGATCGACGGAAGACGCCCAGCGAAATGAATAAGATCTGTTGATCTGGGCAAAGGCTATCCAACGGTGGGCGATCAGAGGACTTGCACGAGGTTTAATAAAGGTGCGTGGACGATAAGTCATGTATGTTGTGTGCATTCGATTGGCGGTTGATGGCATTGTGGGCCCGGCGGAAATATATGTAATGAAGTTGGGTTATTAATTTAATATAAGGTTTGACGGAGTATATTAAAAGCTTTTTCTCATGGTTCACAAGTTCATAAGGGTATGAGATGTACTGTGGGACTCCATTAATTATTTAAGGGCGCCGGAATATGTATATGTGATTAAATATGCCGAAGGTCAATTAACATCGTTTTAATAGCCAATGGATTATGCATCTTATATACAAAAGCCCAAACCATATATATATGTATATATATATATATATATATATATATACGGTGCGCAATATATATAAAAAGGCAGGGTGCAATGCTTCGTGGACCTGGAGCCAAAGGATGATACACTCTTATTCACTGTGCTAATGCCATAAGGTTTGGTTTTATTATGGTTCAATAGCTGGCATTGTTATGTTGTGAGAGGGTTGTGGTAATGTGACCATAAAGAAGGCGTGTCCATATAAGAGATTGTCAGATTTGTAACTATAGAGGAGTATGAAATTAATATCTAAATTCTCTGAATTAAGATATTAAAATAGCCTAGCCTTATTTGTTTGAAATTGCCAGCGTGGAATAGGACAAGTGTGAGATTTCCGGATGTGGAAATGATTGGGCATGAAACTTGAATGCAGATATGGAAAAGGAAAAGAGACATGCAGTAGATAAACTGAAAGGCAATGACAGGTATACATTCACAGGTGCACACAATTACAGTGAACCAAGGTATGCATAACAGGTTCTTAACAGTAGCAGGAAAAGACAAATCCAGTAAAGCCAAAATTTGAAAAAGGAGCTGAGTGAAATTGAAATATGTAATTAAAATGTGAAAGTAAATGATGTAATTATTTTTTATAGTTTGTGATGCAAAGGCAAGTATCCTAAAGAAAAGACAAAATCCCACTGTAGCATGAAATTGTGTACATATTATTATGATTTTTAAATTGAGTTGGATAAAGAAATGAGGAGGCAGAAGACCAGGGGTATGACCATTCATTTCGAATTCCTAGAGGAAAACAAACAGTCATCAAGAAATTCTATAAGTAATATCATTTTGATATGTAAAAAGTGTGTTAGAAGAGAGAGAGAGAGAGCAGATATAGAGAGAGAGAGAGAGAGAGAGAGAGAGACAGAAAGAGAGAAATAAAGTAATATAGAAGAACAAAGCAGAAGATAATATATACATACATACACACAGAGCTGATATCTGGAGTAAATCAGCAAACATTAAGCTTAATAGCTGTCAGTTGTAGCTGACAAAGGTTGAAGCCTCCTGTAGGTTGGTGCCTATAGAAAATTGAAGGGAGTTGGTGCTTCCTTGCAAGTTGTAGCTGTATATTTGAGGTCGGAGCCTCTCGTAGGTTGTGCCTCGCAAAATAAAGGATGAGAGAGTAGAGCTTGCTTCTTGCATCACAAATAAATAAGAGATGTGGTTTTTCCGTATGTGGTTTCCACTACATTCTGTGTCTCTGGGCATGATAGTTATGTATTGAATCTGATATGTATCATCTGCTTAATACCTGCAACTCTCATATTAAGTCTACTGCTATATTAAACTAATACTTGTTGCTTTCATTCTAAGATTACTTGCAAATTAAATTGGATATGAAATGAAGGTGTAAAAAGCTCAATGAAAAGTTTTAAATGATCAGAAATGCATTAAATTGATTCAACCCCCCCCCCCTCTCAGTTTAATTAAAGGTTCAACAATTGGTATCAGAGCAAGTTCCTTGTATATCAGTATAACAACTGAAAGGAGATCCTAGGCTCTCAAGATGGCAAGTCAAGAAGGAAGCTCAACCAATAAAGCCCCTTTCTTTACAGGTGCAAATTATGCCTTTTGGAAAATAAAAATGAAAGCTTATATAATGTCTTTAAGATTAGAAGCTTGGGATGCTGTGGAAATTGGATATGTCACAAAGTCAACTGATACAGAGAAAGAAGCTAAAGAAAGCTTTGTAGCTAATGCAAAAGCAATGAATGCAATCTTAAATGGACTATGTGAAGCTGAGTTTATCAAAATAATGCACAGTAAGATTGCCAAAGATATGTGGGACACTCCAGAGAATATCCATGAGGGAAATAAAAAGGCTAAGACTGCCAAAATTCAAGTATATAGAGCCTAGTTTGAAAATTTAAAAATGAATGATGATGAAGATGTTGGCAGCTTCTTCTTAAAAGTTGCAGAAATTGTTAACAGTATGAAAGCTCTTGGAGAAACAATACCAGAGGGTATAATTGTACAAAATATTCTAAGATATCTTCCATCTAGATTCAATCCCAAGGTGTCTGCAATAGAAGAAACAGCTGATTGGGAGACCTTGACCATGAACCAGCTACTAGGAAATCTTACAGCATATGAGATGAGGCTCCCACAGAAGAAGCCAAGTACAAGGGAGGTAGCATTCAAAACAAAAAAGAAGAAAGAAGAAAAGGAAGACATATGCTCCCGCTCTGATGAAGAAGAGGCTAAATTTGTCAAGAAATTGGATAGAGGCTTGGGTAGATACAAAGGTAAAATTCCTTTTAAATGCTTTAACTGTGGAAGAGTTGGACATTATGCTGCTAAATGTCCTCACAAGAAAGTAAGAAATCAAGCTCAAGAATCAGAGAAAGACACATCAAAGAATTGGCAGAAAGGAAAGAAATTCAGCAGAAAATCCTTCTATGCTCAGCAAGACAGCAGTGCATCTGAAGACTCAGATTAACCCTCAGGAGAAGAGGGAACCTATGAATTTTTACTGATGGCCATAGAAGATCTTGAAGGACTCTTGCTAGAAGAAGAAGAAGAAGAAGGGGAAGTCAATCTTGAGGGGGAGCTAAGAAGTGCTCTGGAGGAGATTGACAGACTCAAACTAAAATGCAGAAAACCAAAAGAGATTCTCCTCAAATGTGTGAAAGAAGAACAAAATTCAGAGTCCTCATGCAGCTGAAGGTAAATCTTGAAGAAGCCAAGAAGATAGAAGATATGTTACTTTAGCAAATCAAAGATAAAACTCGAGAACAAGAGAAGCTGGAAGAAGAAATTATGTGTTTGAGAGGAAATTAGAAAGTGCTCAATAGAAAGTTTCTATATACCCTTCTCAAATGACAAGTTCTGGTAAGTTGAATGAAATCTTGGATGCTCAAAGATCTCATCTAATAAAAATTGGGATAGGCTATGAAGGAGAATCAAGTAAAGGCAAAGAAAAGGAAAACAAAAATATAATTTTTGTGAAAGCAAAGAAGGCTGATGAAGCAGCTCAAATAATTCCTACAAAGGAAGAAACATGTAATGAGAAATACAGAGACCAGAAGAAACCTCTAATAACAAAGATTGTAACAAATACTAAGACAACAGAGAAAGGATCATATATTCCTGATTATATCAAATTTGGAAGCCATCAAAGGAGATTCTTGCCTCCTATGAAGAATGCCACCTGTTATGTCTGCCACAAGCCGAGACACATTGCTGCATATTGTCATGCAAGGAGAAATGATTCAAACCAGCAAAAGATGCAAGCATGGAAGAGACAACCTTACATCAGGTATGCAAGTAATTTCTATGGTTATTGTTTTTATTGTAAGGATTTTGGCCATAGAATTATTGAATGTAGAAAGTATGGACAAAGACTGATGTTCAATACCTCAAGGAGGGTTATGAGTCAAAGCAATTTTGTTCATGCTCACAATTCTGCAAAAAATATGATCAAATGTTGTATATGCAATCAAGTTGGACATATATCTTCCAAGTCTTCTCTAAAAGGATATAATTCATCACCTCACAAAAGATACCAAACAAAAGGGGGCCTCCAGTGGATAAAGAAGGTGAATAAATGTGACTTGGATTTAACTGCTCAAGATTTGAAGAGTCAATGGTATTTGGATAGTGGCTGCTCTAAACACATGATAGGAGACAAAAACAAGTTTTTAACTCTTGATGAAAATAAATCGGGCAATGTCACTTTTGGAAATGACAAATCAGGAAAGATCAAGGGAAAAGGATCAGTCAGCATAGACAATGGCAGAGGAAAGGCCCAAGATGTATTATATGTAGATGGGTTGAAAGAAAATTTACTGAGTGTCAGTCAGATGTGTGATAAAGGCTGTGAAGTTCTCTTTAGAGCACAAGATTGTGTAGTCAGATCAAGCACAACAGGAAAAAATATACTCAAAGGTGTTCGAATAGAGAGTAATGTGTACATAGTGAAAGAGGAGGATGAAGCCTGCCATATTAGCAAACTCGAGGAGTCATGGTTATGGCATAGGAGATTGGGACATCTCAGCTTTGACCATATCATTAGACTGAGCAAGAAGAAAGCTGTCAGAGATATGCCAGAAATAAAAAGGCCCTCAAACACAATATGAAAATCTTGTCAGTTGGGGAAACAAACTTGCACATCCTTTAAATCTAAAGAAGAGTTATCAACAAGAAGACCACTGCAACTTGTGCACATGGATCTGTGTGGACCTACAAGAACTAAAACACCAAGTGGAGAGTCCTACTTTATGCTGATAATAGATGATTTCTCCATAATGACATGGGTTGCTTTTCTCAAGAATAAATCGGAAGCTCTGGACAAATTCAAAACATTTAAAGCATTAGCAGAAAATCAGATAGGATGCAAGCTGAAATGCATCAGATCAGACAGAGGAGGTGAATTCACTGATTATGACTTTGTAGACCTATGTAATGAACATGGAATAAAGCAACAATTTACTATTGCAGGGACACCTCAGCAGAATGGAGTAGCAGAGAGACAAAACAGGTCTGTACAACAAATAGCCAGAGCTATGATGCAAGAGAATAATATTGCCTAAACCTTTTCCGGGGTAGAAGCAGCAATGGCGTAGTACACATCTTAACAAAGCTCATTTAAGACCAAATAGTGACAAGACTCCTTATGAACTATGGCATGGTAAACCAACATCAATCAAGCACTTTAGAGTCTTTGGAAGCAAGTGTTACATAAAGAATAATGATGAAAATTTGGGGAAGTTTGATGCAAGAGATGATGAAGGAATATTTTTAGGATATGCATCCAAGAGTAAAGGTTACAGGTGCTACAACAAAACACTTCGAAAAATTGTGGAAAGCATTGATGTAAGATTTGATGAAGAACTACCAAACAAAACAAGAAGTACATGTTGTAGCAATCCTCCAGAAGATCATGAAGAAGAGAACCAAGATGATGATGAAACAAGCAAGACAACAGAAGATACTGAACCGAAATCAAAAGGCCCCTCAAGATACACTCAAAAGAACCATCCAAAAGATCAAATCATAGAGAGAAGAAATGTAGGGAGGCAAATAAGAAGAAGCAATTTAACAGACAGAAGAAGTATATATAGCTATGTTAAGCCAAATAACCAAAGAAATTGGAGCAAGCCAAGGACAAGCCTTGGGTAAACGTAATGAATGAAGAATTAGAACAAATTGAGAAACAATACTTGGGAACTAGTTCCTAGACCGAGAAAATGTCATAGGCTCAAAATGGGTATTCAAAAACAAAAATGAATGATACAGATAAGTAATCAGAACAAAGCTAGGTCGGTCTCCAAAGGACATCAAATAGAAGGACGGATTACAGATGGGAACATTTCTTCGTAGCCGGTCGGAATATCAGAACGTTCCTAGCATTTGCATGCTACCAAGATTTCAAGGTATACCAAAATGGATGTAATCAGATTTCGAAATGGAGACTTAGAAGAAGAAGTCTACATGGAACGTGTTCAGAAGGCTTTCCCATAGGGAGAGAAGACTACAGGCATGGATCAAGAAGGCCCTATATGGACTGAAACAGGCTCCTCGTGCTTGGTACTCAAGACTGGATAAATATTTGCAAAAAAAGGGTTTTAAGAGAGGTGGAGTAGACAACAATCTATATATAAAATCCCATGAAAATGAACTCCTAATTGTTGTAGTGTATGTTGATGATATTATGTTTGGAAGAAACAAAGATGAACTAGCAAAAGGGTTTGCTGATGAGATGAAAACAGAGTTTGAAATGTCTATGATTGGAGAACTGAGTTTCTACTTGGGACTGCAAATTCAACAAAAGAACACAGGCACATTCATCTCTCAAGAAAAATACTTAAAATAAATGCTGAAAAGATTCAAAATGGAGGACTGCAAACCTGTGACTACCCCCATGATCACGGGATGCAAGCTGTGTACTGATGATGGGTCTGTAGATGTAGACCAAAAACTCTACAGATCCATGATAGGAAGCCTACTATATTTGACAACTTCAAGACCAGACATCATGCTAGTAGTAGGACTAGTGGCTAGATATCAAGCATCACCTAAACAAAATCATCTTCTTGCAGTCAAAAGAATATTCAGATATCTACAAGGAACTACATAGTATGGGCTTTGGTATCCTAAAGGCAAAAGCTTCACTAACAAAAGACACAAGGTGAAGGCAAGATTGGGTCAAATTGTGATCATGTTAAAAGTAAAGTGAGGTATCTATCTAGGAGAAAGCCTAGTTGCATGGTTAAGCAAGAAACAAACATCCATCTCATTGTCTACAGCTGAAGCAGAATATATAGCAGCAACATCATGTTGTACACAAGTCATGTGGATGAAGCAAACTCTTCAAGACATGAAGGTAAGCATTGATGAGCCTATTTCAATCAATTGTGATAATACAAGTGCTATAAGTATATCTAAAAATCCTGTACTTCACTCAAAAACTAAACATATACCAATCAAGTATCATTTCCTCCGAGAGCAAGTGGCTCAGAAGATAGTAAAACTGGACTATGTACCAACGAAAGAACAGAGAGTAGATATATTTACTAAACCACTTGCAAGAGAAACATTCGAATACTTGAGAGATAAACTAGGGGTAGTATATGCAGATGCTACTCTCTGATATAAAGAGAAATCACAATTTCAGGGGGAGAACAAAATGAAAATATCATTCCAGGGGGAGAACATCCAGCGAGGAAAGCATGAATCAGGTCTTCAGGATCAAAGGATTAAAGCAAAAGAACACCAAGCTATTATCCTAGAACTGTATCAATTTACAGTGTATATTCAAATTCAAAGTGTTCTCTCAACAAGTCTTTTACATCACTATGGAGCAGCATGTAGAAGAGGGCCTAAACATAACTCAGAGATAGGAAATGCAAAAAGCATCCCTTTGCCATTGATGTCAAAGGGGGAGGATGAGCAAACAACAACAGAAAGAGTAGGAAAACAGAGAAAAAGTATTGCCATCAATGCCAAAGGGGGAGACTGTTGGAAATGTTGTCATTGATGGCAAAGGAGGTAACAGATGCAGAGACAAGAATAGTTGCAAGGAGATGAGCAAAGAATAGAGGCAGCAGAGAAGAAGCAGAGGCAGCAAAGAAAAAGCAGAGGAAGCAAAGGAAATGAATTAATGTAAAGAAGGGCGCCAGAATATGTATATGGATATATTACATATAATAGAATATGTATATGTGATTAAATATGCCGAAGGTCAATTAACATGGTTTTAATAGCCAATGGATTATGCGCCTTATATACAAAAGCCCAAACCATATATATATATATATATATATATATATATATACGGTGTGCAATATATATAAAAAGGCAGGGTGCAATGCTTCGTGGACCTGGAGCCAAAGGACGATACACTCTTATTCACTGTGCTAATGTCATAAGGTTTGGTTTTATTATGGTTCAATAGTCAACTATTATGTTGCGTATGAGGGTTGTAATGCGAAGTTAGCGCATATGTCCATATAAGATATTGTCGGATTTGTAACTATAGAGGAGTATGAAATTAATATCTAAATTCTCTGAATTAAGATATTAAAATAGCCTAGCCTTATTTGTTTGAAATTGCCAGCGTGGAATAGGACAAGTGTGAGATTGCCGGATATGGAAATGCTTGGGCATGAAACTTGAATGCAGTTATGGAAAAGGAAAAGGAGAGCATGCAGAGATAAACTGAGATTACAGGTTTGACAGGTATACATTCACAGGTGCACACAATTACAGTGAACCAAGGTATGCAGAACAGGTTCTTAATAGCAGCAGGAAAAGACAAATCCAGTAAAGCCAAAATTCGGAAAAGGAGCTGAGTGAAATTGAAATATGTAATTAAAATGTGAAAGTAAATGTTGTAATTAATTTTTTATTGTTTGTGATGCAAAGGCAAGTATCCTAAAGAAAAGAAAAAATCCCACTGTAGCATGAAATTGTGTACATATTATTATGATTTTTAAATTGAGTTGGATAAAGAAATGAGGAGGCAGAAGACCAAGGGGTATGACCATTCATTTCGAATTCCTAGAGGAAAACAAACAGTCATCAAGAAATTCCATAAGTAATATCATTTTGATATGCAAAAAGAGGGAGTTAGAAGAGAGAGAGAGAGAGAGAGAGCAGATATAGAGAATGCAGAATATAGAAGAATAAAGCAGAGAAGATTAAGAGAAGAAGAGCAGATACAGAACAGAGCTGATATCTAGAGTAAATCAGCAAACATTTAGCTTAATAGCTGTCAGTTGTAGCTGACAAAGGTTGAAGCCTCCTGTAGATTGGGGCCTACAGAAAATTGAAGGGAGTTGGTGCTTCCTTGCAAGTTGTAGCTTGTAGAATTGAGGTTGGAGCCTCCTGTAAGTTGGTGCCTGCAGAAAAACAGTGGTGAGAGGGAGTAGGAGCTTACCTTTGCATCACAACAATAATAAGATGTGGTTTTCTCCCGTTATGGGTTTCCACTTATATCTGGTGTCTCTGTGCATGATAGTTATGTATTGAATCTTATATGTATCATCTGCTTAATACCTGCAACTCTCATATTAAGTCTACTGCTATATTAAACTAATACTTGCTGCTTGCATTCTAAGATTACTTGCACATTAAATTAGATATGAAATGAAGGTGTAAAAAGCTTAATGAAAAGTTTTAAACGATCAGAAATGCATTAAACTGATTCACCCCCCCCCCCCCCCCCCTCTCAGTTTAATTAAAGGTTCAACAACAATAAGGTTAAAAGATGAAAATAGAGCAAGAAGGGACATTTTCCAGAAATTTCCTGTTTAAGTCATAGTTTTGCATAAAATATTGTGGCCAATCCAAGATTAATTATGAAAAAATGAAGGAGGTTTATGTTGCTAATATTTCCACCTACAAAAACCTCTCTCATGTTTCTAACAACCATTATGGGTTTGGAAATATTAAACAATATTTGAAAGCACTTTTTAGAGAAAATTATTGTTTAGTCATCATTTTGCAGAGAATTTTTTGGCGAATACAACATGAATTTTGAAGAAATGGAGGAGGTTGTTTTTCATAAGAGAACAATATCCAAAAAAATATCTCGCTTTTTACACAGGTGTTACAAAACGAGAGATACATGCACATCTTTACAGCCTATTTTTCGGACTGTGCAAAGCTCTGTTTTACACATATTTTTGCAGAGTATATTGTGAACATATGGAGTGGAATTTTAGGAAACGGAGAGAGGTTTATATCAAAAACATAGTTATATACAATAACCTCTTTCACTTTTTACATATCAATCTCGGATTGAGATAGAAAAAGGTATCATTGGACCCCAAGTTTGTAGAATTTCTGGAGCAAAATGCACAAAGGAAGGAGACAGTTAGTGACTTGGATGCCTCATCATCAACTAAAAGTTGATATAAAATTCAAATTCTCTTATTTATCACCATCAATCCATGAGTATAGTGCCAAATAGATTCATTATTTTTTAGTGTCCTTTATTTAAGTTCTATTTATGTAATACAGTTTGAGATATTTATAAACCAATCTTTATATTTTTTCAAGATATTCTAGTTTATAATTTGTATAAATACTTCATCAATTGAAGTATTGAGGGTGGAATAAGTTGCTGAATTTTTCTATAGTTATTTTTTTTGTACCTGAAGGGTTTCTTGTAGCAATTCAAGTAGCAGACTAGATCAAAACCATAGAGCATCATATTTCAGGATTCATGTGATGAGCCATTGAAGTGAAGTACTCTCTACCGTCATTGTTTATCTTCTTATGTTTTACATGCATCCATATATGTGTTTTGAATTTGAATGATAAATTGGGAATATTATTACAGAATTTGTTAAAAGCACTCTATCCTTAAATATTTATCATTTATATGTTTTCTGCTGATTTCCAGAGTAGGGAACCCTTAATTGCTCCCTCTTTCGAATGACCTATGTCTTCTCCTTCCTTATCCAGATCAAAGAATTCTTAACTGATCTTTATCCTGATTAAACCACTTCACCAATCAGCCTTCAAAGATCTTTAGTGACTTGTCTATCTTTCCCTGAAAATATTTGTCTTTTGACCTTGAACTTGAGATGTCTTCTTGACACATTAACTCCATATGCCCAATGGAAACCATACCTATTACTATCCATCTCAGTAATTGATTTTTCCCACCAACCAAACCAAATTTTCCTTTATAACTATCCTAAAATAATATTTAAAAACAAAGTTAAATCTTGTAGAGAGAGCCCTCTCTGAACCCTAGGAAGGTTAGATCCTAGAGTTTAAAAGTAGGTTTGTGGTTACCTCGGTGAGTTATTTCTTTAACCTTGAGAAATTACTGAGTGATAACACTTTCCACCGGCTTCACCACCCCCATACTGAGACTAACCAATGGGGTCCCCACCCTCAACAAAAAACACCTTCCTCACATCATCAGTGAGTGATTATTTTCATGTTTTTTGGGGCACCCATCTCTATGTTTGTACATCCAAACCCATTTTATATTCTTTTGGAAAGTGTACAAATATTTTTTAGGAGAACACCCACCACCCATCCATCCAATTTCTCCCCTGGCAGCAATCCCTAATCACGCTTGGTTGGAGCTTCAAAGAAACCATGACATTCATAACACATTTATACCCACCTTGGATGTCCTACCGACTCCAGGGATTTCCTCACCAGAAATCGTTATGACTACCGCCAAATTCCATTTACAAAGCTCCGACCTTGGGCCACTGAACTCCCATCATCATTTTTCAACCATTTATCACCATCATTCCCCCCTTACGTGTGATGAAATGATGTTTAAGTGTGCGGGGATTTGTAATCATAATGGGCAAGATCCTCTCTTTAAACTATTATTTAACTGAATTACATAAAAAATCCACATACCTTATATTTTTACCTCTGTTTTTATAATTCAAAGTATAGAGTGCTTTATTCAAAGTGGCTTAACACTTATGGAAGAATCTTTAAATTTCTTTGAAATGTAGAAACAGGAGCATATCAAGATCTGCTCAATACTGGATAATATTCACCCAAGGGATCTGAAGAGTAAAAGTGGGGTACTGGAAAACTTGTGTAGCAGAGGAAAGGAATGGTGTTTTGGCAATGGAAAAAAAATAGATGATAGGTTGCTGAAAGTGGTGTTTCAGTAATAGAAAAATGAATGACATGTTGCTGAAAGTGGTGTTTCAGCAATGGAAAAATAAGGAAAATGGAATGTAATGATTTGGTACTACGAAAATTTGGGGAAGTACTTGCTGAGGGATAATTTCAGCAGTAGGGAACGGGAAATGCTGGCTGAAAGATGATGTTTCAGGAATGGGTAGAAATAGGAAAAATGGAAAAAGGGAAAGATGGAGTAATGGGATAAGTGATAAAAGGGACATTGCTGGGAAATGAGTTGAAATGAAGGCAACAAAGCTTCAGATCTTCTTGTGATGAAACTGTCCTCCTTAGTGAGTTCTTCCTTAATCTTCAAAATACAATTGTAACATGCCAACCCTTGACAGGGATTATTAGTTTTAAATCTAATCTAATGCTAGAAATATAGTGCAGAAAATTAAATGCTGTGAGGAGCAGAGGACTCCCATAGAAAAAGATAATGTGTATTAGTCATGCAAGCAGCCTTGAAATCCTCTTTAGAAACAGGGTGCTGGTATAAACGAAGCCTATGACCATTTACTAGTAGAGGTGTTTTAGAATCATCAATTGTTAAAAGCCTTACTGTTCCATTAGGAAAAACAACATCTACTTCATAAGGTCCCAGCCATCGTGTACGTAGCTTACCCTGAAAGTTTTCAAACCGAGAGTCGTACAATAAGGCCCAATTACCTTTTTAGAACTGCTTGTGTTTGATGATTCTATCATGCCACTTCATTCTTTGTTGTTGAATCATGGTTGTTTGGTGAATGGCATCTAATCTCTTTTCATCCAATTCAAGAAGCTGCTACAACCTAGTTGTCTGCACATCAGTCAAATCAAGGTTAACAGCTAAAGAAGTTCCTAAAGTTTTAATTTCAAATTCCACAGGAAAAACAACATTTTTACCATAAACCAATTCATAGGGAGAAAATCATGTAGTATTTCTCCAGGTAGTTCTGTAAGCCCATAGTGCTTCAGTGAGCCTTTAAGACCAATCCTTCCGGTTATCCTTCACTGTTTTAGTTAGAATGGCTTCTAATACTTTATTTGTGCTTTCCACCTGCCTATTGGCCTGGGGATGGTATGGTGTAGTCATTCTATGATGAATATGATATTTCTGAAGGATAGATTTAAAACCATGAGAATTGAATGGAGGTCCTCCATCTGTAACTAGCTCTCTAGGAATTCCAAATCTAGTAAAGATCTCTTCAAATAAGAAAGCTAGGAAAAAATTTTCATTGGCTCTAATAAGTGCTTTGGCCTCCACCCATTTAGTCATATAGTCTGTAGAGACTAATACATAAGTTCTTTGCTTGGATGGAGGATTAATGGGTCCTATGAAATCTAAGGCCCATCTTTCAAATGGTTCGGGTACTACCTGGGGGTTTAATGGCATTTGATCTCTATGATTGGGTTGACCCATTCGCTGACAGTTGTCACAAGCCCGCACATATTTCTTTGCATCTTTAAACAATGAGGGCCAATAGTAACCCATCCTCAAAATTTTGTGTGATGTTCTTTTATCAGCAAAATGCCCTCCGCAGGGGCCATCATGACAAGCTTTTAGTATGTCATACACTTCATCCTCCCTAATGCATCTTCGGATTTCCTGATCAAGCCCTATGTAGAAAAGACACCCACTTATCCAGCTATACCTGGCACTTTGTTGAACAATTCTTCTCTTTTCCCTGTATGACAGGTGTGATGGTAATTTTCCTGCAACCAAATAATTGGCAATATCTGCATACCACGGAGAGTGAGCAGAGACTGAAAATAAATACTCATCAGGAAAGGAATCATCTACTGGAATATTATTATCAGTTTTTAACCGTGAAAGGAAATCAGCCACAACATTTTCTTTACCAGGCCGATCTACAATTGTAATATCAAACTCCTGCAGTAACAATAACCATCTGGTAACTCGAGCATTTGTGACAGATTTTTTCATTAAATACTTAATAGCCGAGTGATCAGTGTGGACAAAAGTAGAATAACCAGTGATGTAATGTCAAAATTTATTAATGGCAGAAATTACTGCAAGAAACTCCTTTTCGGTAACTGTATAATTAAGCTCAGAAGGGGTCATGTTATTACTGATAAAATAGATAGCATAAGGAAGATGGTTTTCCTCTTGTCCCAAGACAACTCCAATTGCAGTGTCTAAAGCATCAGAAGATATATGAAAGGGGAGGACCCAATCAGGTCCTCTCAAAATAGGAGCAATAGATAACTGATGCTTGAGTTCTACAAAGGCTTTCTGACAAAGATTAGTCCACTTAAATTCAACATTTTTCATAAGCAACACAAATAATGGAGAAGCTATCTTAGAAAAATATTTAATAAATCTTCTGTAGTATCTAGCATGTCCTAGAAAACTTCTCACATCAGTTTGTGTTTTAGGAACAGGAAGATTCTGAATGACCTGTATTTTGGATGGGTCTACCTGAATGCCTTGAGATGAAATAAAATGTCCAAGCACTACTCCTTCACTCATCATCATATGAAAATTTTCAGTACTTATGGAGAGGTGAGCTTGTATACAACGTTTAAGTACCTTCTCAAGATTTTGTAATGCATCTTCAAAAGACACACCATAAGGAGTAAAATCATCCATAAATATTTCCATAGAGTCATTCAGCATATCAGAAAAGATTCCTATAATAGCCCTTTGAAAAGTTGCTGGTGCATTACATAGTCCAAATGGAAGAACTCTATAGGCAAAAGTTCCCCAAGGACTAGTAAAAGTGGTATTGTCTTGGTCTTGGGGTGCAATTATAATTTGGTTATACTTGCTCAATCCATCTAGAAAAGAAAATAATTTCTTTCCTGACAGACTATCCAACACCTGATCAATGAAAGGTAAAGGAAAGTGGTCCTTTTGAGTAGCTTTGTTTAAGGCTCTCTAATCAACAGACACTCTCCATTTCCCGTTTTTCTTAGGGACTATTACCAATGGGGAAACCCATTCACTGTCAGATATGGGGTATATAAATCCTGCATTAAGCAATTTCTGAAGTTCTTCTTTAACAATCTCTCTTAAATTAGGGTTCATTCGTCTTTGGGGTTGACAGACTGGTCGGCATCCTTCTTTAATATAAATTTGGTGAGTACATAATTCAGAAGAGATTCCCTTCATATCCGTGTAATCCCAAGCGAATGCTTCCTTATTTTCAAGTAATAAATTCATTAACTGCTGTGTTTCAGCAACTGTTAGATCAAGATTTATATTTAATGTTTTTCCAGGTTCGATTTCTACTGTTATGCTTTTAGATGAGATGGTGGTTAATGTCTGAGATAAATCTTCAGATTCAATCTTTTCCTGGGTATCCGTTTCAAAAAGTGCAGTCAATTGATTGTGTGTTTCAGCAATTACAGAGGAAGTTTTGCAAATAAAATTATTAATTATTTCATCCTCTGTATTGTCTTTAAGAGTTAAGGCTTGTCCGATAGTTAAAATGGGCTGAATAGAATTATCATCATAATCCATCCACACAGAATTTTCATTATTAATTATGGGTGTAGCATGAGGATAAAGAGTAATCTGTTTAGTTTCATAACCATTAGAAATTTTCATTGAACCAGATCTATAGCTGATAAAGGCATCGGCTGTGGCCAGCCATGGCCTTCCTAGAATTAGAGGGTGTCCCCCCAGCTTTGTTTTAGTTTGTAATACCACAAAATCAGCTAGGTAATTCTAGGATTCAACCAAGATAACTAGATCTTCAACAAATCCTTCTGGTTTAATTGTAGAATGGTCAGCTAACTCTAGGATGGTTGGTGTATCTCTAATTATGTTATTCAGCTATAACAACTGTGAAGTTTCGAGAGTCATAATGTTTATTGCAGCACCTAGATCTACCAGAACTTGAGGAATTATTGTTTTACCAATTTGACCTGTCACAATAGGATGGCTGGGGTCACCATATTTCATAGGAGGGGTTTTTCTGGACATTAATGCAGATAAATAACCCATAACATGAACTGTAAGTGGGTCTTTAGTCTTCCTACCAGGTTTCTTAACACAAATGTCCCTTATGGTTCTGGCATAAATTGGTACATCTCTCAGTGCCTGTAAAAGTGGAATTTTAACATACAATTTTTTCAATTCCCCTAAAAGATTAAAAGTAGGTGTTTCAGGCGTTTTAGTTAAAAATAAACGCTCAGGGAATGGTGGCTCTGTTATTCCAATACCCTTGTTAGGGGTTCGTTGTGATTTTTTATGTTTCTCAGTTTCCTCTTTATCAAAATCAGAAGAGGTTGTATCATCGATGATAGGTTCTACTATTTTCCTGGATCTCAAATGAATATCATTACATTGCATCGTAAGAAATGTAGGCTGATTCTGAATATCAATGACTTGCACAACTTTATTATTGGGGTCATGATTTGGTTGCACAGGTAGCTGGGGTCTCATTTGATTATTTGGTGGAGCACTTGATGGTAGAGGAAGTGGTTGTTGAAATTGAGGAAATTGATTTGGATACGGGAGTTGTTGGCTTCTCCAATTTGAATTCCATGGATTAAAAGAAGATGGCTATTGTGGGGGCCAAGGAGTCCACATTGCAGGATCAACAAAGGGAGGGTTTTTTTGTTGCATGGGTGGGTAGTTCATCTGATTAAAGGGTGGGTATTGCATTTGATTAAAGGGAGGGTAATTTGTCTGACTGAAAGCAGAATAATTATTCCAACGATTAAATGGCATACTAGAATTCATACCTTGTCCTTTTGGTTGCCATTGTCTTCTTTGTGTTAGTAGGTAAACTGCTTCAACTTCTTCTTCCGTTGGCTGCAGTGCTGCCTTTATTCCTGGTAGAGAGGGACATTGTTGTGTTTCATGATATTTCTCACAAAGGGTGCAGATTGGTATTTTGTCCAATGGGCATTCCCTTAGTGGATGTTTGTCTCTGCACTTCGGGCAAAAGACAGCCAGAGCTGCTTCTGCTTCAGCCTGCTTCTTTTTAACCTGCAAGGTGTCAATTTGTGAAGCAAAAGAACTTAACATCTCAGTTTTAAATTCTTCAAGTAAATTACCTATTTCAGCTCTTGTTGCTCCCCCACTGGCTGATTTCTGAACTCTTGAATAGGTGGGATCTCTGTTACTTTCTCTGTTCCTTGCAGCTCCTCTTGAACATCTTTTACAGAGTTCAACAATCTCATCATATGATTCTTTAGATATATCTCCCTTGACAAGCATGTTTAACATGTCTAAACAATCATCCCTTAATCCTCTAAGTAATATTGTTTTACGAATTTCTTTACTTACATTCGGATGATCAGATCTCTGCAGATTATACTGCAGTCTTTCCACATAGTCCTCCAAATTCTCGTTCGGCTTTTGTGCCATGTTGAATAGTTCCTCCCTCTTTCTCTTGTCCGACAATATTCTTGATATTTAAGTAGAAATTTCCGTTTCATCTGTTCCCATGTTGTGATTACCTGACTTCCAAGGTTCATGAACCATCTTAAAGCATTTCCTTTTAAAGTTGCTGGAAACAATTTCAAATTCTGAGCATTAGTAACATAATCATAACTTCTGCATAATATATCAAATTCAAAAATAAATTCATCCAGATCTTCAGAGGATAAACCATGGAATTTGGGTAAAGCTGACAATGGAATATTCTTCATAGGAGTTGTTCCTCTAGGGAGATCACTGATAGGAAATCCCAAAGTAGAGAGAGAATTTTCATCCCTTCCTCCTCCTTCAGGATCTACACGTCCTCCACCAAAGAATTCTTCGTTATTTCCTTCCATTGGTTGTTCTCCTACTGCACTTGCTCGATCCTCAAAATATTCTACTGGCTCCTCAATGTTTTCCACTGGTCGTCCAATATTCTTTATTAGTTCCTCAACGTGCTCTGTTGATTCGTTAGCACTTTCTGATTCTCCAGCACTGACTGTTGGTTCTTTAATATCCATTATTGGTTCCTCTATGTTTTCAGGGCTCACAACTTCTTCTATTTTGTAATCTGATTGAGGGGAGCGCTGAGGTTTTGGTCTTCGAGAACTTAATCTCTGTGATGATTCAGCCTTTGATACAATTTCGTCAATAAAAGTCTTTCTTCCTCCCCTTCCTTTGCCCTTGCCACCTGTAGGGTTAGTTTTCTTTTGGGTTCCGTGTCCTCTCATAAAATATGCACATCTAGAAATAAAATATCAATGCTTTTGAAATCTATAATTTCCTTCCCTGGCAACGGTGCCAAAATGTTGGTCGCTTTAATTGTTTTAACAATTCAAGCACCACATAAATTGTCAACCCGGGAAGGTCTATTTATTCCAAAGACAATCACGCACTAGATATGCTCAATTCCAAAAGCAAGGAAATGTTGTAGTAGAAGTCACACAATTATCAATCATACAAATCCAACTATTCACACCCCACTTTAACAAAGCTGAAGCCTACTTGTGTTACAGCAGAAGAAAACCCTCTATTGCAGTCCTTCATTAAAAGAATTCTAGGAAAAATAATGAAAGGAAATCACCCTGCAGGAAAGGAAATCAATCAACCATAACAGAGAACAATATCCTATTCCTCCAAACAGGAATCTTCAACACCTATTTCGTGACACTAATCACACTGTAGAAAAATATCAATCCAAGGAAAACATGACCATATTCCCATGAACAGGAACCTTCAACACCTGTTTCCTGATATCAATCACACTGCAGAAAAAGAGAATCAACCTACGGGGAACAGGACCCTATTCCTCCAAGCAAGAATCTTCAACACTTGTTTCCCGGTATCAATCAAACATTTAAACAAATAACAGAAAAATATCTCTTGGCTTCTTAAGGTATAGAGCTAATGTGGTGTTAAGGAAAACAAAGTGCTTAAAAAAAAACTACAGAACTGTGTAAATGATTCTTCAGCAAACAATGTTAAATTAAGGTGCGAATAACATAAAGAAGTTAACAAACTACAGGAGTAATCGGGTGAATCTTGTGATGAAGGCGGGCCCTTTCCTTCTCACAAGATTCCCCAGAGGAAAGAGTTAAATTAAAGCGCTCAAAATAAACCTTTATTCATCTATCAAAAAGGAATGATACATTACAATGGAGTATTGCTCCTTTCCGCTCAAAAATAATGTCTCTCCTGCAGTCTCTAACTCCCCTTCTAATGATGATGTCTCCTCTTTTTAAAGAGGAGACATCTATTACAGTTACATCAGAGAAATCCTATTTTTATCCAAATCTGTTCTTCTATCTTAAAACAGGGTCTTTCTATTCTTCCATAGCAGAATATTGTTACAACAGATACAAAAATACTGGCTTCAGAGCAATCCGTGTAACAACTTTCCTTTCTTGTCTTCGTCTTGTTGCCATCGTTCCTGAAATACTCTTTTGAAATCGCAAATCACGAGTAGTGACGGAATTTACGTGCCCACTGACTGTTTCAGCAACAGATTTGATTGTTTCAGCAACGGAGTCGATTGTTTCAGCAACGGGCCGACTGTTTCAGCAACAACACGTTCCTTATCATAAATTATCTATGATCTTTTAGACTTATGTTAGCAACTATCTACCTTCGATTAATGACGAAATATAAGAGTAATGTGGAATTATATGTAAAACAAATTAAATATATAGTAAAGAGAAGGATTTCATATACCTTTGGATAAAATGGATGGAAATGATAATGTAACCTTTTTAAATATAGCTATAAAGAGTAAAGTGGTGTCAAAATGTATGGTAAAAATGGTACATTGTGAGGTCCTAACAGTCACCATCCGAGGCCACTTTGCACACTTCAGGAAGAATATTCTCCACTTAAGGCCACCAAGGATAGCCACCTTAAGACCTCAAGTGAGCACGCAATGGAATCAACCTCCACTCTTGGGTCATTATCCACAATTGTACCAAGAGAGGGAAGAAGGTTTGAATTTTTCCTATAAAATACCACCATGAGAAGAAAAATTTAGAACATGTTGTTATGCTGGCCAAATTTCCCATGAGAAAACTAGCAGTGTGTTGTCCAAGCAGCAAAGGAGTGAAGTGATTCATTTTTTGGCCATTCAACATCTAAATCCCAAAGGATAAGTGCATCATTTGTCCATTATCCGATCACTTATTCGAGGAGAAGAGAGAGGCTTGAAAACATCTTAAGGGAAGATCCCCCATTACTTTGAGTATTAGAGCTCCATAGCTCTAAGGACTCACTGCGAGTGTTTTAGCCTTCTACCTCTTTTTTACCACCATCAACTAATAAAAGGGGATTCACTCTCTGTTGGTATTATTAGTTTGTTTAAAACTCGATATTGAGCTTGTGTTATATTTGTATTTATTGTTTCTTGTTTCCTCCTCTTTTGTAGTACGCTATGTTTTATAACTAGTTTTTCTACATGTTATGATGATTCACTAACCATCTAACAACTCATTTTTGCATTGTGAAATTTCTTGTAGGAAAGAAATCACCCCTACCAAGCACTGGTGCATTTTGTACACCCTTGTGGCAAATACACTAATACAACACCTATGACAAGGAAAATGTTGAAAAAAAATCATATTTCCTATGGAGCTTTATAACATATCTCGATGCAATATTTACAATGACATCCTCCTGAAAATAAAAACAAACATATCGCTTATTAGAGCTTTATAACCCATCTCATCATGATATTTATAACCATACATATATATACATATACCAAAAAATCATTTTCTTGAGCCAACAAATAATGAAGGATGAAAAGCTCGCATCTGATCACCCATCTCCCATGTAGCTTTATCGGGCCCAAATTTCTTCCACTGCACTTTAACTTTCTCTATTTCTCGATTCCGGAGCATGAGTTGTTTCCTCTATAATAACCATTGTGGTTCTAGCTAGAATTTGCCCTCTGGTTCCACCTAGAATATAGGCCAATCAATCACAAAATAAACATCCTGCACATATCTCTTAAGAAATGAAACATGGAAAACATCATGGACTTTCATTGTTGGTGATAGTGTAAGTTTGTAGGCCATTGGTCCAATCCTCTCAAGGATTTCAAAAGGCTCGCAATACCGAGGTGCCATCTTGGCACATGATCCAGTCCTCGAGGATATCCCCCCTGAATTGATGTGTACGTACACATGCTCCCCAACATGAAACTGGTTGGATGCTCTATGTTGATCTAAATAACTCTTCTTCTTATCTTGTGTTGCCTTCAAAGTCATCTTAATAACCTGCATTTCTTGTTCCATCTCAGCCAATATATCCAATCCAATCAACACCTTGTTCACAAAATCACTACATTTGATAGGAAAATTACAACTCTGCCCATAAAGAAACTCAAATGGACTCATCCTCAAGGACTCTTGATACCCATTGTTATATTCAAACTCCACCAGTGGAAGATACTCCTCCCACTTTTGTTGTTGATGTGTGACACATCCTCAACGTGTCCTCAAGAATCTAGTTAACCCTCTTTGTCTATCCATATATATGTGGATGATAAGTTGTACTGAAATCCAACTCTATCCCCAATCCTACAAACAACTCCTTCCAAAACCTGGAAGTGAACTTGGAATCTCTATCTAATTTTATCTTATTGGGAACACCATGCAATATCATTATCTCCCTGATGAAAATCTGAGCTAACTCACTATTTGAATTCGTATTTTTTAATTGCAATGAAGTGAGCTACCTTACTTAAACTGTCAACCACAACCATGATGGAATCATGTTACTTTTAAGTCCTCAACAAAACTGTAATGAATTCGATGGAAATGACCTCCCATTTCCACTCGATATTGGAATTGACTACAACAAACTATTTGGATGCTTACACTCTGCTTTTACCTACTGATAGTCCAAACATCTAGCGACAAACTTAGCCACCTCCCTCTTCAAGTCTGTCCAATGATAGAACTTCTTAATTGATGTCAAAGTCTTCTGATATCCCGGGTGACTTGAAAACGGCTTGACATGAAACTCCTTTAAGATAAGCTTCTTGATCTCACTACTATCCAACGCATAAATCTTGTTCTTGAATCTGACCAAGCCATCTCCCATGAGGTGATACTCCTCATCCCTATCACCTTCACCCTGCTGCTAAAACATGTGATTTTGCTAGTACTTGTCATATTTATACCCTACCTGTAAGATCCACTCCTACAAATTTGTCCCATACAAACTTACTATTCCAATGTGATTCACCTGCACTCTTCTACTGAGAGCATCTGCAACATTGTTCTCCTTGCCCTTGATGTACTTGATCTCAAAATCAAACTCACTAAGAGTAGCCAACCGTCTAGCTCACCTAGCATTTAAATTAGGTTGGTCAAATGATCCATGTGGATATTTTTGGCCACCCACCTATTCCACTTGGACCCCCTAAATTGTTTCTTTCAATTTTTTAGTTTTCTTAATTATAGTACAATTTACTATTTTTGGCAGTTTTTCAGGTCCTGAAATTCCGGAGCCATTTTGAGGCCCTAAATGACATTTTTTTTGGAAACTCACAATCAACAAATATGAGCCTTCAACTTGAAATTCTTTGCCAAAATTTTTATTACTAAGATAGATCTTTCTAACGAGCTATCGTGTGCGTCAAATAGAGATCGTATGCCAAAGTCACGACCCTAAGAAATTAATGTACCAATTTACCCCAAAGGGGCCCATAGTTTGGCATTTCATCTCCTAGGGTTAGGTTTTTGGATGTTTAGGGTTTTCCATTGTTCCTTAATAATAAATAGGCCTTCAAGCCTCATTGTAACATAGTTTAGAGGAATGCAGCTACCACATCTCTTCTCAGAGATAAGCTACCATCGCCCTAGCTAGTTTATTTCCATTTTTTCTGTAAGCATATTTAAATTATTTGATATTAATGAAATGAAGTTGTATTTCTATTACATCTCTACGTTTATGTTATTATGTATTTTATTGTGTTCCTGCATAAGTCTGGATCATTCAAACAAGTACCTCAATGCACTATAATCACTTATTAGAATAAACTACCTTCCAAGAAGATAATGTCTCTACATATTCAATTCATGAATGATAACTTCCAACTCAAGATTATGAGTCACATATTTATTCTCATGCTCATTCAACTTCCTTGATTCATATAACATTGTTTGTCCCTCCTACATTAGTACACCACCAATTCCTCTCTTGCAAGCATATGTACATACCACTAACTCTTTATCAGGATCTACCATCTTCAATACTAGAGCATTTGTAAGCAAATGCTTCAACCACTTGAAACTAACTACACACTCCTCAATCCATTCAAACTTCTTCCCTTTTCTCTGCGAATATGTAATAGGATAGGAAACCTGTGAGGAGTTCCTGGTGAACCACCTGTAATAACCTACTAGTCCCATGAATGATCTAACCTCATCCACATTCCTAGGAATTAGCGACTTCGTGAGAGCTCTAATATTTTCTGGGTTCATTGTTATACCTTCCTTGTAAACAACATGTCCCATGTAATGAAATTTAGTTTGAAATAAATTGCAATTTCTAAGCTTGGCATACAAACTATGCTCTCTCAAAGATCTTAATACTACTACTAGGTGCTTTGAATGCTCTTCCTCATTCTTATAATATACCACTATATCATCAAAAAATACTATCACCAACTTCTCCCGATGAGGACACAACACATTATTCATTAAACACATGAAAGTAACTGGGCCATTAGTAAGACCAAAGGGAATCATCACAAACTCATAATGCCCACACCTCGTACAAAATATGGTCTTGTAAATATCTTCTTTTTCACAAACAATACTGGTGCACCCCAAGGCGACACACTTGGCCTTATGTATCATTTATTAATATTTTCCTTTAGCTGCAACTTCAATTCTACCAACTCTAGAGTTCTCACCCTATAAGGTTCCTTTGATGTTGGTGCTACTCCTGGTACCAACTCAATAGAGAAATCCACTTCCCTATGAGACGGTAACTCTAAAATATCTGCTAGAAATACATCTTGAAACTACTACAAAACAAGATACCTCCTCGAGACTTCATCATTCGCAACATCTTCCCCTTGTCAATGGAAACATGCATTGAAAACAATACACCCCCTTTCCTGCAACTGCACTTAGCTTGCATATTTGTAATCATTCTCATTGGTGTAGGCTTCTTATTTCCTTGCAATATTCTCTTATTTCCATCATCATCCAAGCACTTAATATTATTCTCAGAACAATCTATTTTAGTCCCGTGAATGAAAAACCAATCCATATAGAAAATCGTATTGCATGATCCCAAAGGAAGCACATTTATATGTGTTGATGTAGGCATACCATTCAAATCAAATGCACATTCTCTCACCCAATGATGAAATCTTTTCTTAGTCCCTGTAACCAACTGCACCAACCATGACTCTACATGCACTTATTTATTCAAGCCACACTTTTCCACCAGGTCACAACCAACACAACTATAATTAGATCCAGGATCAATCAAAATGGAAACAACTCAAACACATAGCTTAGCTTCCATCTCAATAATGGATGTCTAATGATCCACCTGCTTGTTATCAAGTGCTGCATAGATCCAAGGAATGTTATGAACAAAAACCCCAATTGTCTGTGCCTCCTGGACACTGTAGATATGTGGTTTGCCACCCTGATACAATGGATAATCCTTCTTGAGATGATGCTTGCCACAAATCAAACACTACAACGGTTTCCTACCATTACCTTTATTATTTTTCTCTCCATGTTGAGGTCCATGTGCCTTCTTAGTTGCATTAAACCTCTTGTAAGAGACCACATTTTATTTATCGCTTACATCCTAAGGTCTTTCTCACTTCAAAGGCCACTTCCCTTTAGCCTTATTTTTCCCTTTCCAATCACGCTTAGGATTAGAATTACACTTTGAATGCTCATAAAAATTCTTCAATTTCTTGATGACTCCCTCGAGTGACAAAGGTTCATCATACTCAATCTGATCCTTGAATGCTAAATGAAATCCATTGATGAACCTTTGGATCTTTGTCTTCTCATCCTTGAGGTACGACACATACCTCAATAGCTCCAAAAAATTAGTCGTATACTCTTCATATGTCATATATCCCATCTTCAACTCATAGAACACCTTGGACTTTCCATCATAATATCTCTTAGACAAGTTCTTCTTTTTAAAGAATATTTTGAACTCATGCCAACTCAACTCCTTTATCTCAATGCCTATAACACGCTTCACATCATCCCACCATATATATGATTTTCCCTTAAGACTCAAAATAATTATCCTAGCTTTCATATTATTTATATAATCATGCAACGTGAATAAATTTTTCATCCCAAGCAACCATGATTTTTCATCTTCTTGTTTCTTCAACTCTCCATCAGATGTAGAAGGCTTGAATTTATTGAACTCATATGGAAATTAACCCCTCTCAATCCTCATGTAAGGATCATAAAAATGATGACCATGATGTCTATTTGATACATAAATATAATATAACCCATAACCACTACCTATTTTGTCAGGTGTATCTAACCATCTACCACCTCTAACTGTGTCATCCCTATCCAACATGTATCCTGATCGTGACCAGCTACCATATGCCCCATTAGTTAATTCCTCTACCATAATTGATTTGTGGCAATCCATATCTCTACAAATCTTATAAACTCTGAAGGATCAATACATTGACCTCTGCTTTCTTTTCCTAAGCTCCAAAAAGGCTTTCCTATGAGTGAATTATCTTGTTAGTATTTTCCTTGCCACTTATGATTTTTTCCTTGAAACTTATTATTTTTTCCTTTAGAATTCTCAAGGTATCTACTATGTCAGGACAATACTCTTCTCCTTGTTGTTCAGTTGATTAGTAAGGTGAGTCACGTGAACTATAATCCACCATTATGCTCATCATCTATGATATTCCTCTTCCTGCAAACATGCTAGGTTAGATAAATAAATATAAGCATAATTAAAATCATACCTTAGTGAAGTTCATGGTAGGTTATCTCATTTGCACAATTCAATCTGGATTAACACAATATACATGTGTATACACATAATGACACAAATATATCAGCCTATCAACATCATGAATGATAAATAAAACTATAGCATTGATGATATACATGATCACCATATCCATTATAATGCATGCATACAACTGAAAAGCATTCATAACAATCTCATTTATCCCATCAAGTCCAAGTGTTTAAACCTGGGAGCTCTAATACCACCCTGTGGTATCAGATATCACCCAAAGAGAATGAAACCAACTCTGATACCAATATGTAACATGCCCTTCCCATATTTACCTATAGAAATTATGGTGTAGAATTGGAACGACTCATGAAATTTTAATCCAAATCAAGAGACACAGTCCTACTCTACTGCTCTGCGGAATTCAATTCACAATTTAGAACTACAGTCGGAAATATGCAATAAGAAACAACACACATGCATAATATTTTTCTAGGGGAAAGAAACTGCTAAAAAGTCCTTATGTCTGCTTGCATTAAATAAGATGAATAGAGATGTATTAAAATTTCTTGCTCACTTTGAGCACAACCTCCAAGTGAATAACCTATCTCTCAACTCACTTAGAAGCTCTAAACCATAGTTATGCAAATTATGCCTCAGTTTGAGCCCCTATTTCCTTGTGCAATTCTTAAGGAATTAGGCCCCTATTATTTAGGAATTTTCTCTAATTGATTTTTCAATTCCCAAGGTTGATCATCTGACTGCATGCAACACCTATACACTCAAGACTAGTCTACATTGCCTTGGAATCTCCACCAAAGCTGGGGAACTCGAATTCTCTGCATGAACTAGCTATTTTGACCTGATTGATCAGTTAACTGGATGATCACCAAGTTAGATTATTTTCCCACTACACAACTAACGTTCCACTAGTTCTATCAATAGTTAGAACTAGTTTAACTAAAAACCACTTGAAATAACTGACCTTGATTGCTACAAATTAGAAATCACACATGCTTAATGAAACTCCAAGTCCTCTAACTTTAATTTACTTAGCTAACTGAGTGACAAGATCTATGTCACACAAGTTAACTGCATCCAAGTTGTTTTTTGATGTGGAAATTCAAATTTTCTCAATTTTACTAAGGAAAAATCAAATTGAGACTTTCTTACTGCATTTTTCAACACTCCCTCTCAACAAGAAAGGGATTATCCACCAACCCCATCATAGACTTGTGGAATTTGAACTTCCCTCTTGACAAAGCCTTTGTCAAGTTGTCATCATCTTGTTCCTCTGTCAGAATGTATTGTAGCAACATTATGTGCATCTCCACATAGTCTCATAAATAGTGATACTAGATCTCTATATGCTTGGATTGATTATGAAATACCAAATTCTCAGAGAGCTTAATGCAACTTTTATTATCACAATAGATCATATTTAGATTCATCATCTAACCAAATCGTCCCACAAGTATCTTTCTAATCCAAATCACCTCACATGTTGCTTGACTTGCAACCATGTATATTTATTCTACCGAGTTGAGTGCCACAAATATTTGCTTCCTGTTGTACCTGGAAACCACTACAAACCCAATAATGAAAATTCCACCTGATGTACTATTTTAGTTGGATGGAATCCTTTCCAAATCTTCATTTGTGAAGCCACACAACTTCACTCCCTCTGTTTGTCTGTACCATAGTCAAAACTAGGTAGTGCCTCTAAGGTACCGTAAAACATGTTTATATGCCTTCCAATATAATTTGGTTGGCCTAACCATAACTTGTATCAACTGGTTGTCTGCATAGCACATATCTAGTCGTGTGTTCACAAGATACATCAGTGAACTCACTAGCTTTCAATAAATGGTAGCATCCACTTCTTCACCTGAAGTGGCATCCTCCTTGCTCAAGTTAGTCACTAGAGGTGTCTCCATGGGTTTACTATTCTCCATGCAAAATATCTCCAGTATCTCATTTGCATACTTTCCTTGAGACACAAACAATTCCCCATCGCCTTGCCATACTTCCAACCCAAGGAAGTAGTGCATGAGACTTATGTCCTTCATCTCAAATTCCCTTACAAGTTCCTTCTTGCATGAGTTGATAAACTGCTCATCACCAGTTAATATTAAATCATCACCATATAAAATAATGATAAGTAATTTACCTTCTACCAAAATCTGATATTGGTTCATATTTGCTTCAGTTTTGGTGAAGCCCAAACTAGTGAGACAGCTATCGATCCTAGTGTACCAAGCACGATGTGCTTGTTTGAGACCGTAAAACACTCGCTTGAGTCTGCACACATGAGACTCTCAGTCAAATGTCTCAAAAAATTCTAGTTTCTCAATGTACACCTCCTCCTCAATAACCCCATTGATAAATATAATTTTTAAATCCATCTTCTGGATCTCCCACCCCATCTACGCAATTAATGCAAGAATTTATCTAATGGATGAATACCTTGCTACGGGAGAAATTTTTTCCTCATAGTCAATTCCCTCAACTTGAGAGAATCATTTGGCCACAAATTAGCCTTATACTTCTCTATTATTTCGTCTGTTGCATGCTTAACCTTGAAGATCGATCTCAAACCCACAACTGATTTATCTGTTGGTCTTGGGACCACTTACCAAACATTGTTATTTATAATGGATTCATATTCTTCCACCATTGAATCAACCCAAATAGGTTTCTCAATTGCTTCATTGAAAGAGGATGGATCAGTCTCCACAAACTTGGTCTTTAGAGCTATGTAGCCAGTGTACCTCTTAGGTGTCCTCCTTTTCCTGCGTAAATTTGAGGAGCTCCCACATTCTCCCTCACATCCTGCTCTAATTTATCAACTTCCCTAGTTATTTTTCTACCTTTTCTAGATAGCTTTGATTGATTGGATGTCTCCACTCTCTTCTCCTCAATTTTTGGTTGCTCCACAACTTCCTGAGGGTCCTCCTTTGGATCCAAAAGCTCCTCTTCTGCTGGGATCTAAAGCTCCCTCTCAAGGGAGCACCACATCATTTTCTCCTCATCAAACTTTACATCCCTTCACACAACTACCATTCTAAGGGAAGGTAAGTGAACATGGTAATTATGTGGATTTTTGGTGTACTCCACAAAAACTCCCAACTTTTTTGTCATCTCAAGCTTCTTCCTATAATCTATGGAGACATGGCAATAAACAGAGGCTCCAAAAATCATGAAGTGAGACACATCCTGCTTTCTCCTCGATAAATCCTTCTTCAGTGTAATCATACCAATAATTCGATGAGGACTCTGATTCTGCAAGTAGAATGTTGTGTTACAAGCCTCTGCATGTTGAAAATGCAGCAAGATGATGGAGCTTAGTGAGATGAAGTCGCCTTCACTAAGTGGGCCCGCAGGCTATTTTTGGCGCAAAGTCTATTTTTAGACATATGGAGCATGGTCTGGGAGTTGCAGTATGCTATTCTTGGAGTATTGGTCATGTTGGTAAAAATAGATGGACCTCTATTTTTAGACATTTAGGTCGAAGTCTATTTTTAGAATGCCTAGCTAAAAATAGAAAAGTCAAATATTATTTACCCTTAATAATATTTTGACTCTAAACTTCAGTTTACTCTCTTGGAGCACTTTAGTTCGAGCTATGGAAGTGGCTCATGCATTTTAAAAAGGAATTACACTATTCCTAGGGGTTTGGTGAGCTCATGCATGGTTGACTTCGGTTAGGACTTCAGTGGCAGAAGTTTGGTGGAGTTGATGAGACAGTTGGTGGAGTTGTGTTCGGTTTAACTTAGTTGAACTAGTTGAGATTAGTTTAACTAGCTAATCAACTAGTAATGAGTGAAGTGAATTAAATATTATTTAATTCACTAATTATTAACTCATTATTCAACTCAAGAACACATCAGTTCACTACAGTGCATGGACAGTTCAGTGGAGACCAGTGAAAGAGGTAGATGAAAGGGTTGAGATAGCTATCGGTTGTGACATTAGTTGTGCATGAGATTTGCACCACACTTGGAGGAAATTTCCCATGAGGATTGTGCTGTCAAGCCAAGGAGATTCGAACCTTGGATCTCTCATTAGACCAGCCTTGATTGTGCAATAGAGGCAGGCAATTAGTGGATGAGTTTTGAACCTGTGACTTGTTCAAAACCAAGCTAGTTTGTGTGTAACTTTATGAGATAGTACTGAGTACTTGTGAGGAGTATTGTGCTATGTACTGTTACATGTTCTCTCCATTATAATATACATAATAGCTGAGGGGTTTTCAAATATAAGCTTTCCCCATACATAATGTGTAATGTGTGTGATGTTTTGATGATATTTTGATCGCATACCGCTTGTTTTATTTCCGCATGTGTGATGATCTGAGTGGAAGAGATTATGTGTTGCATATGAATTCGAATTGATATGTGATCAGGATAATCTCGGTGGATAAATCTTCATTATTCAGCAAATTTCTACATGGTATCGGAGCTATTGGAGCAGAGATTGATCATCACAGTGATTACAAACTTATTTCGGTAGACAGAGTCTGCATGCGGGCCAGGTAGCCTCTGGATCCATCCTTTCCTTTGAAAGGTGATACATCCAGTAAATGCCCCTGCAGTCGATCTCTGTGCTAGAAATATTTTTTTCTCACAGATCAAGAGCGGTTGAGCTTTGAGTTTGGAATTCGAATTTTGCAGCAGTTTGTTTTCTTGGTGCCGGAGTTGAAAATGTCTTTCAACGGTTTGCGACTCGAATATGCTCTTGAAGGCAGTTCGAATTATGTTGCATGGAAAGATCGCATGGAGGTAGTATTAGAAGATAATGGACTGAAGGAGTTCATAGATACAGATTTCCAAAAGCCCACTGATCCTGCTGAAGTCGAAGCCTGGCAAAAGAAGATGGCGAAATGTCAAAGGATTCTATTGGAGGGCGTTAAGGATCACATTGTATCTAGCCTGCATGGAAAAGCTTCTCCATATTTAATGTGGAAAGTAATGACAGATCTATTCCAGAGTAAGAGCGACCAAAGGAAGCTGGCGCTCAAAGATAAGCTCAGAAACATCAAGATGGAGAAAGGAAAAATTATCGCCAAATACCTCACGAAGTTCATTCAATGCAGAGATGAGCTGGGAAGTGTGGGGGTGACTGTTGAAGAAGAGGATATGGTGGACCTGGCTCTCCTTAGTCTTCCGAAAATTTGGCATGCATATCAAGATAGTGTCAATGGTCGGGAGAAGTTGCCAGGATGGGAGCACCTTTGGGCGGATCTCATGTAGGAGGAGATAAGGAGGACTACCAGGGACGGATCTTCATCAAAGGTACCTGATGAAGAAAATTGCGCTTTGGCTGCCAAAGCAAAGAAGGGAAGAGCAAGAAGGCTTCTCAGTCTGGTGCAAAAGGAAAGAAGCAAGACATGTCCAAGGTGAAGTGTTTTCACTGTCACCAGCATGGACACTATGCCACAAATTGTCCGCAGAAGAAGAAAAATAAGAAGGCTGTCGGATCTACAGCGAGAGAAGCATTGGCTTCTCAATTCGAATTGGATTTTTCACTGATTGCATGCTTGGTTTCAAGTGTTGTGGGATCAGTTTGGTTCTTGGACAGTGGTGCGTCATTTCACATGACCAGAGATCGAGATATATTTTCAGATCTGGAGGAAAAGGATCTTGGATTGCACATCGAGATGGGTGATGATGGTAGATACAGTGCGACTGGTATCGGTACCATTTCCTTTGAGAGGGAGTCTGGTAAACCTTTCATATTGAAGGAAGTTTTGCATGTTCCAGGATTGATGAAGAACCTGATCTCTGTGGCGATGTTGGAAGACAAAGGGTATGATGTGGTCTTCAGCGAAGGAAAAGCCTTCCTGCGCAGTAAGACTACTGGTGAGACCCGGAAGATAGGGGTTCGAGTCAAGAACCTTTATCAGTTGCAAGTAGATGGCTGCACAGCAATGGCATGCAAGGCGGGAGAAGTGGTGAGCCGGGATGATGAGGGCGAACTGTGGCACAGGAGATTGGGCCACCTTCACCACGGAGCTTTGAAGATACTGCAACAGATTTCTACTGGGCTTCCTAAGGGCACTCTTGCGCAGTCAGATCAGTGCAAGGGGTGTACCTTGGGGAAGTATGTGAAAGCCACCTTTCACGAGAAGGATAGTCGTGCCACGACGATCCTTGAGAGATTTCACACAGACGTGTGTGGTCCTTTCTCAGTAGCTTCGACAAAAAAGCACAAGTACTACGTGATCTTTGTTGATGATTTCTCTCGGAAGTGATGGATCTTCTTCATGCAGAAGAAGAGTGAGACATTTTCTAAGTTCTGTGAATTCAAGGCGCTGGTAGAGAAGGAATCGGAGAAGCATGTGAAGGCCCTTAGGAGTGACAATGGTGGTGAATTCATCTCAGCTGAATTCAAATAATTTTGCAGCGCAGAAGGGATTCGGAGAGAGCTAATCACACCCCATAACCCATAGCAGAACGGGGTGGCTGAGCTGAAGAACAGAATGATCGTGGGTGCTGCACAGACGATGTTGCATGATCAGGGCCTACCCCTTCACTTGTGGGCTGAGGCATGCAATACAGCAGTGTATGTGCAGAACCATTGTCCTCACAAGATTCTTGGCATGAGTACACCGGAGGAGGTGTTTTCTGGAAAGAGGCCTGATATTTCTCATCTGAGAATTTTTGGCTCACATGTCTACATGCATGTGATGAAGGACGCCAGAAGGAAGCTGGATTCGACTACAGAGGTTGGAATATTTGTGGGGTACACTGATACACCTCACAACTACCGGGTGTATTTTCCAAACACTCGCAAGATTGTTGTGCGACGGGATATCAAGTTTCAGGAGGAGAAAGCCATGCAATGTTCGCTTGAGAAGGAGCCACACTTGCATGCAGATGAGGAGCTGTTAGTTCCTAAGGAGGAGCTTCCGGATGTGGATCAGCCACAAGAGGAAGTTCAGGAGGTGGAAGAAACCACCCATGCAGCGCCAACCATCAGAGGGCACAAGTGCACTACAGAAGCTGAGCGACTGGCTCGAGATGTAGAGAAGGTTGTAGGACCACCTACAACACAGCGCAGACAGAGGCAGTCACCAGATCGGTACACTGGATACATGGCTCTTGTGAGTCAATGTGTTGTCATGGAGCCATCCTCTTTTGAGTAAGTTGTGGAGGAACCCGCATGGGTAGATGCCATGATCGAAGAATATGATTTGATCGTCAGAAACAGTGCATGGGAGATTGTCCCAAGACCGGAAGGGAAATTAGTGGTGGGTTCACGATGGATCTACAAAGTGAAGCAGGCGTCTGAAGGGAGTGTGGAGAAGTACAAGGCGAGATTTATCGCCCGTGGCTTCTCACAGATCGAGGGGATCGATTATGAGGAGACCTTTGCACCTGTCGCAAGGTACTCTTCCATATGGAAGATCCTTGCTCTCTCAGCGCAGATGGGATGGCACATCCATCAGATGGATGTGAAGACGACATTCCTCAACGGAGTAATTGAGGAGGAGGTGTACATAGAGCAGCCTGAAGGTTTCGATATCTTCAGCAGTGAGTTGCATGTGTGCCGACTCAAGAGAGCACTGTACGGGTTGAAGCAAGAACCTCGTGCTTGGTACACATTGATTGACAGTTATTTCACCGGGCTTGGATTTTCCAAGAGTGAGGCGGATCCTAACTTGTACCAGATTGTGGTGGAGGGGAAGCTGCTGATCATTGTACTGTATGTAGATGATCTGATTTTGACGGGTGATGAGCTATTGATACTTTCATGCAAGGAGTATCTTGCACGAGAGTTCGAGATGAAGGACTTGGGCCTCCTTCATTATTTCCTGGGATTGGGGATTTGGAAGCGCAGTGGAGGACTGTTTGTTTCTCAGGGAAAGTATGCCCGGGAGATTCTGGAGAGGTTCAACATGCATGGATGCAAGCCTATTGACACTCCTCTTCCTGGTGGTTGGAGGAAGGAGGATGCTACTTCAGCGGAGGTAGTGGATGCCACTGTCTATCGACAGTTGGTGGGGTCGCTTATGTATCTGGTCAATATACGACCCGATATATGCTATGCAGTTAACCAGCTTTCGCAAGCTATGGTTAAGCCTACCAAGCTCTTTTGGAAGGCAGGCAAGCATGTATTGCGCTATATTAGAGGCACATCGGGATATGGTCTATGGTATAGACAGGAGGATGGAGCGAAGCTTTCTGGCTTCACTGATGCAGATTGGGCAGGGAGCCCAACGGACCGAAAGAGCACATCTGGAGGAGTTTTCAGCATTGGGTCGATAGCAGTTTCCTGGTACAGCAGGAAGTAGAGATCTGTGGCACTCAGTTTAGCAGAGGCCGAGTACATGGCAGCAAGCTTGGCTGCATGCGAGGCTATTTGGATGAGGAAGATCCTCGTTGGATTGTTTGGGTTGCATTTAAAGCCTACAGTGATTTATTGTGATAACCATAGCTGCATCAAGCTCTCGACTAATCTAGTATTTCATGATAGATCCCAACACATCGAAATCAGGTACCATCATATTAGAGATTGTGTTCAGCAGAGAATCATGATGCTTTCATATGTTCCCATGGAGGATCAGGATGTTGACATCTTGACGAAGGTGCTCACCAGGAGCAAGTTCAAATTCCACAGAGGCAGGATAGGGGTTTCAGATAATCCATATCTTGCTGAGAGGGAGTGTTTAAAATGCAGCAAGATGATGGATCTTAGTGAAATAAAGTCGCCTTCACTAAGTGGGCCCACAGGCTATTTTTGGCGCAAAGTCTATTTTTAGACTATGTCTATTTTTAGACATATGGAGCATGGTATGGGAGTTGCAGTATGCTATTCCTGGAGTATTGGTCATGTTGGTAAAAATAGATGGACCTCTATTTTTAGACATTTAGGTCAAAGTCTATTTTTAGACTGCCTAGCTAAAAATAGAAAAGTCAAATATTATTTACCCTTAATAATATTTGGACTCTAAACTTCAGTTTACTCTCTTGGAGCACTTTAGTTCGAGCTATGGAAGTGGCTCATGCATATAACAGATGAATTACACTATTCCTAGGGGTTTGGTGAGCTCATGCATGGTTGACTTCAGTTAGGACTTCAGTGGCAGATGTTTGGTGGAGTCAATGAGACAATTGGTGGAGTTGTGTTCGGTTTAACTTAGTTGAACTAGTTGAGACTAGTTTAACTAGCTAATCAACTAGTAATGAGTGGAGTGAATTAAATATTATTTAATTCACTAATTATTAACTCATTATTCAACTCAAGAACACATCAGTTCACTACAGTGCATGGACAGTTCAGTGGAGACCAATGAAAGAGGTAGATGAAAGGGTTGAGATAGCTATCAGTTGTGACATTAGTTGTGCATAAGATTTGCACCACACTTGGAGGAATTGCCAATGATGATTGCGCTGTCAAGCCAAGGAGATTTGAACCTTGGATCTCTCATTAGACCAGCCTTGATTGCGCAATAGAGGCAGACAATTAGTGGATGTGTTTTGAACCTGTGACTTGTTCAAAACCAAGCTAGTTTGTGTGTAACTATTGGAGACAGTACTGAGTACTTGTGAGGAGTATTGTACTGAGATTGTTACATGTTTTCTCTTCCATTATAATATACAATAGCTGGGGGTTTTCAGCTATAAGCTTTCCCCATACATACTGTGTAATTATTGTGATGTTTTGATGATCTTTTGATCGCATACCGCTTGTTTTATTTCCGCATGTGTGATGATCTGAGTAGAAGAGATTATGTGTTACATATGAATTCGACTTGATATGTGATCAAGATAATCTCGGTGGATAAATCTTCATTATTCAGCAAATTTCTACACTACCCATAAATGTAGTGGCAGGCCTTGGTTGTGTAGCATATTTCTCGTGGCTCCAACAATGCTCTGGTTCCTTCTCTCAGCTACCCTATTCTATTATGGGTTCTGGGGTGTTTTCAGCTCTCTTCGAATGCCTTCTTTCACACATAAATTCTTGAAGTCATTTGAAACATACTCACCTCCATTTTCGCTTCTAAGAGCCTTCACCTTCTTGCCGATATATTTCTCAACTAGTGCCTTGAATTCTACAAATCATTCTTTCGCATGAAGAATATCCAACACTTCCCTGAGAAATCATCAATAAAAATTACAAAATATTTATGTCTAGCAGTGGAGGCTATTGAGAAAAGTCCACAAACATCAAAGTGGACTCTTTCCAACATTGCATGTGATTTTCTGTCTCTATCATGGAATTTCGATTTTGCATACTTCCCTAAGGTACATCCTTTGCAAACATCTTATTGCTCAAGTGATCCTTTAGGGAGGCTAATGTTTATTTGTTGCATAATATTTAAGGCACCATGATGCAAATGGCCCCATATCCTGTGCTAAAGTTAAGTGACATCACGGCTTTGCACTTTCTCTGCCTTATTCCTTAATGCAGTACAATCTTCCACATCCAACTTGTACATATTCGTCACCCGAACCTCAATCTGCTTCACTTGTCCAGTGGATATGTGTCTCAGAAATGCTTTACCTTTGCTAAAGATCACATCATAACCACAATATTCCAAAATTTCTACAAAGATGAGATTTTTCTTTAGGTCTCAGTCGAACAAGACATATTTGAGGCAAAGAGGGGATCTTGACTCCATCTGAATGGTGACTGTACCAATCTCGGTCGCGTTGTAACTTCCATCATCCCCTAGCTCAATATGCATTTGGAGATATTTCTCCTCCAGATCACTGAAAAACTCTCTACACCTTGTCATGTGGAACAAGGCACCAAAGTTCAAGTACCACATACTCTCCATCATTGTGCTAAACATGCATGCAATAAGGGTGAAGTTAAGCACAAACTGTTAAAACAAGGCTTCACCTGCTACTCCTCCAGATTTCTTCTGGATTGACTTTTTGTCTGGAAACTTCATGGCATAGTTCCCTAATTCATGAAAATTGAAGCATTTTATTTTGGACAAATATTTCTTCTTGCCCCCTTGGCTGGATTCTAGTTTGGTTTGAGATTTCTTCCCTTTGCCCTTCTTTCCCTTTCCAACAAATGAAAACTTTTCTTCATCCTCTCCCTTGGATGAAGTCTCATATCGGGTGTTCCGCCTAATCTCCTCTTATACCAAATTGGACCATAAGCGTTCCCAATTTGGTAATTTCTCCCTCCCATTCACTGAGTCTTAGTAGTTATGCCATCTTTTTGGAAGTCCTATAAGAGCTAAGCTTACCAGGTCATCTTCTGCAACATTTACACCAACCCCTCCAAGCTCATCACAAACTTGTATAAATCTTCTTAGATGTTATGGAATAGTGTCATTCATTTGCATCTTGATATTTCAAAGTTTGTCTTTGAGGGCCAGTTTCCATGGTCACTATTATTCTTGAACAATTCTATCAGTTCCTTCCACATTGCAAAATGAGTTTCTTTTCCATTGTAAATTGAGATAGTGTGGTTCTATACTCCCTCCAAGATTTGGATACATATTTTTTTCCATTGAGCTAGGTTCTGGGCATCTGTTGATCCTAGTTTTGGAATGTTTTTCTTGACATATTCCAACAATCTGTTGTCATCAAGCACCGCTTCCATGTTATCCTTCCATGCATTGAATTTTGAGCTGCCTTCCAAGGCATAGTCTAATCTCAGCCCGTTGAAGGTCATCTTCCCAACTCTAAAGAGATGCTACTACACTAAACTGCAAATTCGAACCTCCTGAGAAACAACTTCAAAATTCTTTTTCTAAGGTGAATCATGCTATAATGCCATGTAGAAAGTATGGTGTAGAATTTCAACTAAAATTGAAATTTTAATATAAAGCAAGAGACACAATCCTACTCTACTGCTCTGCGGAATTCAATTCACATTCTATAACAACAATCATAAACATCTAAGAAGAAACAACACACATGCACAATATTTTTCTAGGGGAAAGCAACTGCTAAAAACCCTTTATGCCTGCTTGCATTAAGTTATATGAATAGAGATGTAATACAATTTATTGTTCACTTTGAGAAAAATTTGCAAGTGAATAACCTATATCTCTACTCACTAAGAATCTCTCACCTAGACTTAGTCAAATTATACCTCAACTTGACCTCCTATTTCCTTGCGAAATTCCTAAGGAATCAGGCCCCTATTATTTATGATTTTTCCTCCAATTAATTGCACAATTCCCAAGGTTGATCATCTAACTGCATGCAACACCTGTACACTCAAGAATGGTCTACAATTGATGCTACCCTGCCTTGGAATCTCCACCACATATGGGGAACTCGAATTCTCTGCATGCACTAGCTATTTTGGGATGATTGATAAGTTAACTGGATTATCACTGAGTTAGACTATTGTACCACTACACAACTGACCTTCCACTAGTTCTATCAACAGTTAGAACTATTTTAACTGAAAGAAACTTGAAATAACCGACTTTTATTGCTAAAAAGTAGCAATAAAAAATGCTTAACTGAACTCCAAGTCCTCTAACTCATATTTACTAAGCTAACTGAGTGATAAGAGCCATGTCACACAATTTAACTGCATCCAAGTTGTCTGTTGATGTGGAAATTTAAATTTTCTCAATTTGACTAAGGCAAAGTCAAATTGAGACTTTCTTGTTACATTTTTCAACATTATCCACTTTTACAAGCTCCCTAGGGTAAATGTGAGGTGAGTGCTACTATGAAATGACCTGGTCTCCAAGTTATAGTTATGGAAGTGGGGCCGACAATCAACAACATTACTGACATCCCTCAGAGACCAAAAACCACTCAGAAGACTGCAAACTATCCAAGAGGTCAATCCCTGAGTTGGAACCCTTTTTTACTGACCTAACACCCCAAACACATAAAAAACAAGGAAAGAGTGTGGTTATAGGCCTCCAACCACACACATAGGCATGCTTCCATGCAATTATGACCTAAATTCCCCTGTTTTGTGCCAACAATCTTTAAATCTGAACCACTTCTCTAGGCTAGTCTCCAGACCACTGCCCAAAACTTCCTGTAACTTTTATAATCATATTTAACATGATGGAAATGCTAAAAATTCAAATTGAAACCATAAATTGACCTAGACTACCTAACACACACTAGACATTTCATCAAACATATGGTAAACATGTGAATTACAGGTCATGAATGCATATCTGATCTTAAATCTCTGAACTTCATCTGAAAATCACTAAGAAGGTCTAATTCCCTCTAAAGTAGTTGCAACAACACTTGTTATCCCATGCATTCATCAACCACTGAAATATTTATCAAAACATGAACAAGATCCATAGCTAGAGCACATCATATAACCATGTTTATAACAAACACATAACCAAAATATTAACCATGAAAAAAAAACCATCAACTTAACATAATAACAAGTACAAGTTCTCATAAATCACAATAGGAAAATAACTCTTATTAACATATGAAAAATCCAACCAAGTCAGGGACTTCCACATACCACCCAACCATAAATTGAGTTGAACTAAATATTTCTTTTAACCAATCACCCTCGTGCCATATTCTAAGCATGAATGTGGGATCTCATGGGATAAATGGAGACATAATCAACCAAAGAATCTAGAGGTTAAACCACCTCCACCCTCAAACTATCGTGATCTCACCTAAATCAGTCCCAAGATCACAAAACCAAACCAAGCTTGGATGCCTCAAAATTTCTTCACCATACCTTGAGGAATTTTCCTGTGTCCACCCACCTATTGAGGGCTTCCTAGAGAAAACCATCTCCACCCCCAACCCTTGGGTATTTTCCTGAGACCACCTCACCTGGTTCCAAAACCTTTCGTCAATCCAAAGCTCAATCAAGAATAAATCACAACACACCATGGTTATCCATGAAATGGCAAGGCAAGGTTGAAACTACTGTCACACTGGGAAAAAATCATGTCAATGATAAAAAATGAACCAAATAAACACATACATGAACCATGCATTCACACTTCGGTTAGGAAATCACACATGCAGCCTGTTACCTACAAAATATTCCTGTCAAAGTTGTTGATCCAACCTTCTCCTTGCTTTCTTTTTCTTGTCCTTTTCCTTCCTTTGCTTTCCTTTTCTTGTATTTTCTTACTTACTTTCTCCTCTTAGAGCTCTCTCTCTCTCTCTGTGACACTATTCTCAAGCCAAAAGTGACAAAAGTTGTGAATTATTCTCGGATACCTTTTTATTATTGATATCTCATTTTTCTTCATTTTCCTTAATTTCCTTAGCATGAAAATTTATGTCTCTTCACCTCCCAATTCTCCTATTTTCCTTTATTTTCATCATTAAATGTCATTTGTTTCCTCTTTTCCTTTTCCAATTTCCATAGCCATAAATAAACTGAGTTATTCCCACTATATTTTTTGCCCAACATTCAACTTGGAATACATGTCCCATGACCTTGGTCTTATTTTGCCTTTATTATCCTATATTACACGAAATTTTAACTCAGGGTTGTTGCATTTTTCAACCCAAAAGGGACACACACTCTTTCAGAGAACAACTTGTGTGCACATGTGCCTTTCTTAAGGAAAACTCATGTGTGCATGCTCTGTCACCACTGGAAACTAGTGTCTATAATGAGTTGCGAGTAAAAAATCCATGAAAAACTCTAGAGAACCCATATAGACTGGTCTACGAGACTGTTAGTAAGCAAATAAACTTAAAAATTTTAGAAAACAATCTTTCTTCGATACTAAAAGCAAACAAGATAATAATTCAAGGCATTATCCTTAGTGGAGTCACCAATTTTGTTGTGGATGAAAACTATCCTATAGTTAGGGTGAACCATAACATAGCAGAAATTTGAAAAAAACTACAAATATTTCCTAAAAATAGCCCATAACAATTTTGGGATAACTAATAGTTAATTATGAGGGATTCACTTGGTTTCATTAGTTAATTGGTGATGATCCTCGCAAGTTTTCCATGATCAAATCATCATTTATCCAATTAAAACTTGCAAACTTACACACAATGAAGCAAATACTTTTCTCAAACTATTGGTAGATGTAAAATCAAACATGAAATAACTACTCTAACTAACTTTTGTTGAGTGAATTAGAACCATGATTAAATTTTGAAAATAGATGACATTCATGCAAACAACTCATGATTTGGGGGAGGGAAAGAAGAGAGATATTCATTTTATTGAAATCAATGATATTATAAACATTGTATACCTAACTTTGCTATCAACATTTTCCATAATTGTTGTCTGGATTCCTCCATCCTTGGGCCAATAGAGACTACTTCACCTCTTACATTCTTCTCCATTAAAGTATGAATAATACTATGTGGTTGTAGGTCTTGAAAGAAGAAAAGGGATATGGGAAATTCAAGGAAAAACAATTTCCTAGTAGTTGAGTATCATAAAAAAACCCAAGCCAATGATGGCAATGACTACTTCCAGATGATTGAGACCATTTTCCATGAGATTTGGGGAGTTACAAAAGTGTTTTTTTGTAAACTCTAATAAAGAGCTCATATTTTTTTTCATTTTTTTATATATTGTTATTGATTTTTTCGGCACACATATTTTTTGTAGAAGGCTAGAGGGTATAGGCTCCTTTATTGAGGAGGAATGTTTTGTGTATTTATAGGAAGACTTTTTGAGCTAGGAGAAAAGTGGGCCTAAGACACAAATGATGTTGGGGTGACAAAAAATGCTACAACAATATTAAGAATCCAACCTCCTTAAATTTGCATATTTTAATAAAAAGATAGGGTGGGACATCTATAACCAAAGTTTGAATGGTAATATAAAGGGTGGGTCTAATCCTTGAGCTTGAAGTAATATTAGAACGAAAGGCCACTCCACAAGGACACATGCCTTCTCAAAATTAATTTTTATGAATATCGAGGTTAATTAACCTAGCTCCTTGCATGCATTACCAAATTGTAATAACTTTATCCAATATATACCTCCCTTGAATGAATCAAGTTTTCTTAGGGTGAATAATCTCAAGAAGAATATGTTTGATACATAGAGTGAGGGATTTTTCCAGAGTTTTATCTGACATATTAAACAAAGTGATGGTGCATGAATTGGTATTCATATTTGGGCTTCTTGCCTTTGGAATGAATTTTACAATCCCTTGATTAATCCTCGCAACCAAGGATCACTTACAAGAAGATTTATGATTAACATCCAGTGAATCTAGTCCAACAAATTCCTAGGTGGGCTTTAATTTTTGCAAGGGAAATCATGAGGGGTAAGGGATTTTTCATTAGCCATCTCATGCAAGGTTATATAAAGTTTGTCCAAAGAGAAGGCCATGTCACATGTTTGCTTATGCTTTTTTATATTTTTTACAAAGTAAAATCCCATGAATTTTGGGTATCTTCTTTTCTATTTGCAAAAGGGCATTGAGTTTGAAATACTATTATACAATGCTCCAGGAAATCTCTTTCAATCTCCTCACAACTGTAAGTTAAACCTAGAAAGCTATTTCATGCATAACTAAATTTATTGGCTTCATTAATGGTAAGATCCTTAAATATTTCTTTTGTAGGCCAATCCCTAGTATTAAGCTAGTGTAGATATTCTTGTAATTAAGCATCTATGTCTGAGAGAATGTTCTTCATCGAAAAATAGATGATGTAACTTTGATAAGCATTCCATTGTTGTGACAATAAGGAACCTTAGGAATTTTTCTCCCATACCTACACAAAAAGGTGTTTTCCCTAAATATGGAAAAAATCCATAATATTATCCAAATATTGTCCCCTTGTGGCCGAGAGATTGATTTTTTTGGAGTAATGATACATGCTAGGAAACTAGTGGTCAATAGGTGGAAATTTTTTGTAATATGTCAATTTTGGGGAATCCATATGCGTTGGTGCTATGTTATAGTGGTTGCATCAATGAAATGAATTGGATAACCTTAAAATGACTCAAAATAGGAGTTATGTTTTGAAAGAAAACCCTTAACAAGTCTTTTGTAAATTCAATTTGGTCCTTGCATGAAATTCATGCAAGTGAGCTAGGGTTTGACAAAACCTTGATTCTGATGCAAATTCAAATCATACAATATATGGTGGTCCTCTACAACTTGGTAAATTTCTTTCTCCCCAACTAGTAGACACACTAACAACACTCATTCTTTATCCTCTCAACACTCAAACATGTCAAAATCGCCACAAACATCCCAGGGAGCTCAAAAAATTTCATCGATAATCCAACACTACTAAAAATTTTCATGCTCTCTCAATTCATTACAAGAATATATGTTAGCTAGGTTGAACAACCAACCATCCAAATTTACCACATCCAAAACAAGTCTCTTTGATGGGCTAGAATCCCAATTATCAATAACACTAAGAAAATATGGAGAGACCAATATAACAATGTTCCCTTTACCATGAGAATGTTGAGAACATAAGTATTTAACCCATAGAAAAAATATTGATAGAGCAGTTCAAAGCATGAGCCTATAATTTTGATTTATTATAACACATAAGATCTATGCCACTAAGAGAAGTTAACAATTGTGAGAGTACATTTTTTTTCTTTGCTAGGCATTAGATCCCAAACATTCCACGATGTCACTTTCCAATAAAAAATTGTGGCATCATGCATGTTCGCCTGATTATTCTAGATGCCTTGGGGAGCATGAAAGGAATTAATTGTAGGAAAAAAATTCAACTATAAATCACCAATAATATCTTGCCTTCGCCACTTTGGCTAGCCATTAACACCAGAAACCACTTCATTCTCCTATCAATGTAGAACAGGTGGAAGATGATGTGCACTTCAACTCCCACCTCACTACTGTGTGGCACTAGACTTCACCAACTACCTTAGTTAGTGGCTCAATGTGGCCTTAGGAGATAGAGATTCAGGTTCTGAGGTCATTAGGGTAAGGGACTTGGTTGCACCATTACCATTCTTTTTACAAATAGCTTCACCTACATTATTTACCTAAGAAGCTTTGGGTGTAGAAGGAGCTTGTGTGGGGGGGCCACCATTGGGGTGTCCAGTGTCATAAGTGGAAATATTTATATATTAGAATAGTTGTTAGTACACTTAGTTACCAATCTAAATGAGCAATAATTCCTTGAGGTCTTTGGAAAGGTTAACCCTATTGCAAATTGTTAACTAGGAATGAGAGCGAAAAAAGTCTCAAGCTCATAGCATATAAAACTCCCATGGGGGTTACAATTCACTTAAGGGTTGGAAAAAATTGCATGGGGAGGCTTAAAAAATACACTAGGCCAGGCAAGCTAGCTTAGTAACATTTTCAGCTGAAAATCACAGGTCTAGTGGAAAAAACCACAAGGTATCCTCATAGATATGAGGCCCTCTAAGCACAATTTCATGTATGTGGGTTAGGCCATTTAATTGAAATGCTAATAAATATTTTGTTAGGCTATAGGTATGGATGTAGTGCCATCCATGTGACCACCACTCTTTTCCAATCCAATTTTCGATGATCTCTTTAAGAGATGCCCTTTGATTAATGTAACCTAGAATGGTGCTTACACAAATTATCATATTTCAATTCAGAAAATTCAATACGAGGCAGAGGGCATTACCTTATAATACACATTTGGGAAATAATTATAGGGAACCTTCAATGCCATTTACATTCTTTAGGTTGGTAATAATTCCAAAAGTGACAATAGACTTTTTGGGTGAGGCCTAATGTCCATAACAAAAACACTACACCCTAACAAGCCAACTACGTTGTAATCAACGTGATAAGATAGAAAAATTACTTTGAAACACTGCAAAATATCACGATCTCTCTGAGATAAATCTAAACCTAATCCAAAATTTCATTTTAATCAACATAGATCCCTCTTAACTTAAATCTATTAAGAAACAATAAGGATAGAAAACATTGTAGTGTAAACTTATCAACACTTAAAAATTGAGGTCAAGAGAGATTTTCACTAGTTTATTTTACTAGTGCAACCACCTATGTTGTTGTTGAAAAATTCTAATAGTGAATTATAGTGAGGGATTGGAACATCAATCACAAAAATTTCCAATATCTCCTTGAGACGGACATTACATGACCTTTCAACTTTACTTCCAATCATTTTTTATATATGACCATAGATCGCATAAATTTTAATGTTTTTTTACTTAAATGCAAATTGTAATTCCTAAATAGTAATTAACTATTCATTAATCACAACATTTGTATTCTAAATATTTCATTTAAACACAATAATAATAATGAAAATATTTAGAGTATCTTCAATCCTCACCCCACATATAAAGGTGGGTTTGGAGATGATATGTAGAAATTTATTAATACTGATAGTATTACCGGATTCTCCTGATCTAACAAATTAATCTTATGTTAAATACAAAATAATTCCACTTAATTCTTTGCGGAAATTGAATCGCCAATTGCAAAACGTATGAAGAAAATCAATCGCACATAAACACAGTTGTTTAACGGGAAAGCTTAAATCTAAAAACCCCAACTATCATATATTATGTATATCAATGGAATCATGTAATAATATCATAAAAATCTTAGTACATCAAGCTCTCAGTACAATCAAAAATCATTACACACTGTCATGCAAAAATTTGCATATCTATGCACCAATTTCTTGCCTCCTGACAGCCTGCCTCCACTGTGCAATCCCTGCTGAAGAAGACCCCTGAATGAATTTGAATTGGCCTTGCCTTGACTATGCAATCCTCATTGGCATCTCCAATGTGTGTCAGATGCATTGAATGCATCACTATAGTCACAACAGATAGTCCATCTCACCCTTTCACCTATCTCTCCACTGGGTCTCCACTGGAACTGACATGCAAGTAGTTAATTGTTGTATTTTTTTAGTTGTTAGTGAGTTCTTAGTTGTGAATTAATTAACTAATTAATTCACTAAACTCTCACTAGTGTATCTTTCAGTTAGACTAGATACAACTAGCTCAACTGAGTTTAACTCACTTAACTAAGTTAAACTAAATAACAACTCCCATAAATACTCTTCCAACTCTGTCAAATCTTTTCCACTTCAGTTCTAACTGAGTCCTCCATGCATGAGTCATCAATAACCCTAGGAATTGCGTAATTCCTTCAGCCCACTGATTTGCCAAATATGTTCATTGAAATAAAGTGCTCCAAGAGAATAAGTTGATATTTATTGTCGGATTATTATTAAGGGATAATAATAATCGACATGCACCTTTTTTTAGATTGACGATCTATAAATAGACTTCGCCCAATATTCTAAAAATAGAATTTCATATATTTTTCACATTTGAAAAGCCATCTACAAATAGCATCCTGCAACTTATAGAATATGCTCACCATGCCTAAAAATAGACATATACCTAAAAATAGCATGCGGGCCCCACTTAGTGAAGGTGCTTACTTTTCACTAAGCTCATCATCTTGTTGAATCTCAACACTCCCTCTCAAAAATATAGGGATTACCCTTCACCCAGATCTTGCCTCTATGGTATTCGAATTTTCTCCTACTGAGCACCTTCGTCAGAATATCGACATCCTGATCTTCTGTAGGAATGTACTGAAGCAACATGATCTTTCGCTGCACACAATCTCTGATATGATGATACCATATATCAATATGTTTAGATCTATCACGAAACACATGATTAATCGAGAGTTTAATGCAACTTTTATTATCACAATGTATCACTGTAGGATCTAAATGAGAACCTAACAAACCGACCAGGATCTTCCTCATCCATATAGCCTCACATGCAGCTTGAATTGCTACCATGTATTCTGCTTCTGCTGAACTGAGTGCCACAGATCTTTTTTTCCTGTTGTACCAAGAAACTGTTGTAGATATGATATTGAAAAACCCCTCCTAATGTGCTCTTTCTGTCTGTTGGGCTGCCTGCCCAATCTGCATCCGTGAAACTATGCAACTTCACCTCATCCGTTTGTCTGTACCATAATCCATACTTATATGTGCCCCTGAGATACCTCAGGACATGCTTGCCTACCTTCCAAAAGAGCTTGGTAGGCTTAACCATCACTTCAGAAAGCTGGTTCACCGCATTGCATATGTCTGGTCTTGTATTAAATAAATACATGAGCGAACCCACCAACTGTCAATAAACAGTGGCATCCACTACCTTTGCCGACGTAGCATCCTCTTTCCTCCAATTTCTTGGAAGAGGAGTATCCATGGGCTTGCAGTCCTCCATGTGAAACTTACCAAGTATCTCCCAAACATACTTGCCTTGAGACACAAACAGTTCACTTTCTCGCTGCCATATTTCCAATCCAAGGAAATAATGAAGGAGGCCCAAATCCTTCATCTCAAACTCCTTTGCAAGATCTGCCTTGCATGAGTGTATCAACTGCTCATCACCCGTTAGTATTAAATCATAAACATAAAGAACAATGATTAAAAGCTTACCCTCCACCACAATTTGGTACAGGTTTGCATCCGCCTCACTCTTGGTGAAGCCAAGTCCAGTGAAATAGCTGTCGATCTGAGTGTACCAAGCACGTGGTGCTGCTTAGAAGCCCATACAATGCTTCTTTGAGTCTACACATGCGACTCGCTGCGAGATCTCACGTCCTTGAGCTGTCAATGTACACCTCTTCCTCAATGATCCCATTAAGGAACATAGTCTTCACATCCATCTGATGAATGTGCCAACCCATCTGTGCTAAGAGAGAAAGGATGGTCCTTATGGAAGAATACCGTGCGACAGTGTAATATCCCAAATCTGGAATAACACAACAAGCCTATTGAAATAACGCACTCCTGGGAGATTTATGTATAGAAATGATTTTATAGCCCTTGGATCCCTTAGATCAGTAGATCTGGATTCTATATCCAAAAGGGGAGCAAAAACAAATCAAACTAGGTGTGGTAAACAAATCTCCCACCACCTAGTCTAGCTAAAAAATACCCTACAAGAGGGGTTGCAGCTATACACAAAAAACTGCTTCAGAAATAATGCAGTCTTGGACAGTATGAGTAGGAGGCCATCAAATAAGATCAAATTATGATTATAAAACAGCAAATCATAATTAAAATGAAGCTCTTTCAATATACAGTAGAATACAGGAGACAATAGAGCAAGAAATCTTCAGAAAAGAATGTTGCAACACATGTATAAACTGTAAAATGACTCAACAACGTTATTTTAAGGATATGAAGTGGTTGAATATTACAACTCAGATCTAGGATAGATCTGTGGACAAAACATCAGATCCATTTCAGATCTAGAAATTAGATAGTCTTATTTACAAGATCCCCTTGGGGTTTTGACCAAATCATGCATAAACAAGAGTAGATCTGAGTTTTAAGTTGCAGATCTGCAAAATGCTTCAGAAATTTCCAAAGATGACTTTACATTAAAATATATTAGATCTAAACAGAACATGGATCAACAAGCTAATCCATGGATCACCAAAGTGAAAGGAAAAACTCAGCACCAGAGATCTCTAATCAAAATTGGGATCAAAACACCCTGCAGAACCTCTAATGAAAATAACACGGTTCCTCAATGACAACTGTGATATATCTTGAATAACAATGATGGCCTGATTCCAAGATACAAATCTGAAGCTCAAACAATGGATGCACTCTTTCAGGAGGTTAAAAGACACACTCCATGAGAAGAGGCTCCAATACAAGCTAGATCTCTACAGATCTAGAATCCCACTTGCTGCAGCTTATAAGAGCAATCAAACCCTCACTGGATCTGCGTTGCAATTGGAAGTAGAGCTTGGCCCAAAGCTTGATAGTGGGTCAAATCAGCAAATACTCCTCCAAGAATCCTCAAGGGAAGAGGTGAAATCCTTGCATAGGAACTCCAAGTGCTATGCAGCATAATTCTCCACTAAACAATAGAGAATAGTATTTGTCTAAACATACAAGATACTCAGAAATACAATAAATCAAAAACCTTCTCTTGCTACCTTCCCCTTCCTTTTATAAGATGAAAGCCTTTGCAAACCCTAAACCACCTTGATGAGTTAGCTCCTTTCACATGAAGGGCCTCCTTCTAGAACTACGCTGTCCCTTTATGAGATACATTGAATCTAGGCAACACTGTAGATTTGGTCAAGGTTGACCCAGTCTCACAGCTCAAACCCCTTTCACACCTGCAAGTGATTTATTTACATGGCCCTGATTTATCCTTATTCACACGGGCATTGATTTATTCAGTCTTTTCAGGAGTTTTACATGTCCTCCTTTATTCATTTATTCATGCAACAGAAAGTAAAACAAAAATGAATATTCCTCTTAGCTTAGGCTAAGTAGGAATATTACAGACAAGTGCAAATGTTTCTTCATAATCAATCCCCTCGATCTGTGAGAAGCCTCGGGCAACAAATCTTGCCTTATACTTCTCGATGCTCCCATCAGTAGCTTTCTTTACCTTGTAGATCCATCTTGATCCTACAATTGATTTACTCACCGGCCTTGGAACAATCTCCCAAGCACTGTTTCTAACAATGGAGTCATACTCCTCCACCATGGCATCTACCCATGTGGGCTCCTGCGCTGCTTCTTCAAAAGAAGATGGCTCTATCACAATACACTTTCTCATCAGAGCCATGTATCCAGTAAATTGATCAGGTGACTGTCTCTGTTTGCGCTGTGATGTAGGGACTCCTACTTTCTATGCCACATCAAGCTTCAGTCTCTCAGATTCTGTGGTTTTTTTTCTTCCTGTTCTGATGTTTGGTTCTGCATGAGTGGACTCCTCCACTCCATGAATCTCCTCCTATGGCTGATCTACATCTAGAGGCTCATCTTTGGGAACAATAAGTTCCTCCTTCGAATGCAAGTTTATCTCCCTCTCAAGTGACAAATTCATGGCCTTCACCTCATTGAATTATATATCCTGTCACACCACAGTCATTTGACTATTTGGAAAATACACGATAATTATGGGGTGTTTCTGTGTACCCCACAAATATCCCAACTTCTGCAGTCAGCTCTAGCTTCTTCCTGGCGTCCTTTGTCACATGAGTGTAAACATATGAGCCAAAAATATTCAAATGAGAAATATCAGGCTTCTTACCAGTAAAATATTCTTCAGGTGTACTCATGCCAAGTACTCTATGAGGACAACGATTTTTCACATAAACCGTAGTGTTGCATGCTTCCGCCCACAAGTGCATTGGTAGGCCCTGGTCATGCAGCATAGCTCATGCAGCACCCACGATCATTCTGTTCTTCTTTTCCGTGATCCCATTCTGTTGTAGGTTATGAGGCGCTATGAGTTCTCTTCGAATTCCTTCTTTTCTACAAAATTCTTTGAATTCGTTCAAGATATATTCACCACCATTATCACTCCATAGAGCCTTCACTTGCTTCCCCAACTCCTTCTCCACCAATGCTTTAAACTCACATAACTTTGAGAATGTTTCGCTCTTCTTCTACATGAAGAAGATCTAGCATCTAGGAGAATAGTCATAAAAAAAAAAAAACATAATACCTGTGTTTTGTTGTTGAAGCAACCGAGAAAGGTCCACACACGTCTGTGTGAATTCTCTCCAGGATCACCGAAGCACGATTATCCTTCTCATGAAAGGTGGTTTTCACAAACTTACCCGTAGTATATCCCTTGCACTGATATGACTGTGCAAGAGTACCCTTGGGAAGTCCAGTATAAATTTGCTGCAAAATACTCAAGGCGCCATGGTGAAGATGGCCCAATATCCTGTGCGATAATTTTCCCTCATGCGGACTCATCACTTCTTCTGCTTTTCCCATCATTGCAGCGCAACAATCTACCTCTAGCTTGTAGATATTCTTAACTCGAATCCCTATCCTCTTGGTTTGACCCATTTTTTTGTGCCGCAGGAAGGCTTTTCCCTCGCCGAAAACAACGTCATAACCTCTGTCCTCCAACATTGCGACCGAGACCAAGTTCTTCTTCAGACCTGGAACATGCATAACATCTTTCAACATAAATGGTTTACCTAACTCCCTCTCAAAGGTAATGGTTCAAATGCTAGTTGCACTGTATTTACCATCGTCACCCATCTCTATATGCATTTGGATATCCTTCTCCTCCAAGTCACTAAACAACTCCTTGTCTCTCGTCATATGGAATGAAGCACCACTATCAAGATACCACACCGATCCCATTGTGCTTGAAACCAAGCATGCGATCAAAGAGAAATCAAGTTCAAATTTTGAGGCTAAGGCCTCACCCACTGCAACTCCAGCAGCTTTCATGTTCTTCTTTTTCTATGGGCAGTTACTGGCGAGATGCCCATGTTCGTGACAATGAAAAAACTTCACCTTGGACAAATCCAGCTTCCTGCCTTTAGCCTCGGATTTTGGATGGGATTTCTTCCCCTTCCCTTTCCTTGCTTTGGCAGCCAAAGTGAAATTCTCTTCATCGTCATTCTTCGATGAAGAGCCATCCCTGGTGTTATGAAGGTAAATCCTCTCTGCGGACAGAGATGATCCCTCTAGCCCTAGGGTGGGTCCAGTAACAAAAGGACATGCTAAAGTGTTGCTTCCTAGTTAATGAGTGAACAAAAGACATGGTAGATTGACCTACCTTGAATTCAACATTGTCGTCGTTGCAGAAAGAGTAGTGGCCTCTCGCTTCTGCCTTGGCAAGTCACAATCCATTCACTATCATGTTCAGACACCTACACATGGGACAAAGAACAAGAGAAACATATGACAGAATAGTTTCACTCATAACTCTTAGCCAGTAAAAGAGGGCTAAACATATCACATCAAATAAACATCATAACACAATAGTGGAACCAAACAGTAGTCATGTATATAAATGAATAGAAGGAAGAGTACAACCGATGCTTTGACGTCGTAGTTTCCTCCAGCAAGGTCTCAAATGTTCGTCTGGGAATTGGGACGGGATGAAGGCATGGACACAAGCTCTCTTAGAGGTCATCAACTCAAGCTTCCTCAACATAATTCCTTCTTATTCTATCTTCTCTAGTAGCTCAGCTATAGTATGTATAATTCTCCCAGTTCAGCTAGCTAGTACTAAGAGAGATAGCTTCTTTTATAGAGGAAAAGGAAGAGGTTGGGATCCCTACAAAAGTGAGAGGGAGTCCTATCCTTTAGGAGAGTTCCAAGGGAGGTGGAAACTACTAACTAAAGGAAGGAGTCCATGGTTGTTTCAGTTCAACCACTCCCAATGACTCATCCTCGAGGTGGTTGGAATGGAACCTTCGCCTCTATTTTTAAAAAACATTCCATAAACATCTTGGCTTGGGTGTCTAACTGGCATAGAGCGCCAACTGGCATGGGATCAGTGTTAAATTTCCTAGTCGGTGCGAGGGTGTAACTGGCTACTCACGCCAAGGCAAAAATAGGGATTTTTACAGCTCTGCTAAGGGAAATGTCAACAAGAAGAATGTTACTTTCATCAAAATGGATGCAAGGATGGTATTTTCAAGGCATGACACTGCTTATTGGTCATAGAAATGACCCTCCAATGTGCAAGTTGGGGATTGTAGGGACAGTGACAAAATGTTGTGTAATAGATGCCCCCTAAAGCATGAAGTTTGAGGGAGAGGGAGGGATGAAATGCTTTATGAGAACGCATTTGAACCAAACACCGTTGTTGAAAGACCTGCAATTACAAATACAAATGATATCTATGATACATGAATCATGTGGCATGGGCACAACCATCCATAATAGAGTATATAAAAATGGAGATCCGAGGTATGGACTCAGCCATCCAGCAGTAAGGATCAGGGAATAGACTCAGGTATGGTCGCAACCATCCAATCAAAAGAGTCATGCAATAGGTCATAATAATCCACAAAAATCCACAGCCTAGATTTTATTAGACAAAACCCAGGGTCTTGCGCTCCATATCGACCCGAAGAAGTACAATTTAGAGCATGTGAATATATGAGCTGAAGTCAAACATGCAGGAAAATCGTCTGATTACCAGCCAATGATGAAAGTTGTTAACAAACGCGATAGGAACTACTAATGATGACGATGGCCCTCAAGGTGCAAAAGGTACAATCCACAGAATGTGAACAATGATTTTAAGTCGAACATCTGCAGAATCACTCAATCGAAGGCCAATGATGTGAACCTTGCATCGAATGTGAAAAATCTGCCATTGAGGCATGCAGCCTCCAAGGTACCAGAAAGGAGTCTTTAGATAAAATTCTTGGATAATGAGTTGAAGTCGACAGGAAGTGACCTGGTCGAAGGAAGGCCATAATGTTTCCCACATCATCAACATGAGACAGAGTAATAGATGGTTTTCTCCATCACAATAGCTGGCCAAAAATGGTCCATGGAGCCCAAAGAAAAACTTGCCCCTTTATAGAGCAATGCACGGCAAAGAAATGGTAAGAGCATGCAAAGATTGTGTTGAGCAATCAATAAATGCAAAAATAGAATTCTCACCATGTGATGAAAGTAGAATGGTGACAGGATCCATAAATGAGTCCTCCATAGTGGTATGACATACTCCTATGGAGAGGAATGATCCATATGCTACATGAAAATCCTCCTTCTCATGCTTGGATGTCCGAGTCAAGAAGAGCATACCACAGTAACAGATGAATCCATCCACTACTCTATCAGTCTCACCTCCTCCATGTCCACCAAGTGCATCAAATGTAAAGTGATCCTGGGAACACTCTATCAACAAATCCCTGCTCCAAAGTGACAACGTTGTTGGCCCAAGAAAATAGGCTCCTGCCAACTCATAAATCCATTCTTTGACATGCCCAATGTCAAAGACTCCTCCCATAATGTTGCCATCTCCTCCTCCTGCAACATCATGCAAAATGGGAGAGAAAATCTTCCCTTGCTCTCTCTCAATCCTCCAAAGAAACAAAAATCTTTGCTACCTTCTCATACCTTCATCATACAACCCATGTGGTGAAAACATAATGACCATATCATCATAATGCATCCACCCTCCTTGATGCCCCGTGATGCAAGTACCCTGCCAGGTCTCTCCCATCCACATACCCTTGGAAAAAGGATATGTCCCATGATGGCCAAACTCTTTCAAGAGAAGCCAATGCAGCCAAGCCTCCTGCTTCCTGGTGTCATATATTTGCAAGTAGCCTACCAGCTTCTTGCTCTCCATCCACTCCCATTCCTTTCGATGTGAGTTCCTCCCATCATGATCAACCTTGGTATCCTTCCAAAGAAGACTACCCTCCTCCCAAATCAGATTTTTCTTCTTTCATTCCATGGGATACTTAAATACAACTCCTTGGAGATCTCTTAGGAAAGGTCTCACACCAATGATCATCTTGAACCGAAGAGGATCCAAGTGGGTTGAAGGAAAAGCCTTATCACTATTACCTCTTGACAGTGTTGTAACTTTCCTCCATGGTGTTCTGGCTGTCTCATGTCTCAACTCAAGCATGAACATATGTTTCTGCATAAATTTGTTTGGATAAAAGTTCACCCCATCCTCCAAGAATTCACACCCCAACCTCACATGTGGTGTGCATCACATCAGTGGCCCCTTAGGATGATGTTTCATCCCTTCCTTGATCAAGTCAAGGTGGCATAGTGCAGTGCAATCATGTGGTTCCAAATGAGCAATATGCAATGGTATACAATCCTCCATATGATTTGCTGAAACATTAGGAGATGAAAATTTTGGCATACCTTGATGAAATTTAGGAGTATCTTGTATGTCTGCAAGGGCTTCCCCCTCCAATAGGTTGGCTCCTCCAACTGAAGATGTTGAGGACTGCACCCTCATAGCTATGACAACGCTGGTACAAGTATCCTCCACTGGTGGTGAGGGCTTCTTCTCATATGATTTTCCTTCACCAAATTTTCCCATCACCCTTTGAGTAAATTCAGAAAAATAGATCACTCCTTCATGGCCCAAATGGATGAACCACCAAATCTTTGCTTCACCCTCCAGGTGCAGCACTGCAATCTCTACAACCTCCCTTTCTACCACCGAATGTAGTAGGAAAAAGGCATCAAGTCTCCTTGCCCAAAACCTTGATGCAGATGGCCCATACTAAGTAGATAATAGAAAACTATTTCCCTTGATCCTTCCTTGGCTACAAGGTATTCTTTCTTCCTCCAAAAGAATGAACTGAGGAAAATCTAGAGTCTCCTTGAAGGCTCTAGGTTGGGATTTGTACCCAACAAGGTATTCACTTAGAACCATGTGATCCAAGTGTCCTCCATCCTCCGGAAATTTGTCCCTCCTCTCAAAGGGAAAGGATATGTCCCAATTCTCTGGAGCTCTCTGCAACACTGGTCTCTTCTTCTAATCATAAGAAGTGCATGGCTCTTCCTTCTTTTGAAACTCTCTAGGAATTTCACTGCTCCTTTTCTCTTCTTCTTGTTCAACCTCCTCGGAGAGGTTCTTACTGGATATGAAAAGTGATGATATTAAACTCATCCTCTTCATCATTCTAGCCTTTCTCTTTCCTCTATATCACTTGGCTTGAAATCCATAGGCTGAGCCAAAGATCTTGCTTTGATACCACTGTAATATGCCAAAATCGGGACTGCTCAGCAAGCATGCACTAAAACGAATTTCCAAAAATATGTGATATAAAATAATGAAATAAACTCTTGGATCATATATATCAGTCAATATAAAATATAAATCCAATATTAGATCTGAAACAAATCAAAATAGGTGGGTTAAACAGATCTCCCACACCTAGGATTTCCAAAGAGAGCTAAAACCCAAAACACATCAACACAATAAATTTTGCATAAAAGTGACTGCGCAGTCTAAAAGAGGATTGATACAAATAAATGGAAGAGACAAGTAGATCTGGAATTATATTAGACAATATGCTCAGAAAAATGAGATCTAGTCTCCTTGATACAAAAACTAGAGAACCCGGGAAGGGTTTCTAGGAGTTCACCCTAAATACAAATGGTGATTTTCAACAGTATGACTGAATAATTATTGCAACCTAAAGCATAGAAGTATATAAGGCTGTAATAATATAAATATACTGCAGATCAGATCAAATTTCTCCCTCCATGGAAGAATCCACCCTCCAATCATAGGAAAACTCCTCGAAATAGCCACAGAAGACACTGCTACAACTATCCTCCAAAAATAACGCAATTCCTGAGTGGAATAACATTGTAGGTGATGAAAGTATGTTGGCCTACTGCCAATGATCTGATATCAGCCCAAGAACTCTCCAAAATGATCTCCCATAAGAAGGAAACCTCGCTCCTCTGCAAAACCAACTTAGACAGTAGGTTTCTCAACCCTCCCCTGCAACACCCTGCAACTCAGCCCAACCTCCTGCAGAAACTGTGCTGAAAATGTAGACTGAATCTTGGCACCAATTCTAGATATGAGGAATTATGGATCATATCTCTCCTAATAGCTACTCAAAGGGAAGAGAAGGAATTCCTGAACAGGAATCCCCTAGTGCTAAACAACACCGACAATCTCAGCTAAACAGCTAAGAGAGCAAAAGTATAAGAAGACATGAAAATGTAATACATAAGCTAACCTCAAAATGGCTGCCATACTCCTCCTTATAAACTAAGTGAGCCTCCTCACCTTGGGTCCCACTCAATAGGGTTTCCACCTTCACACAAACAATCTCCCTCCAAAACTATGTTGTGCCTTCATTAGAGCCACTCCTCTAAACTGCGTTGTTTGATTTGGTCAACGTTGACCACTTCAACTTGCTTCAACCATTTTCACACCTAAGGTTCTTCAATCCAGCTCACATATAGCTATCTATTCTGAACCACATTCACACTGAGCTCTTTTATTTGTTGATCCACTCCTACATTTATGTTGTTGACTTGGTCAAACTTGGCCTTGTCCACATGCAAAATGTCTCTGTTCACACATGAGAGTGTAAAATCTAGCTAGCATTATGATTAACTTACAAAAAATGAGGGATTTTATCCTTATTTATGAAATTCATGGGTCTCCTTACCCTTTTATTCATCTCCTAAGTGATATGAGCAAAATTTAATATTCCAATTTGCTGCATGCAAATTTTGGAATATTACAATTATGCACAAATTTGATCAATGATAAACATTGTTGATGGTGACTAATTGATGAAAGGTTCTACATTTCTAAAGATATCTGACTGGAAGCCTCAGATCTTGATCTGAGACTGATTACATTATGAAAAACAGTATTCACAGAGCCATACGTAGGTTGGTGTGAAGAAAAGTGCATATGCACACGAGTTCAGTGAAGAGAAGTAGCGTATGCATTTCGAGTTGATGAATGTTCAGGGTTGAGTTTGTATCTGCATATTTATTTATGAAGTCTGGGTTATTTATGAGTTTTGGTTACAGTGGTTGCACTGTTCTGATTGAAGTATTGGGTAAAGTTTGTGGTTGTTGATGTTTATAAAAATTTGTGTTGATGTTGTTTTATCCAGTATGAAAATTTATGAAACGTGGTCTGCAATGATTCTAAGGGTTGAAGCCTTCAGTATGGAAGTATAAGCCTCCTACCAGTAGAATCTGGTGTTTTTTTCAGGGGGTTGAAGCTCCCTTTCAGGAGTGGCTGGTAAATGAGAAGAAAGGGGGTTGTAGCTCCCTTCCAGTAGAAGCTATAAAACGAGAGAAGGTAGTAGCCTTTTGCAGGTAGATGACTGCGTACTGATATGAGTCTGCATTAGTACAATATTGTAAATAGTTTTCCATATAATAAATATTGAAGACACAGAGGAAAACAGTGGTGGTTTTCTCCTGAATTGGGTTTCCACCTTAAATACTGGTGTTCATGTGTGTTTCATTTGTGTGATGATTTATACTGCTGTTACTACACATATTTACTGATTATATAATAGATGCATGACTGATAAAATGAATTAAAGACTGTTCCTAAAAAAAATTTCTAATCTTGTAAACATTATATCAGTATACGCTAGTTTCCTTTAGTATTTGCACGTGTATACGCGAGTTGGTTTCATAAAATCCGTGTATGGAATTCTGTAAAAGAAAAAATTTAAAATATGTTCAGCAAGCTCTAAATACTGAATCAACCCCCCCCCCCCCCCACTCAGTATTTTTCCAACAATTAGTATCGGAGCAGGTACTTCTGAAGAAGCTTAGCCGCTAGAAGGAAGATCAGCCAAGATGAGCAATCAAGATGGGACAATGTCTATCATGCCTCCTCTCTTCAATGAAAACAATTTAATCTTCTAGAAGACAAGGACAAGATCCTATCTTCAGTCTCTTGGAGCAGATGTATGGGCTATAGTTGAAGGAGGTTATCAATATCCAGCCTCAGTTCCAACAGATGCAATGACAAGAAAGAACTATGAAACTAATGCAAAGGAGGTCAATGCATTATTGGGGAGTCTGACTGAATCAAAATTTTTCAAAGTCATGCAGTTAAATACAACAAAGGAGATATGGGACAAAATCATTCTAAGCTATGAAGGTGATAAAAAGGTAAAAAGTGCTAAACTCGAAACCCTCATAATTCAATATGAAAATCTCAGGATGCATAATGAGGAAAGCATTGCCAGTTTCTTTTTACGTCTGGATGATATTGTAAATCGTATGAGAAATTTGGGTGAAACCATAAGTGACACTACTCTGGTAGAAAATGTTTTAAGATCTATAACCTCCAAATTTTAGTCAAAAGTGTCTGTTATTGAAGAGAAGAAGGATCTACAAACTCTTACTATTTTTCAACCTCATGGTATTCTAATTGCTTGTGAAATGAGAAAAGGAGATCCATCTGAAGTCAAAGAAGTTGTCTTTAGAGCTGCTACAAAAGGAAAATAAATACACGAAACAGAAGGATCAGGGTATATTTCAGAAGAAGATGAGGTAAATTTTGTAAAGAAGCTTCAACTTGGCATTGGAAGGTTCAGAGGCAAGCTTCCTTTTAAATGTTTTTCTTGTGGAAGATTTGGTCATTATGCTGCAAAATGTCCTCATAAGGAAATTCATGAAAAAGGAAAGGAAGTAGCAAAAGGAAATAAGAATTGATTTATCAATAGAAAAAGTTATTATGCTCATGAAGATAGTGATGGGTTATCAAATAGTGAAGAAGGAGAATCTGATCAAGATGTTAGACTTCTCATGGCATTTGAAAAAGATTCTAGTGAGGCTAAGGATACCTTTATGGATGACCTAGAAGATAATGATTTTCTTGAAGAAATCAATCAGCTCAAAATATCCATAGAAACTCTAAAGAATCAGCGTGTAGAAAAGGAGAAACACAATGAGAAATTAGAATGTGAAATAGTAAGTCTAAGAAAAGAAATTGAGAAAGTGAAAACTTTGAATCTTAGATTTGCTAAAGTATCTGAAACCTTAGATGAAATTATCAAGGTACAATGTTCTCCTCTTTTAAGGAAAGGTCTTGGATATGTCTGAGAATCCTCTCAGTCTTCAGCACCAAACTATCTAAATGCAGCTACAGCCAGCTGATCCGGATTTTATGCAGGAACGCAACAGAATACAGAAATAACCATGAACATAGAGATGCAGCGGAAATAATGCTTCATTTCATTAATATCAAATAACAGAAATATTCTTACAGTAAAGATGCAGAAAACAAAACAGCTAGGTGGTCGCAGCTAACTTCTATAAAGAGAGATGTGATAATACACTTAAACTGTGTTACAATGAGGCTCGAGGGCCTATTTATTGTTGAGAAACAATGTAGAATCTGAAACGTCCAAAACCTAACCGTAGGAGATGAGGCGCCAAAACTGTGGGCGCCCGTTTGGGTAAATTGGTGGTTCAACTTCCCGGGGGCATAACTTTGGCACCCGATCTCCGTTTGACGCGTTCAATAGCTCGTTAGAAAGATCTATCCGAGGACTTCAATTTTTGAACGAGCAACATCGGTCCATGGACCCATGTTGCTCTTCGTTTTCCCAAAAAATGTCGTTTAGGGCCTCAAAACGGCTCCGGAAGTTCAGGACCCGAAAAACTGCTAAAAATAGTAAGTTTTGTTGCAACTTGAAATTTGAAAGAACTGAAGATGGGGGTTCAAATGGAATAGGTGGGTGGCCACCAATATCCACCTGGATCATTAAGCCCCCAAAACGGCTCCGAGAGTGGAGGACCCGAAAACCTGCTAAAAATAGTAAGTTGTGCTGAATGTGAAAATCTGCAAGAATTTATGGTGCTGGTCCAAATGGAATAGGTGGGTGGCCACCGATATCCACCTGGATCATTCCTCCCTCCTTAGGAAGCAATGGTCCCCATTGCGTTGAGATCCTCCATGAGATGAGGCAAATTTTGTTGAACTGAGTATTAGATGTGTTGAAGATGTCATGGACCTGCGGGTGGACATGCTGGATGCGTTTAGTAAATTTGGTTTCTTTATCAGCCTCATACAGTACATGTTTGGATTCTATATGTGTAGTTGCAGGATGTATGGCAACATCAGGTGGGGGTGCATTGGGAGTCAGATCAATGGAGTGCTTGTCCTGATAGTGTAGAGGAACCTCTATGAGTGAGGAGAAATTGTCATTGTATTCCTCCATGACTTTGTCCATCTGCTGCAGCCGTCAAAGGGAGCCCTGTTTCGAGGTTGTGGCCACACTATTCTTCTTCCCCTGGGAGTGAGTCGTAAGGAAAATGAATTTCCTGGTCTGGGAAACAATCTTACTGCGTTGTTTGGGCTGCAAGATGGCAGATAAGCAAGATGGCCTCCTTGTATCCTCGTAATATGCTATCATCCCAAAGTAATAATAACAAAGACGAGGCCCAGACTCATACGCAGCATGCTCCACAAGTAGTGTTGGCCCAATACACATCAATACATCATGAGGAGCAACATCACACAATACCTCATCCGTGAATGGCTTGATAACACAGGAAGTGACACTGCCGGTTGATGCGGAGATCTCTCCCCTCGGGGTGGAGCCACCATGGTATATGGCCGCAGTGGCTATGGTTGGTAGGCCGAGCCGCTTCACGACGTCTGCTGAAATGAGGTTCTTTTGGCTTCCGCTATCGACGAGAAACTGCACCGGAGAACCCTTCACCCACATCTGCGACTGGAAGAGGCGCTCCCCCTCCTCTGGATCCTCTGGACCCTCCTTCTGGATCTTGGTGGTGGCAACAATGGCACTGGGATCCGCATCAATGATCCGCCTCCCTTTGTCATTGCCTTTGTCTGGTTCTAACTCAGGATCAGAAAATGCATCTGATTCGGGTGCCTTTAGTTCAGCCACCAAAGACTGTTTGGCCCGACACTCGTTTGTGCTGTGAGTGGGGCTGTTATGAAATTCACACCACTTCCCTGTGTCCTTCTTTCGATTTGTGGTGTTGTTCTGAGTCACATTGCTTTGGCCTTGCCCCTTGTTCTTCGATTCGGGGGCACCTTTCGGATTCGCAGATCCAAAGTCTCGCTTCTTCTGCTTAAATTTCTGCTCGATCTTGGCGGCATAGCGATATTCCGTGCCAAGCGATGTAATGTCGAGGAACTCCATTTCCTCCTGAATGTGTTTGTGCAGACAGCCGCGGTACTTGAGCACCAAATGTCTCTCTGAATCTTTAATACCCAGCTTTGTGCGCAGGGTGTGGAACAGATTCGTCAGTTCATGCACATCTTGATCCTTTTGTTTCCGCAGCGTGGTCCATTGGATATATTTTTCCTCATAGCTCCCCACAGGGTAATATTGTTCCTTGATGCCATCTCGGAACGAATTCCAAGTGGGTGTGGTCGAGAACAGAGAGGGTTCCCCTTCGCCCTCTTTCTCACGGTAGGTTTCCCACCAGTCTTTGACATGGGGGGCGGCTTTGAGGAGTGAAAAACCTTTTCTCGGTCGCAGAAGTCATGGACCGAGAAATACCCTTCCAACAAATTTAAATATCTATCTACAACCACCGCACTTATATTTTTCCTTCAAATATAGGAATGTCAAAGTTTACTCGTACTTTAAAAAGGCGCCTCCAGGGCTGCAAGGATGCATATGCCCATAAGTGTGGGTAGTCGCGAAGGATTTTGAGCAAAGTTATCCATCATCACGTCTTTGTTTCTCGAGGGCCTCCCCATAAAGATTTTATGATAGGATCTCCCGTCTCCCTTGCCTCTTCTTTTCTTACATTTCTTCCGCCACAGAGGTCCCCGGTTTGCGAGGCCGATCTGCAAGGGTTCAACGCTATGCAACAGGCTCTCTAATCCCCTACACTCCCACTCATGTATATGCAACAAAAACAAAGAAAGAGCAGACTCCGGGCTCGATACCACTCGATCCGGATTTTACAGAACGCAACAGAATATAGAAATAACCATGAACATAGAGATGCAGTGGAAATAATGCTTCATTTCATTAATATCAAATAACAGAAATATGCTTACAGGCATAATGGAAATAAAATAGCTAGGGTGCTGGTAGCGAATCTCTAAGAAGAGATGTGATGGCTACAGACCTCTGAACTGTGTTACAATGAGGCTCGAGGGCCTATTTATTGTTGAGAAACAATGTAGAATCTGAAACATCCAAAAACCTAACCGTAGGAGATGAGGTGCCAAAACTGTGGGCGCCCGTTTGGGTAAATTGGTGGTTCAACTTCCCGGGGGCATAACTTTGGCACCCGATCTCTGTTTGACGCGCTCAATAGCTCGTTAGAAAGATCTATCCGAGGAATTCAATTTTGAACGAGCAACATCAGTCCATGGACCCATGTTGCTCTCCGTTTTCCCAAAAAATGTCGTTTAGGGCCTCAAAACGGCTCCGGAAGTTCAGGACCCGAAAAACTGCTAAAAATAGTAAGTTTTGTTGCAACTTGAAAATTGAAAGAACTGAAGATAGGGGTTCAAATGGAATAGGTGGGTGGCCACCAATATCCACCTGGATCATTAAGCCCCAAAAACAGCTCCGAGAGTGGAGGACCCGAAAACCTGCTAAAAATAGTAAGTTGTGCTGAATGTGAAAATCTGCAAGAATTGATGGTGCTGGTCCAAATGGAATAGGTGGGTGGCCACCGATATCCACCTGGATCACCAGCCTACAACATTTTGTCCCTCAGCAAGGGAACAAAGAAACTTTACAGGTAATGCATGACCACCTTAATACAAAGAAAAATAACAGAAATATCTTTCAGAGAAATATCAATCAACAGTTAAAAACAAATAGAAGGTTCCATGATCGCAGAAATTTCTTCTTTTATGGACAATGTTTCTCATGTCATAATTTTGGTCATAAAGTTGTTCAATGTGTTGCATACAAAACTATCATGACCAGAGAAGCCATAAAGCAAAGAAATGAGATCGAAATAAAGAAGAATACATATAACAACTTTTCTCCCCTTCAAAATGAAATTGAATGTGTTTATTGCAATAAATTTGGTCATGAAGAATCTCAATGCAGGAGCAACCTTCAGCCAAAAGAGCATATACCTTCAAGTTCCAAGGTATGGAGAAAGATGGACTTATAGGTTGAGAACTGTGGCATAACTTTATTTGCAAAAGGAGAATAAAATAAATGGTACATTGATAGTGGATTCTCAAAACACATGACATGTGATAGGAATAAAATTATTGCATACAATGCTCTAGAAAAAGAAAAGAATGTTACATTTGGAAATGATACTCCTGCTGTCATTAAGGGAAAAGGTTATGTTTTTCTAAAGGAAAAAGTGAAAGCTAACAATGTTATGTGTGTGGATGGATTAAAACATAACTTGTTAAGTGTAATTCAAATGTGTGATCAAGGAACTGAAGTTGTCTTTAGCTCAAAGGAATGTGTGGTACGTGAACTTGACACAGGAAAAACAATAATAAAAGGAACTAGAACACCAAGAAATTTGTATGTATTGAAAATTTGTAAAGAACAATGTTACTTGGGTAAATATTCAGAAAATTGGTTATGGCATAGAAGATTGGGGCATTTGACTTCTCTCAAATCAACAAATCTAGCAAACTCAAATCTGTTCGTATCTTCCCAACATTACTCTGCCCGAAAGTACCATATGCAAATCTTGCCAATTCGGTAAGAAAACCAGAGTTCAATTCAATGCCAAAGAAGGATCAGCAAGTAAGCCTATTGAACTCATTCATACCAACCTATGTGGACCTATGAGGAAAAATTCCCCTGTGGAGAACAATACTATATTATGTTTATTGATGATTTCTCTAGAATGTGTTGGATTGAGTTGCTAAAACACAAAGATGAAGCATTTGAAAATTTTCAGATCTTCACAGCCCTGGTTGAGAATGAATTAGATCTAAAAATAAAATGTCTTATATCTGACCGAGGAGGTGAATATATATCAGATGAATTCTTTGATTTCTGTGAACAACATGGCATAAAAAGACAATTTTCTGTAGCTAGTACCCCACAACAAAATGGCGTAGCAGAAAGAATGAATAGAACAGTTCAACAAATGGCTCGAGCTATGCTTGATGAATCTAGGACACCTAACACTTTTTGGGGAGAAACATCACATACCACTGTAAATATTCTTAACAAGGCACATGTGTAATATCCCAAAATAGGGAATTTATACAACAATAAGAATATTTGAAGATATTCCAAAGTTGAAGCCTCAGAAAATTGAGAACATAGCAATGTAAATCAGCTTATAAGATGTAATAGAACATCTAATCTAGAAAATGAATGATCAACAACAAGAATATGACCTATGCACTCCTTCCAAAGTGGGGAAATGCAGCAATATAGGGCATAAAACAATTGTCTTCATAAAATAATGGTATTTCTATGAGATATGGGACTTGGATCCCTTATAATATATAATATAAAACTCAAAACCAAAATTGGAGCAAAAACAAATGCTTCTAGCCAAGTTAAACAGGTCTCCCCAAACCAATGCAGCTCAAATAAGCCCAAACCCCATGACTTTTCTTAACATAAATTACTAAAGCATAAAAAAACATTATTCTAATGAGGGTTTATGCATAAATTAATGATAAATAGTAGATTTAGAGTGTACAATCATCCAATGGCTGAGAAAAGTGGATATCTCTTCCTTTTTATACAAAATAAGGATAATCCGGCAAGGGTTTCATGAAAGTACAATGTATAAAAGTGCAGATTTGCAGATCTAGATCTAGAAAACACAGTATACTACAGCTCTGTATATATGTTTCTGGAAATTTACAATAAATATAAGGGAGATGATGTACAAGCTTTCCAGGAGAAGGGTTGGCCCTTCTTCCAAGGAATAAGCTCACAAGCAAGGGATCAAACCCTGCTACTGCAACACAGAGAGAAATAATGTAGTTCCCGCAAAGGACTATGCAGTCAATGATGGAGAATTCTTTGTCCACATGCCAAGATGTACAATATGCTCAGAAAATTTCTTAACAAATCTTGCAAAGAGAGGGGAGCTCCCTCCTTAGAAGGATAAGCTGAGAAAGTGGTACTGGAGACTTTCCACTACAACACCCTGCAACAAAGCCCTATTCTCTGCAAAAATAATGTTGTGTATGAAGGAGGATGCTTGGCCTTAAGCCTAAGTGTGGAAAACTGAAGTATAATACTCCTTCTTGAGGCCTCTCAAGAAAGGAGAAGGATTCCTGAACAGGAGATCCTTATGCTAAACAGCACTGCATCTCCGCTAAACAACAAGAGGATGCCAAATAGTCTAAACAGACAAAATCAATAATATCCAAGCTAACCCCAAATGACAGCCATCCTCTTCCTTATAAAATTTGCGAGCCTCCTCACCTTGGGTCCCACCCATTAGGGTTTCCAACTCCACATGAGCAATCTCCCTCCAAAATTACGACGTACCTTCATCAAGGCCACTCCACCATACTGCACTGTTTGGTTTGGTCAAGGTTGACCTCTTCAATCTGCCTCATCCCTTTTCACCCTCAAGTGCCTCCAATATAGCTCTCAAATGTCTGTCTATGCTGATCCTTATTCACACTGAACTAGTTATAGTGCTGGTATCTTCTTCTTCATGCATGCATGTTGACTTAGTCAAACTTGACTTTGTCCTTGTCCATTTGACCCTGTTCACACACACAAGTGTAAAATCCAGCTATTGTGATGATCTCCTTTCACATTATGATGATTTTTATTCATGTTTTTATTATGTATGGGCCTCCTTACCCATTTATCCAACTACTAAGTGAAAAAATAAAAAATTAATATTCCCCTTAGCTGCTTGCTAAAGTAGGAATATTACAGTCCTCCCCTCCCAAATGTTTCTTGTCCTCAAGAAACTGCAAGGATAGAACTGAAAGGCTCCCTCCCAAGGCATGGAGTCTGAAATGTGTTTGGGAAATATCATTCCCATGTAAAAACTCCACCTCCAAGCTATCATCCATACAAGATGAGTCACCCTCCAACATGGAAACTCATGAAAGATCTCCTCCAGCCTTAGCTCCTGCAATGTGGGTGGGTTGAATAACTGATCATGGTAGACAAAATGGCCTACCCCATGCTTTCTTTCTCTCCACTCATAGCAAGTGTAGAGAACATGCTGATATGTGGCTACAATCAGGTTGCCCTCAAGTGGCAAGAAGGGAAATAGATCTCCAAAGATCCTCTCTCCCATATCATGGATCAAGTTGGAACAAATCATCCCATCCAAAATGAATGGCACATCATCACCATTTATCATCCAAATCAGAAATTTTTTAAGGTTACATGATACCAATGGTTTATTAGCTGAATACAGCACAATTTTCCCAACTGCTACTTGAGAATATCATGTGGCAAGTTGTCCTCCAACAAAGTACTAGCTGTGCATGAGTGCTCATCTACTATGTGGTAGTAAACAACAACATATATCAGTTTTACATGATCAAAATAACAAGACAATGTGCCATACATTACTCCTAAAACATCATGATGAGTATGGAGAAATTTCAGCCCATACTCTCTCAATAATAGCCATAGCAAGAAAGACTCTTGCTGCCTTCTTGCATTATCAAAATGTAGATCATGGAGCAATAATACAATGATGGACATGTGGGTTGTCTCATCAACAAAGTACAAACCAGCTCCCTCATATATCATGGGGAAGTTATCCTTCCTCCCAAAACAATGTTCATACATGAAATACATCTCAAACATAAATACATGTGAGCCCATGAGATATATCTCAAACAAAGGAAAATATATGGACATAAGATTTGACATATGATGTCCAAAATCTCTACTTAACAGCCACAACAACCATGCCTTCTTGTTATGCATCCTATCATTGAGACTCAAGGCATGAGATAAATAAATATAAATTTTTGGGTAGTGACCAAACTCACCCAAAAACAACTAGCGTAGCCATGCTCCTTGCTGGCCTGTATCATAGATCTACAAGCGGTTTGGAAACCTCTTGCTCCATACTGCCATCCACTCATCCCAAAGTCGGTGATGGATCTCATTCTGCCATTTCTTGGCATCCTCCCATGGTAGGATACCATGTTCCTCCAACCTTTGAAAAACTTTGCACTTCATGAAATGTTTAAGTGCACCTCCAATGGAATCTCTTGATGAGACCTCCTACTCATGCATGGCCTTCCAAAACCAAAGAGGCCTTGGATCTATTGTAAGTAGAAGTCTCTCTTTGAGTTTTTGCATGCTCATTGAGAGAGTGTCATCTAGAGAGGAGAAAGAGTTTCTCATCTCAGTATGTCTACCCGTTGACATCTCTTCCTCCATGGCTTATTGAATGAATCTGGCATCTGAATGTTCCCATGAGGAATGGGTCCTCATTTCTTCACTGCTGCTCTTGGATAGCACAGTGCAACCTTTCTACTCTAGGTTAGTAGTAAGTGATGATCCTGGGTTAAACAACAATAGGTTTCCACAATATTCTAAAAGACTTGTTGCAATAAGATAAAGTGGAAATACAATCATACCTTGTTGTGCTTTAGGAACACCTTGCAAGGATGAAAGAGTTCTTTCTCCCACTGTGTTGGCTGATCCAACTCCTGATATGGATGGCTTCCCCCTCATGAATGTGACAACGCTGATAAAAGCCTCCTCAAGTGGGGATGAGGATTCCTTCTTATCTGATCTCTCACTGTCAAATCTTTTGATCACCCTTTGAGTGAAATATGCAAAAGTAGATACTCTTACATGAATCACATGGTTGAACCACTAATTTCTTGCCTTACCCTCTAGGTGCAGCGTTGACATCTCCGCAACCTCTTTTTCCACTACTGGATGTAGTAGGAAAAAAGCTTCTAACTTCATCACCCAAATTCTTGTTGCACATATGGGTGATCCATTGAAAGTGGAAAATAGAAACCTATTGCCCTTCACCATCCTATTTTTGCATGGCCTCCTTTCTTCTTTCAGTTGGATGAACTGAGGAAGTTCGAGGGTCTCTTTGAAAGCCCTAGGTTGGCACTTGTACTCTGCCAAATATCCACTCAGGATCTCATGTTCTAAGTGGTCTTCTTGCTCTTCACTTCCTCTGTGAGAATAGGAATTGCATGGGTCTTATTATTTCCCTTGAGACCTTCTAGAGGTCTCACTGTAGTTTTATCCTCCTTGAAACCCTCTTGGAGTTTCAATGCATCTTTCTTCTTTCATCTGTTTGACCTCCTTGGAGAGGCTCTTCTTAGATCCAAAAATTGATGAGAGTAATCTCATCCTCTCCATAATTCTGATCTCCTATTATTCTTATCTTCTGGATTGGACCTAAAATCCATAGGCTGAGCCAAGATGGAAACTTTGATACCACTATAATATCCCAAAATAGGGAATTTATACAACAATAAGAATATATGAAGATATTACAAAGTTTGAGCTTTAGAAAATCATGAACATAGCAATGTAAACCAGATCATAAGATGTAAGAGAACATCTAATCCAATAGACGAATGATCAACAGCAAGAATATGACCTATACACTCCTTCCAAAGTGGGAAAATGCAGCAATATAGGGCATAAAACACTTTTCTTCTGAAAATAAAGCTATTTCTATGAGATATGGGAGTTGTATCCCTTATAATATACAATATACAACTCAGAACCTGAATTGGATTAAAACAAAATGCTTCTAGCTAAGTTAAACAGGTCTCCCCAAACCAATGCAGCTCAAATAAGCCCAAACCCCATGACTTTGCTTAACAAAAATTACTGAAGCATACAAAAAAGTTATTCTAATGAGGGTTTATGTAGAAAATAATGATAAATAGAAGATCTGGAGTGTACAATCATCCAATGGCTAAGAAAAGTGGAGATCTCTTCCTTTTTATACAAAATAAGGATAACCCGGCAAAGGTTTCATGAAAGTACAATGTATAAAAGTGCAGATCTGCAGATCTAGATCTAGAAAATGTAGTATACTGTAGCTCTGTATATATGTAGCTGAAAATGTACAATAAATATAAGGAAGATGATGTAAAAGATTTCCGGGAGAAGGGTTGTCCCTTCCTCCAAGGAATAAGCTCACAAGCAAGGGATCAAACCCAGCTACTGCAACACAGAGAGAAATAACGCAGTTCCTGCAAAGGACTACACAGTCAATTATGGAGAATGCTTTGGCCACATGCCAAGATGTACAATATTCTCAGAAACTTTCTTAATATATCTTGCAAAGAGAGGGGATCTCCCTCCTCAGAAAGATAAGCTGAGAAAGTGGTGTTGGGGACTTTCCACTGCAACTCCCTACAAGGAAGCCATATTCTCTGCAGAAATAACATTGTGGCTAAAGGAGGATGCTTGGCCTCAAGCCTGAGTGTGGAAAACTGAAGTACAATACTCCTTCTTGAGGCCTCTCAAGAAATGAGAAGGATTCCTAAATAGGAGATCCTTGTGCTAAACAGCACTGCGGCTCTGATAAACAGCAAGAGGATGCCAAATAGTCTAAACAGACAAAATCAATAATATCCAAGCTAACCCAAATGGCAGCCGTCCTCTTCCTTATAAACTTTGTGAGCCTCCTCACCTTGGGTCCCACCCATTAGGGTTTCCAAATCCACATGAGCAATCTCCCTCCAAAATTACGTTGTACCTTCATCAAGGCCACTCCTCCATACTGCGTTGTTTGATTTGGTCAAGGTTGACCTCTTCAATCTGCCTCATCCCTTTTCACACTCAAGTGCCTCCATTACAGCTCTCAAATGTCTGTCTATGTTGATCCTTGTTCACACTGAACTAGTTATAGTGCTAGTATCTTCTTCTTCATGCATGCATGTTGACTTAGTCAACCTTGACTTTGTCCTCATCCATTTTCCCCTGTTCACACACACAAGTGTAAAATCCAGCTACTGTGATGATCTCCTTAAACATTATGAAGAGTTTTATTCATGTTTTTATTATGCATGGGCCTCCTTACCCATTTATCCAACAACTAAGTGCAAAAATCAAAAATTAATATTCCCCTTAGCTGCTTGCTAAAGTAGGAATATTACAACATGTTCGTGTGAACAGTGATAAAACTCTATATGAGCTTTGGTATGGTAATCTTCCCACTATAAAGAATTTTAGAGTTTTTGGAAGCAAATTTTTTATTAAGAACAATGATGAAAATCTTGGTAAGTTTGAACCTAGAGCAGATGAAAGAATATTTCTTGGTTACTCTTCTAGAAGTAAATCATATAAATGTTACAATAAAATACTTCGGAATATTTTTGAATGCATTGATGTTGTAATTGATGAGTCTCTCTCAGCTCCAAAAGGGGAAATACCAACAACAAATGAAGATGATGGTGATGCATATCTTCCTGCATCAAATAGCAACAATATAGAAGGTGAACCCAATGAAGCAATAGAAGAAGATCTATCTGAAAAGGCTCCATCCAGGTATGTTCAAAATAATCATCTAGAATCTAAAATTTTTGGAGAAAAGGGATCATGTGTCCAAACAAGAAGAACTATTGTAGGATCTCCTAGTTATCTGGCATTTATATTCACTATAGAACCACATAATTTCAATCAAGCTAGCAAATATGAATGTTGGATTCAAGCCATGAATGAAGAACTTGATCAAATTGAAAATAATCATACTTGGGAATTAGTTCCAAGACCTCATGATAAAAATTTTATTGGAACAAAATGGATATTCAAAAACAAGTTAAATGAAAATGGAGATGTTATTAGAAAGAAAGCCAAACTTGTTTGTAAAGGGTATTCTCAACAAGAAGGTATTGACTTTGAAGAAACATTTGCTCCTATAGCTAGACTTGAAGCCATAAGAATGTTTCTTGCCTTTTCAAGCTTTCAACAATTCAAAGTTTATCAAATGGATGTTAAATCTTCTTTCCTCAATGGTGATCTAGAAGAAGAATTTTATATAGAACAACCAGAAGGATTCATTTTGGGAAATGATTAAAAACTTGTTTATAAACTCAAAAAGGCTTTATATGGTCTCAAACAAGCTCCAAGGGCATGGTACTATCGTCTTGACAAATATCTTCATCAACAAGGTTTTTCAAAGGGATCTACTGATAGCAACTTATACACAAAAATTGAAAATGATAAATTATTTATTGTAGTAGTATATGTTGATGACATCATTTTTGGAAGTAATGAAGAGTCCATGAGTCAGAAATTTGCTTATGTTATGCAACAAGAATTTGAAATGTCTTTACCTGGGGAACTAACATTTTTTCTTGGCCTACAAGTGCAACAAGCAACAAATGGCATATTTTTATCTCAAACAAAATATCTTAGGCAAATTTTGAAGAAGTATGGGATGGAAGACTACAAACCTATAAGTACACCAATGGTAACTGAGTGTAACCTCAGGTCTCATGATGATTCTCCCACGGTGAATCAACCAGAATACAAATCCATGATTGGAATTCTAATTTATCTAATCAGGACAAGACCGGACATTATGCATGTAGTTGGGATAGTTGGACGATTCCAAGCTAATCCAAAAGACTCACACCTTCAGGCTGTAAAAAGAATATTTAAATATCTACAAGGGACTCAAGACTTTGGTCTATGGTACCCAAATAATGTTGATCTCACTCTTCATGCTTACACAGATGTGGATTGGGCTAGAAATGTTGATGATCGAAAAAGCACTAGTGGTGGTGCATTCTATATGGGGCCCTGATTGGTATCTTGGTTTAGCAAGAAATAAAGTTGTATTGCCTTATCTACAACAGAAGCAGAATATGTGGCTGTCGTATCATGTTGCACACAACTACTTTGGATGATGCAAACTTTACAAGACATTCAAATCAAATGTTCACCTCCCATATCCATTATTTGTGATAATACAAGTGCCATTAGTTGACGCAGACCTAAACCTGCAGCCCAGAATCTTCAGAAATTGTTATGCATATAAGCATACATCTCACCTAAAATAAAATACTACCTCTAGCAATTCCCAATTCTCAATCTGGAAGCTTAAAATCCCTCAATCAAATTCTTCCATTCATTTCAAACATCAACATATGGCTATAATAAAATCAATGTACCCATGCTTTAAATCTTAACTCGACCACATATGAATTCAACTCTTCTTAATATTGGATTCCAATACAAAACTCTGTTTTAAATAATATCATGCAAATATTATTATATCTGCCAATTCCACATGTCACAATTAGTTCATCTGCACAAAGGATCAGCCCATTCATTTCATAAACCTTCATACGCTATTGTAAAGCAGATTTGTTTGAAAATATAAGAAGGCAAACCGAAGTCGTTGACCATCACAACAAATCTGAATTCATTAAAGAATTCGAACAACATAGAATTCCACCAAACATATATGATCGCTAAACAAACATATACGATGGTTTATTTTCACAACCATACGCATACCAATGTTGACCACGTATCAACATATTTCAAAACTGTTAATGCCATATCTTGTATTGAATTTCGCTCCATAGCCTCCCGACGCAAAACGTTGTGGCCTGATTCTGCATCAATTCCACATTTCTTCCATTCAACAGCGCTCTGCAACTGAGTATTATGGCACTCTCCATAAGATCAATCCACCAAGTTAAGGTTCTAACACTGATTCTCATCGAGCTTTCGGTTCAATCCCTCTGCTGTATTTACATTCACAATGGACCGCCGACAGCTCCAATCAATCTCTATTTTTCGAATTTTAACTTGCTACCAATCTTCACTTTCGATAAATAATGCAGCGAAAGATCTGTCACAGCAATCGAGCAAGATACTCTTCTCGCTCCGATGCGTTGTAAGATGCTTCACGTTCCGATGTATCCATAGGCGATATCCTGCAATACTCAACTTTCAATCTCCGATCTAATACAACCTCTGCTGTTCCGATCCGATTCAATCGGAATCGGGATCACCACTGTGATGTGTTTCGATGCAATCAAGTCGCAATCGGAGATCAAAGATCTCTGATCCGATTCTATACCAATCGATGATCGGATGTCGGAATAATTGGAAACTACAACTGTTAACTACTATTCAGCGCCGATGCGATTTAATGGAAATAGGAGATTGCTATAATTCAATTTCAAAATCTTTATGATATCTTCAGCCCCGATTTATCTCAAACCAGAGAGGTAGTTTAACTTAAATTCACTTACTGATTCCAATAGCAGTCTAACTCAATTCTGTGTTAACAGCTTGTCCACTTACAGATTTAAACCGCGCCAGTTTTGACTTCAACACGGAAATCTTACCATTTCAATTAAATTAACACGGTCCACAACCATTAAAACGAATACACAGCAAACCAACGCTCTAAAAAAAAGTCTATTTCAAATGAATTTCACACGCACGGGCTCACTACTTCAGATTTTCTTCACATTGATCTTTACAACTAAATTAAAACACTGATCACCATCGCTTCTATCATAACTAAGAAAAATCGACACATAGTCTCCCCGAATTCTCATACGTTGACTTCACACAATATGAAATTTATTCATAAAATAAAATCTCTACTTTTTAACCAACTACTTCCATTATACATAACATACAGTTTTTACATGTTTTCTGAGCTCTCGCTCCATAAAAAAATCCACACATCCATTTGAACTTTCGCTCTAAACCAAAACTTACACCTATCCTAACTAATTCTCCCTATAATGCTTCTCGCTCTCTCCCTTTTTAACACAAAAGAGATTGCATATCTACTCACTTAACCATCTCCTCCATATTTGGAGATCTAAAATATATATTTAGAATTCCTACCTTATCCTATTCTAAAAAAAACTGGATTACTTGGCTTGATCTCCACGCAGGGAGGACCATTTGCCATTTATCCAATTTCAATTCAGAATTAAGCCACTCTTAGCTAATTACATTGAATTGAAATTAATACAAGATTAACAACCAAATCTTCCTTCAAACTTGTATTAGCCACAACATGTGACCATTACATCACATTGCTGGCTAGGTCTGGATGCTCCTGCATCATTAGTATCTCAAAAAATCCTGTTATGCATTCCAAGACCAAGAAAATTCCTATAAAGTATCACTTCCTACTTGAACAAGTGCTTGAACAAAAGGTTAAATTGGAGTATGTTCCCTCCAAAGAACAAGTTGCTGATATATTTACTAAACCTCTATGCTGGGAAGCATTCGAATATCTCAGTCAGAAGCTAGGAGTTGTCTCTGCCTCTCTAATCAAATCTTCTTAATTTCAGAAGATTAAATTCAATACGCGGGTTACATAAAGGAAAATCATGTATATACGTGAGTTCCTATGCATAAAACTACATATAGGTTTTGCTGATAGAAATTCTCTGATTCAACGTTTCAGAATAGCTGTGATAATGTTGGGTAATCTATGTTGTTGTTCCAGTATTCATCTTTCTGTATCATTCTCTGAGATTTTTCTCCTTGATAAAGATGCTTTGATGATTTTCTAGTGAAGGTGTTCAGGATGCACAAGCTAAGGGGGAGCACTTTGTTAGAGAATTAAATATTACAGAGCAATGCAACACATAAAATATGCGGAAAAATACAAGCACACAAAATACATAAAACCAAAGAGAGACAGATATACGTGGTTCACCCAGTTTGGGCTACGTCCACCCCGAACAACCAGTCCTTCCTTTATATTATCCAGCAAAAATGAAGATACAAAACCTACAGCAGATCTGCTGTAATATCCTCTGTTCTCTCTCACAGTCTCCCTCTCTATTTATCGCTCCGAGAATACACACATAATGCACATCCGCAATACAATTCCCTCATAAAAATGAGGGGTTGCCTTCTAGGGAAAAAAACCCTAATCTAAACATAACTTCTACCATCATATCATTTGCCTAATGAACGACCCAGATTGAATAGAAATTAATATCGGGCAGCGTTTCCACCCCTTTTAAGGTATAGGGGTCCAATGTTGTGATACAAATTAAACAAGATAATCAGGCTCCACACCCAACAATCTCCCACTTGGAGACTGATTGTAGCAACTCCACCGCTGCTTCATTTGCTGGACAATGACTTCTCTTTGGACCTGGTTGTTTCTAATCTTCATCGTCATCCTGGAAGACCAATTGAAACTGAGCATGTTCTTAGTTTCTCCCTGGTTACAAATTTTGTTAGCATATCTGCAGGATTCTGGCTAGTGTGTATCTTTTCCAGCTTCAACTCTCCATCTTCCAATACTGACCGTATCAAATGGTACTTGAGATGTATGTGTTTAGTCCTAGAATGAAATGCTAAGTTCTTTTCAAGATGAATAGCACTTTGGCTATCACTGTATAGTGTGCCCATATCCTGCTTCTTGCCCAATTCATCCATAAACCTTTGTAACCAAATCATTTCTTTACTAGCCTCTATAGCAGCAACATACTCGGCTTCCGTTGTTGAAAGTGCAACAACACTTTGGATTTTTGAAACCCAACTAACAGTTGTTCCACCTACAGTAAATACATATCCTGTAGTGCTCCTCCTGTTATCTCTGTCACCTACCATATCTACATCAACATATCCCTGTAGAGCAATGTTTGAACCACCAAAGCATAATGCTTTATTTGTGGTACCTCTCAAATATCTGAGAATCCATTTTACTGCCATCCAATGTTCTTTTCCTGGATTATTCATGTACCTGCTTACAACTCCCACTGCATGTGCAATATCAGGCCTTGTGCAGACCATTGCATACATTAAGCTTCCAACTGCAGATGCATATGGATCTTTAGACATATAATCCATGTATTCTTGAGTCTTTGGGCACATCTCCATACTAAGTTTGAAATGGCTAGCAAAAGGTGTACTAACTGGTTTTGCATTGTGCATATTAAATATTTTCAACACCTTTTCTATGTACTCATTCTGAGACAGTGTTAATTTACGATTTTTCCTGTCTCTAGTTATCCTCATACCAAGGATTTGTTTTGCAGCTCCCAAATCCTTCATTGCAAATGAATTTGCCAATTTTCTTTTGAGCACATTTATTTCCTGCATGTTAGATCCCGCAACAAGCATGTCATCTACATACAATAACAATATAATATAGCTGCCATCATTTTGCCTTTTTAGATAAACACAATGATCAGAGTGACATCTAGTATAACCTTGTTCAGACATAAACTTGTCAAACTTTAGATACCACTGCCTTGGAGCCTGTTTTAAGCCATACAAGCTCTTCTTTAACCTGCACACCAATTTTTCTTTCCCTTTTACCTCATATCCTTCTGGTTGCTGCATGTATATCTCTTCCTCCAAATCTCCATGGAGAAATGCTGTCTTTACATCTAACTGTTCAAGATGTAAATCTTCCGCTACTACAAGACTTAAAATAGTTTTGATTGAATTCATTTTAACAACAGGAGAAAATATTTCATCAAAATCAATACCTTTCTTCTGTGCAAATCCCTTCACCACAAGTCTAGCTTTGTACCTCTGTTTTCCTCCATCTTCTTCCTTCAGCCCGTAAACCCATTTATTCTGCAATGTAGTTTTACCTGCAGGCAACCTGACTAAGTCCCAAGTCTGGTTATGCATTAAGGAGTCCATCTCTTCTTCCATGGCTAGCTCCCACTTCTTCCTTCTTTCAACCTGCATTGCTTCTTCATAACATTCAGGTTCACCAGAATCAGTCAGCAATAAATAATATAATGAAGGAGAGTATCGTTCAGGGGGTCTACTTATCCTAGTAGATCTTCTAACACCACTTTCAGGTGTTTGAGGTGCCTGTTGCTGTTGTGGTGGTTGCTGCTGCTGTGGTTGTTGATTATTATTATTTTCAGGCACCTTTACTTTTAAAGTTATCTCATCAAGAACCATGTATTCCTTGCTTTCTTTTTCCTGTTTCTTTTTCTGCAGCTGATTCTTATACAAGACCTTTTCATTGAATATTACGTCTTTGCTCCTAATGATTTTGTGATTTTCATAATCATATAAGCGATAACCAAAATCATTAGCACCATATCCAATAAAGGTACATTTCTTTGATTTTTCCTCAAGATTTGTTCTATTTTCTTTATTAATATGGAAAAAGGCCTCACAACCAAAAGGCTTTAAAAAAGAGTAGTTTACCTTTTTACCTGTCCATGCTTCCTCTGGAATACCACCATCCAAGGAACTTGAAGGCCCTATGTTTATTAGATAAACATCAGTATCTACAGCATCTGCCCAAAATTGTAAAGGCAATCCCGCATGCAATCTCATGCACCTTGCACGCTCCATGATTGTTTTGTTCATCCTTTCTGACACACCATTTTCTTGTGGTGTTCTTGGAACTGTCTTCTCTCTACGAATTCCATGCTCTGAACAGTACCTATCAAACTCTTTGCCGCAATATTCACCTCCATTGTCTGATCTGAGACACTTCAACTTCTTTCCTGTCTCAATCTCAACCAAAGCTTTCCATTTCTTGAAAGTATCAAATACATCATATTTATTCTTAATACAATAAATCCATGTTTTTCTAGTTGCATCATCAATAAAAGTAACATAATAACGAGAGCCACCGAGAGATGATACCTGAGCAGGTCCCCATACATCCGTATGCACAAGCTCCAATTTTTCGCTCTTCTTTTCTTTCCCAACTCTGAGAAATCTGACTCTCTTTTGTTTTCCATAAATGCAATTTTCACATAAATCCAAATCAACATTCTTCAAACCTGGCAACAAATTTCTTGAGTGAAGAATCTTCATTCCCTTCTCACTCATGTGTCCGAGCCTATGATGCCATAATGCTGCATCTGCTCCTTTGGAAGTTAAAGCATTAACAGAGTTAGAAATACCATTGCATAAGTACAATGTACCAACCTTTTCACCTTTTGCTATTACCAACGCTCCTTTGGTGACCTTCCAAGTTTTATCTGTGAAGGTCGTCACACAACCTTCACCGCCTAACTGCCCTGTTGAAATCAGATTTTTCTTCAGATCTAGAAGATGCCTTACCTCCTTTAGTAGCCATTAGTTTCCATTCTATTGTTTTACAAGAACTTTACCCATTCCAACAATTTTACAGGGTTTATCATCACCCAAACTAACTTGTCCAAAATCTCCTTGAACATAGTCATGAAAATATTTCTTATCAGGTGTGGCATGGAATGAAGCCCCTGAATCTACAACCCAAGAATCAGTAACATTTTCGAAAGAAAGAATCAAAGCATCTTGTAACACATCACCTATCACATTTGCTTCATGATTATTTTCTTGTTGTGTGTCTCCTTCTTTTCCCTTCCGAGATCTACAGTCTTTCTTTAGGTGTCCTTTCTTTCCACAATTCTAGCACACTATCCCCGATCTGGACTTGGATCTGCCCTTCCTTGATTTACTGCGATATCCCGAGCTCTTTCCTCTTTCCATTCTTCTTCCCCTAGACTCTGCACTCAAATCATTACCTGATGTCTCACCGGAGCTTTTCCGTCGCATTTCCTCGCTAAGGATAGCACCAACAACATCATCAAACTTTAAAGTACTAGATCCAGAGACAGAGTTACTAATGGCCATTACCAAACCATTCCAACTCTCTGGCAATGAGCACAAGAATAACAGAGCTCTAACTTCATCATCAAATTTTACCCCTACAGAACTTAACTGACTGGTAACTGTATTAAAATCATTTAAATGGTCTGCAATAGATCTACCTTCCGACATCTTCATATTAAATAGTCGTTTCATAAGAAATACCTTGTTTGAGGCCGAGGGTTTTTCATATAGTTTCGCCAACGTCTGCATCAAACCCTCTGTTGTTGTTTCCTTCGAAATATTGAAGGTGACTGACGCTGCAAGGCACAACCGTACTGTTCCGAGTGCCTTTCTATCAAGAATGTTCCATTCCGCGTCTATCATGGCCGCCGTCTTCTTTGTTTTTTCGCTCAATGGTAGGTATATATCTTTCTGATAAAGATAATCTTCCATATGCATCTTCCACAGCGGGAAGTTTTGGTCGTTAAATTTCTCGACCATAAACTTACCATCTTCTGCCATTTCTCCCACTCGAACCAGGAACCCTTCTTTCCTGCGAGTTTATCAGCCAAATAGACCTTCGGCTCCAATACCAGTTGTTAGAAAATTAAATATTACAGAGCAATGCAACACATAAAATATGCGGAAAAATACAAGCACACAAAATACATAAAACAAGAGAGACACAGATATACGTGGTTCACCCAGTTTTGGCTACGTCCATCCCGAACAGCTAGTCCTTCCTTTATATTATCCAGCAAAAATGAAGAGACAAAACCTACAGCAGATCTGTTGTAATATCCTCTGTTCTCTCTCACAGTCTCCCTCTCTGTTTCTCGTTTTGAGAATACACACATAATGCACATCCGCAATACAATGCCCTCATAAAAGCGAGGGGTTTCCTTCTAGGGAAAAAAACCCTAATCTAAACATAACTTCTACCATCAGATCATTTGCCTAATGAATGGCCCAGATTGACTAGAAATTAATATCGGGCAGCGTTGCTGCCCCTTTTAAGGTACAGGGGTCCAATGTTGTGATACAAAGTAAACAAGATAATCAGGCTCCACACCCAACACACCTGTCTTGTTGAAAAGGATGCATCTTTGGCACTCTGATTGGTTGTTGTGTTATGATATCATGCTTGAGATCCTTTGGTTATAAAAATTCATATCTATAATTTGATGAAAAGGTCATGTTCATACCTATGATGTAAAAATTGTTATATTCAGTCATGTAAGGACTTGTTCAAATTTGTAAACCCACTTGGTTGGGTAGTTAAGTAAAATATGTAATTCCACTTGGTTGGATCATTTATGTATGTATGAGTCCTTGGTGATAGGAAAGGTTATTGAGTCATTTACTTCATTGAAAATAGGTCTGAATATTCAGCATGAACTCAGGGGGAACATGGTCAATTCACAGCACATCAGATCAAAAAAGAAAGAAAAACATTTTTTTGATATTAATCTGCCCTTTGCCCTTGATGTCAAAGGGGGAGAATATTGTGGGTGTTTGTATAAGGTTTATGCTTCATGAATCTATGATCATGGTTTCCATCAAGTCCAAAGGGGGAGATTGTTGGCAATATGTTTCTTATGACCTAATATATTGTAATGTTGTCCTTGATGGCAACTCTCTAACACAGGATGTAGTATATGAATTTCTAGAGAACCTTAGCAGTCTATTAGAAGAATTGAGCAGAAGATTGGATGATTTTGATATTGCAGGAATTATACACGGGTTTGGAAAGGCCAAGTTGCATATGCATGCAGATAAACACGTTCCAAGTCGCGTATGCCTTGTGTGCTCCAAAAGTTTGAAACCAAGGGGCATTACCATGTTACCATGGTATTAGCCCATAGTATTAAGTGCTGAGTTATCTATTTGATTCTGTCCAAATAATACCATAGGCTGTTGTGTGGTTTTGACTCATGGTATTGGTAAAAGTTATATCTATATAAGGAGAAGAAGATCATAGTGCAAGGTGTGCAAGAGTAAGGGTTGTTAATGAATAATTTTCTCTGAGGTATATTTGCATGGGATGAAATATGTTTTAATTGATAGATCTGAACCTATGATGCACCCATGATACAATGATGGTTCAGGATCTTTAGATCTAAAATGACTATGCTCTTGTGTGATCCATTGAAGAGATGATTAGATCTATGACCTGGTGCAAGTTTGTTGAAGTCAAATGAAGAAATCTAGGTAAGTTCTATGGATCTGGTTCATTTTGAAAATTTTACATTTACAAATATATACATTAGTTCGTCTCAGTAAAAGTGTGTATATACACGGGTTCGCTTCAGAAAAATCACGTACGGAAGTTAGGGTTTTCTGAAGCTTATTGCAAAGGTCTTTCTGTTATTCCTACTATTTGTCTGTTGTATGTCAATGAAGTCTTCTTGTAGGTCTGGGTTGTTTGAATATTGTATATGCTGCTAAGTTGATTATGCACAAATCTGATCAATGATAAACATGGTTGATGGTGACTAACTGATGAAGGGTTCTGCATTTATAAAGATATCTAACTGGAAGCCTTAGATCTGGATCTGAGACTGATTAGATTATGAAAAATAGTATTCACATTTTCATATGCAGGTTGGTGTGAAGAAAAGCATGTATGCACGCGAGTTCAGTGAAGCGAAGTAGCGTATGAATTTTGAGTTGATGAATGTTTAGGGTTGAGTTTGTATCTGCGTATTTATTTCTAAAGTCTTGGTTATTTCTGAGTTCTGGCTACAGTGGTCTCACTATTCTAATTGAAGTATTGGGTAAAGTCTATGGTTGTCAATGTTTATAAAAGGTTGTGTTGATGTTGTTTGATCCAATATGAAAATTTATGAAACATGGTCTGCAGTGATTTTGAGGGTTGAAGCCTTCAGTATGGAAGTAGAAGCTTCCTGAAAATAGAAGTTGGTGTTCTATTCAGGGGGTTGAAGCTCCCTTCTGTTGAGAATGTAGAAAGATGATGGATCTTAGTGAAATGAAGTCACCTTCACTAAGTGGGCCCACAGGCAAATTCTGGCGCAAAATCTATTTTTAGACTATGTCTATTTTTAGACATATGGAGCATGGTCCAGGGATTGCAGTATGTTATTCTTGGAGTATTGGTCATGTTGGTAAAAATAGATGGGACTCTATTTTTTTGGACCTATAGGTCGAAGTCTATTTTTAGACTGCCTCTCCTTAAAATAGGGAAGTCAAATATTATTTACCCTTAATAATATTTGGACTATAAACTTCAGTTTACTCTCTTGGAGCACTTCAGTTCGAGCCTTGGAAGTGGCTCATGCATCTGACAGAGGAATCACATGATTCCCAAGGGTTTGATGGCACATGCATGGTTGACTTCAGTTAGGACTTCAGTGGCAGAAGTTTGGTGGAGTTAATGAGACAGCTAGTGGAGTTGTGTTCGGTTTAATTTAGTTGAACTAGTTGAGATTAGCTTAACTAGCTAATCAATCAGTTATGAGTGGAGTGAATTAAATATTATTTAATTCATTATTTAGTAACTCATTATTCAACTCAAGAACACATCAGTTCACTACAGTGCATGATCAGTTCAGTGGAGACCAGTGAAAGAGGTAGATGAAAGGGTGGAGTTAGCTATTAGTGGCGACATCAGTTGTGCATGAGATTTGCACCACACTTGGAGGAATTTCACATGATGATTGTGCTGTCAAGCCAAGGAGATTCGAACCTTGGATCTCTATATAGACATGCCATGATTGCGCAATAGAGGCAAGGCAATTAGTGGTGAGTTTTGAACCAGTAACCTGTTCAAAACTGAGCTAGATTGTGTGTAACTTTATGAGACAGTACTGAGTACTTGTGAGGAGTATTATACTGAGTTTGTTACATGATTTCTCCATTATAATATACAAAATATCTACGGGGTTTTCAGCTATAAGATTTCCCATACATACTGTGTTAATGTGTATGATGATTTGATGTGTTATCGCTTGATTTTATTTTCCGCATGTGTGATGATCTGAGTGGAAGAGATTATGTGTTGCATATAAATTCAAATTGTATGTGATCAGGATAGTCTCGGTGAATAATTGATCATTATTCAGCAAATTTCTACACCTTCCAGGAGTGTCTGGTAAACGAGAAGAAAAGGGGTTGTAGCTTCCTTCCAATAGCATCTAGAAAATGAGAGAAGGTAGTAGCCTTCTATAGGTAGATTTCTGCGTACTAATATGAGTCTGCATCAGTACAATATTGTAAACAATTTTCCATATAATAAATATTGAAGACAGAGATGACAGTAGCGGTGGTTTTCTCCCTAATTGGGTTTCCACCTTAAATACTGGTGTTCATCTGTGTTTCATTTGTGTGATGATTTATACTGTTGTTACTGCACATATTTACTGATTATATAATAGATGCATAACTGATAAACTGAGTTAAAGACTTCTGATTTTTTTTTCTAATCTGTAAACATTATATCAGTATACGTTAGTTTCCTTCAGTATTTTCACGTGTATACATGAGGTGGTTTCATAAAAGCCGTGTATGGAATTATGTGTTACAATATTTTTTGGTCATCTAACCTTTTATCATTAGATGAAACCAAGTACACAATGTAAAACCAATTTTACCCTAAGTAAAATTGCTCTCACTATGTGAAATAACTTAGTAAAACACCTTTATTAAATTGTTTATGGTCTAAACAGGAAACCCCAAAAAGGAAATAATAGACAAATGTACATTTGCTTATATTTCATGGTCATATTTAACCCAAAACAAAGAAATTAATTAAATAAATCATTATTTATTTGATTATTTCCTAGGAATAAGTTATTTAAATCATTATTTAAATAATATTCCTAGTTAAATTTGACTAAATCATTTTTAAATAATTAAATAAACCATTATTTATTTAATTATATTCCCACCATTTCAAATAATAAATAAATCATTTATTTATTTATTATTTATAAATAAAGGAATTGACCCAAGTCAAAATCCTTTTTCCTCCAACAAATATAATAAAATATTCCTAAAAGGTGGTTCTAGAATTTGGTTAATAATATTGTATTCATGCACCAAGTTCTAGACTACCCTAATATTTTGTTATAAATAGAAGGGTTTTCCCATTCATTAGTCACCTTCATTGCATTAGATCACTCTGGATCTACTCTTGGTCACCATTTTCCATTTTGTTTTGTGAACTCCCATTGAGTTCTATGTTTATTTTTCTACACCCATAAGAGAGAGAAATGTTAGATCTGAAACACTAAGGAATTTCAAGAACCCATCCCACTGAGGAGAACTGGAAGACACCTTTCTTGTTTTCCTCTCAGGTGCCCCATTCTTTAATATAATACAAAATTCTTTTAAATACATTCTTCTTGTCTTGTCCGTTGGATTTATGGAGCCATGTTATATTTTATTTGCTTAATGTCTTTTATGCTTAGATCTGAATTTGTGCAGAAAACTTAAAGATATTTGGCAGCCATAATCAATGTTAGGGCTATTTGTTATGCATAGCTAAAGTGGTCTTTTACGACGAAAGATTCATACTAACATTATGTAAAGGAAAAAAGTTAAAATATGTTCAACAAGCTGTAAATAATGATTAACCCCCCCCCCCTCCCCCACCCCCCCCTTCTTAGTATTTTTCCAACAACAACTACTAGAGAGATTTATACTGTGATGGGGCTGAGGATCGTTGTTGGAAGGTCATTTCAAATTAGTCATTGGGTTGTAACCTCTCCTTCTATCATTAATAAACAATACAACTTAATTTTCCCTATATGCATTTGTATTGGCTTTGATTTTCCATATTGCAAGATATTATTTGATGTATATTGTTTATGCTTTACTGATTTAGCTAATTAAATTGAATAGACATCTGTATTATTGCTATCTTCTGTTGTTTTAGTGTTGTTTCTTGCAGGAAGCATTTTGCCTACAAACCGCTTGAATTTGAAGGTACAACGAAAGTGACAGAAGGAGCCATTTAGAAGCGCTTGGATTACAAGCTTAGCTTATAATCCTTTTTGTGTGTCTTCTCTGAGTTAGGAAAGGTATTCATATAGTCTTTAATCTATTGTTCTAGGCTTTCATCTATCTAGGGAAGCGTGTTTTATCTGTAATTCACAATTTTGTCTAACAAATTGGCGACTTCCCTAGGGAGAATTTATCTTAGATCTAGGTGATTTAGCCTCTGATTTTCTTTATTTATCAACCGAGTAGTTGTTATTCACAAAGATAAAAAAAATTCAGATCTTAATTTGAAAAAGAAGTGTGTTAAACAATGGTGTTTTTCCTTATACATTGCGCCCAATGCACTCTTGGACAGGACATAGTGCTTTGCATATCACTGTCTCCCTTCCAGGCTTGCGTTGCAGAGCACTGTCTCCCCTTAGAGACTGCGTTGACTCCTGAAGCCATCTAGATTCCATTGAATTTGTCTTGGAAAGTTGATTCATTTTGTTTTCTACTGTGTTTTGAAAAGTTTGAACCTCATATTGACTAGTGAATCTATCCACTTCTTCCTCCTTTGAAATAAAATTTGTTCAATGTTTGTTTAAAAAAAAATTCTTTATCATTGACAAATTCATTACAAAGTATTTTTATTGTTGCATTAAGTCCATTTTCTTTTGAAATAGGAAATTGTCATAAATTGTCGTAATTTCCTGATAGGAGAAATTGTTGTTGAATTCCTCATTTTTCCTTCAAAAGAGAATTTTTTGTTTATATTCCTCATTTCTTGAAAGTAAAAGGCATTTGATTTTTGTTGATTTAGTGCACTTAGTTTCTTTTCTGCATTCATAACATTAAAGGAGCTAAAAAATAAAAATCTGCATTTGCATGTAGGATTTTTGTGTGTTTTGCAAAAAGGAATAATTTGGAAATTTGCATTTAGTTTGTGTTTTCTGATTTGTTTGCTCACAAATTGTTTTCTCTTTCCCTCTAGTAGCTAGGATTTTCATTGAAAAATTGAAAGTGAAAGATTTCTTATCACTTTTAGTTGCATTTTATGAATTTTCCAATACATCATCGTGGTGAACCTTTGAAAGTGAAATTGTAATCAAGATCAACATAAAATTAATCTCAATTTACCGAACAAAGAATTGGAACCATAACGATAACATTTACAAGGTCTACGCTAGAGACGTGTTTCGGTGTCGTAAAACATAGCAGTTATCTTTAAATTGTCTACGATACATTCCAAGTGTGATACCTCACTCCACGTACGTAAGTACATTGTAGATCGTCCACGTACTTTCGGGTATATCGGGCGGTGTTACAATACGATAAGTATAAAGGGGTGCTCTCATTGTGCAGTTTCACATCAGACAATGCTAATACGGACTTGGGCCTCCATGTACCTTCAGATATATTTGGGAGGACAACTTTTAGGTGTTATCCATCCATAGTGAACCGAGTCGACCACCTTGTAAATTGTGATACACTAAACACAACATTCTAGGAGATTGCATGCCCGTACTTATTGGTTTGCCAGGAGGTATTTTGCAGTTCACAGTTTCATGGTAGACCCTTTTGCCTAGAATTACCCTTTTGTTTTGTTTTTTTTTTTGGTTAAAATAAATCAGTAATCGTGGAAGAAAAATATCCTTTCTTTCGTCGTTCGCGTAGATTAGCATTGAAACCACCTTTACCACTAGAAGTTACTCTTGGTCGGTGAAGGCAACATCACTCTACCGAAACCAGTACTATCAGTACCTCTAGTGAAGCATCATCTTCCCATATAATAGAGTTATCACAAGTTGTTTCTAATCATCCTAGTTCATCTACTCTTGTTGAGATGGAGTCCTCATAGCTACCCGTGGTCACGATCCATCCAATCTATGAGACCATACCTCCCGAACCTGACGTTGTTCAATTGGAAGTTTATCAGGATCCCATTGTGCTTTCAAGGGAAACTGCTATTGGTCAAAATGGACATCATCCCCAGGACCAATAAAATAGGGTCTATCATCCCCTTATATTTCAGTTTCTATATTCTCTAAGTGGAGAAAATCTTGATCCTGAAGTCGAATAACCAAAAGTTGTTCCTGCATTGGTCACTCCAAAATCTATTGTAGTCATTGAGTCTCCCATATCGCGCAGTCAACCACCTGAAATATACTTTTGGCCTGATGGTGAAGTTCTTCCACCTATTTTTATTTTGATTGAAGAAATATCACAAGACGAGACACCTTTAACTCCAACTCATTTTCGGTAGGAGCTTTACCTGTACGAGTATTTTCCTCAATCACCTTCCTCTGATTTTTTTGATTCTGTTTCATTTCGAGTTCTCGTAGATTCTATAGGGTATACACTGGGTCATTTTACCATGGTTGAGATAACATCCCAGACTGAACCATTTATTTCAGCTATGACAACATCTATTGTTGCTTCATCTTCAATGTTTTGTCCATTAAATTCACCCATGTCATCATCTGAAATCCTATCTGGTTCCTCCTTTATGAGTAATGAATGGCTTGATCCTTTATTCAAATCTTCAGTGAAATATCAAGCTGATCCCATCAGTTATTCTCCTTGGTGGCCGGTGAAACCACAGAAATTACCCTCAGAAATTCCAAAATTCAATGAAAACCCTGGAGAAGACCCGTCAACGCATGTTATAACTTATCATTTGTGGTTCTCATCAAAATCCTTAAATGATGACTCCATTAGAATATGTCCTTTCCAGCACACACTCACTATTCCAACTGCACAATGAGGATGGTTCTTTTCTTGTGTCAACCTTGTTAAAAAATGAAACGGATTATGAGGATGGTGCTTTTCATGAGTCAACCTCGTTTAAAAATGAAATAGGTGTTGAGGATAGTTCTTTTTTCTTGTGTCAACCTCGTTAAAAAATGAAACAAGTACCTATGAGGACAGTTATTTTTTGTGTCAACCTCATTTAAAAAATGAAACAAGTGCCTTTGAGGAAAGTTATTTTACTATTTCAACCTCGTTAAAAAATGAAACAGGTCATGAGCATAGTTTTTTTCATGTGTCAAGCTCATTAAAAAATGAAACAAATCCTCCCCTATAATGAATCTTCATTCCATCCAGCTATTAGTTTTCTTATGTGAATGAAAGGAAGCTTGGGGGGCACCTACTCTTGCAGGGGGCATTCGACATGTGCTCTTGCAGGGGGCATTCAAAACATTCTTATTAATTGCACGCAATTAACAACTGAAGTTCGGGGGAAAAATCAGGTTCATAGCTCCAAAATGCAACTGGTAACTTAGGAATGGTAAAAATGAATAGTCATTTAATTGTTTTCAAATCATATTTATTTCTATGACTATGGTTTTATTCTATTTTTATCATGAAACAGGTATTTTTAATCCATTTTATGTTGTTCTGAACGAGCTTTACAACTGATGAACAGATTGGTCGTGTATATTTATTTCAAGAATGATTTGACCACAAAGCATACTTTTTCTCCTTATTTTTCGAGCTTTGTTAAAAACGAAAAAGGATTTGAAGTGCACTTTTATCTCTTTTTCGAGCTTCAATAATAGTGAAAAAGGAACCCCTGTAGTCTTCAGCTCTTTTTCAGACTCCGATAATGTGAAAATATTTCCGAGAACTTGTCTTTTAAAGCTCGTAAAAGTAAATTAATTGATATCTACTTAGTATAAGTTTAACCCTTTTCCGAACTGAGATAGATTATTTACGAAAAAGGAATACCTTGGTTAAACATGAGCAAAGAGGTTGTCTCAGATATTATTTTACACTTTTTCGGGTCTGAGTGACAAATTTAAGAAAAAGTACTTATGGAGTTTTCTTTCGTCCTCTTTTTCAAACTCTCTAAATATGAAAAAGGATCGGGCTATCACTGTTGTGAAGATCGTTAAAACATAAAATAGCAACAGGCTTGTCGATCATGGCAAGAATCGAGTTTAATTCATCACTAGACTCATTAAATTATTAAATAGTGATACTTTATTCGCTCGAAGGGTTGAATTATAGATCAATAAAATGTTATCCTCCTCAAGCTTGTTACAAAATAAAGAGGTACTGGTCGACAAATGACCGGGGAAAATTTGGGAAAAGTGAGAAAAATTTCTTTATGGTAGCAAGTCGCTCTTGAACATGACACTTCCTTCACTCCATGTCCGTGACTATTTGGGTTGGGTAATCATCTTGATGGTTCATTCATACCTATGCTTCATCATACCTTCACTTTGGTTTTGGGTCAATGCTGCCAACTCATCACAGTGTTGTCGATATGTTCAAGAGAAGTCATCCAGTGAATAGATTCATCCTTCTGAAATACTCGCAAACCTTCATTATCATGACCGTCATCCCTGAAAATTGCTATATCAAGTCATACCCTTTTCTCCGAAATCAGTAACTCCCATTTCGCAATAAGGTGACTTCCTGTCGAAAACAAATCAATATCCAGGAAGTTCACTTATAAACATCATATTGTACCATGAGGCTTGTTACAACATCGACAAGATCCTCGCTTCCGGACCTTTGACCGAAAGATTTTATTTGGCGTTCAACATCAAATAATCTATTCATGCCTTATGAAATGTACTGTAGTACCTTGAGGGCGATTTACATTAATGGTGGTTCTCTCATGTTTGTTAACAACTCACATCATTGGCTGGTAATCAAATGATGTCTTTCCATGTTCGATGACAAATCATATATTCGCATGGCTAGACTTGTACCCGAATGATCGAGTGAACGAGATAAGAAGACCTCAGATCTAGTTTCATCCATCCGGGCTGTGATTTCAGGATTGTTGTACACATCATATATACGATGACCTTACATACAGATCGTCATCCAAACATGGGCCTATATCTGTAGGCATGTCTGCATTGGGAAATATTCCAATGTCGACGAATTTCTGAATTATGTACGTTATTAGATTGTTTATGTGTTGAACATGGAAATTCCTACCCTCAGTAATTATGATCAAAGAGGATATATCATGATGTAATGTATTGTAATATTGATGTAGGTGACCACTCCGCTTCATCTCCAGCCCATCACATTGTAAAGCATCTCAATCATATGTTTTTATTATTTTGACCTCATGCTTCAGGGGGAAATTGTTATAGGTAAATTTGGGCATCATTCCCAATGGCTTGGTTAACTAGGAATCATCTCGAATAACAATGACTAAGGTTCTATCATGCCCTATCATTTCAAGTTGCTACATTCCCTAAGGAAAGAACAAGACAAATCAAGCATGACTTTCATCAAGAAAATTTTTATGAGGTTTGAAGTTTATTATATAGCATATGAGACCTCACCAAAATTTCCTCTAAGGGACTAAGTGCATTGCATATGCAGGTAGCCCCATGCAAGGATGCTCTGCAAAGCACTTCCCGACATCTATGGGTGCGTTGGTCACATTGGGAGCAAAATTCTCATTGTTTCGGAATCTCCACTTGGCCAATGCCTTCTAGAAGAGTTCACATGTGTCAAGCTTCGAATCCAAGTGTCCATTTGAAATCTACAAGATTGGGAACATGTATTTACTATTATTGGAAATTAATTGATTTCAAAACAACCTTCAACTCCTCTATAAATTGAGCACAGATCTGAGTGTTTGATAAGGAAGAATTTGAGTAGAGAAATGTTGGTGGATTTTCAATTGAGAGTTAGATTTGTGTAACAACTGCTGGAGAGATTTATATTGTGATGGGGCTGAGGATCATTACTGGAAGGGTCACTTCAAATCAGTCATTGGGTTGTAACCTCTCCTTCTATCATCAATAAGGAATACATCTTACTTTTCCCTATATGCATCTTTATTGGATTTGATTTTCCATATTGCAAGATCTTAGTTGATGTATATTGTTTATGATTTACTGATTTAGCTAAATAACTTGAATAGACATATGTGTTGTTTTAGTGTTATTTCTTGCAAGAAGCATTTTTCCTACAAACCGCTTGAATTTGAAGCTACAACGGAAGCAACAGAAGGAGCCATTTAGAAGTGCTTGGATTAAAATTAAGCTTATAATCCTTTTTGTGTGTCTGCTCTGAGTTATGAAAGGTAGTCGTATAGTCTTTAATCTGTTGTTATAGACTCTCATCTGTCTAGGGAAGCGTGTTTTATCCGTAATTCACAAATTTGTCCAACAAATATCATTAGGTTAAAAATAGTCATGTGTTAAAAAATATTACATCGTCTGCGATCATAGGTCTCAAATAGCTTATGATATAAAGATACTGATACAAAAACAAAATTTCAATATAGATTGATCATCATCTATTAATTATGATGATCATGATAACAGACTCTGGCACGTGCCACCCTGCACAAATATCTCCTGAATGGGCCTGAAACACTAGTCACATGTCTCTGCAACCTGAGAGGAATATCATTTGTCCCTATCTCTGGGACATCAATAGTCAACCTCTCTAGGTTGTGCTCCAACTCTGTAAGAATCTATGCCACATAAATCTGTGGTGGGTCAGCTATAGGCTATGCATCTCATTTATCAAAGCAATGAAGTGTTGCTGGTCATTGGTGAGCCCTGATATTGCACCAAGAGTACTAAAACTCCCATGGTCTACCCTAATTTACTTTATAAAAAAGGGTGGTGAGCCCTGGTATTGCACCAGGAGTGCTGCAACTTTAGGGGATGCCCTACTTTACTTCATCAACTCGGGGTTTGTACAAAATTGGAGGTGACAATGCTATATACACAGCAGGTGCATTTTTTTCATGTCATCCTTTTCCACTTTATGAAAGGGTGCTATTTCTAAGGGTTATCAGTGAAGTCTGTCACACTTCAATGAAACTAAAATAAATTGCAGAAAGGAAATGACAAAAAGAAACTAAATTAATTTGCTGAAAGAAAATGACTGGAAAGAAACTAAACTAAGTTGCAGAAAGGAAACTAATTTAAACCACACTTAACTTGTCCAATCGGCTAGACACACCCTACTTATATTATGCTCTATCTACCATGCTTCTATCCATGACTTAATTCTGATTGAGAAAATGTTGATTTTCATTTTGGAGAAGAAAAGGGGTAAAAGGGGCTGATGGAGGGCTTAACACATGAAATGGGACTTAGAAGTCGAAAGAGGGGGTTTGAAATTTATTATAACACAAAAATGGCTTTGGAGTGGGAATAATTTGAAAAGTGTGATGGTGGAGATGTGATGGAGAAAAACTCATGAAGTACGAAGTGCAACGGGTTAACAGCTGCGAAAAGAAAATGAAAAATGCGAACAAGAAAGAGTTGTGATGTGCGAAATGTGAAATACACTGAGTGACATAATGGTGGGACTAGCGGTGGAGCATGATCGCAATATCACAATTGGCATTTGGAAGTGGTAAGTCTAAAATAAAAAAAAATGAAAAACGTGCAAAGTGCAATTGTGATGGGTGACGTGGCGGTGGGACCGGTGGTGAAACACGATCGAAATATCCCAATCAGCAGATGGGAGCGGTAAGTGTTAATGGAAGGAACTAAACATTGTGATTTGTGATGTACAGTAGTGGTAAGTTTAAGGAGTAAGGATGGAAGATCGAATTCTGATGGTTTTCAAACGTTTTGCGTTAGAAAGGGTAAGGCAACCATGAATGATAAATATTGAAGGAAAGAGGGAAATGGCGTGATGTTCGAAAAGGTTAAGATCTGCAATATGCGATATCTCAATATTGCAATCGGCGAAAGAGCAGTAAGTCTTAAAAAGAACCGAATGAAAACTGTGATTGGCGATGAGCGAAGTATGGTAGTGGGGATTTTGAGGAGGAAAGGCGAAGGCCAACTTCGATGGTTTTTACAATGTTTTTGCATTAAAATGATTAAGGTGACCATAACCAATATAAAAAAATAAATAAGGTAGAAGAATTTTTTAAGTGATTTTAGGGGCAGCAGTTAAAATAAGCGGAAAACGGGAGGGAATGTAGGCATAAAATCAAGGTTTAGAGGCGTAACGCAGAGACGGATAGGGACTTGTAAAATGGAATGAAAGAGCTTAACAATTTCTCTGGGGATTTTTTATGCCTATTCTTGCAAATGACCCTGTTGATTCAGGCACGAAAGAACATAAATCAATGTTTTTGGTTTGTGGGAAGGTTTACGCTCCTCAAGCTCTATTGACAGAGATGAGAAGGAAAGTCTATATCCATAACTTTTAGAGTTTTATCCTCTATTCTACTCCTCACAAGAAAACGAAAAACTACAACAAAAAAACGAAAGTAAATACTAAGTAGCAATGAAACTCTTAGAAGTAGATCTAACTAAATGGCAGAAGCAAAACTAGCTAAATGACAAAAAGGAAAGAATGAAAAAAGTAGAGAAGTTGAGGCACATGGATTGGGCCCTAACCCACGAGCCTAGCTCTCTGAAACTTAAATTAGTCAAACGAAATTAGTCTACTCATTTCATAAAAGAATAACCTCATACATCTCTGAAAGTTTGATCACTGAGTGAAATAATAAAAATCTCAATAGCTTGCAACAAAATTTCAACTAGAATTGACTCACTGACTAACTAACTCCTCTAGCTCTAGCTCTACTCTATTTATTCTACAGGGAATATACCAACCGCTCCCTTGAAAATGGTGTTTGAATCCACTTGACTCCCAGTAAACACAGATCAAGTACTCTCCTCTTTGAGTTGCTTGGTTGCCTCTAGAACTCGAATTGCTGGAGAGAATATTTGAAGTGATTGAGTCCACTTAAATCCAAGTCAACAAAGATTGAGTGCACTCCTCTTGTAGTTGCTTAGCTGCCTCTGAACTCAAATTTATGGAGAGAATATTTCCAGTGATTGAGTCCACTTAACTCCAAGTCTTTATGATAAAATCCTTATAAAAATACTTAATAATTCATGATTTTCTGCACTCAAGCTCATATTAGGCACTCCGAGTATGTTAGCCTTAATCACCACCTATACTAGCATCATAAAACCAAATAATAATAAAAATGAAAGAAATAGAGATCTAAGAAGGAAAAAAGGTGAACACTAACCCATCCAAGTATGTCTAATGATGGAGCTCATCATCACCCCCCTACTGAATGGTTGCTCATCCTTTGAGCAATTAATCCTCCTCCTACATTTCCTTCAAGGCTTTGACAACCCCCCTGATTTCCTGAGGAAGAAGTGTGGGATTTTCTCCAAGGGGGTAAAAACCATTATTCTTTTCTACATTCTCCCATTCTCTATCTTGTGCATCTGTGTCCTTTTCATCATTTAGCCCCAGTAGCAAAGGTGGGCTGAGCTTTAGTCCCAACCAATGGATTTTTTTCGCCTGCATGGCCCTCTTGTATAATTGTGCCCTTTCCAATGCACCCCTTATTATTTTTGGAGTATGGTACTCCATGTTCTTAAGGCTATGAGGGATGTTTTTCCATCACCTCCGGCTGGCCATAATGCACTCATATTCTATTTTCCTAGAAACATCATCAAGGTGGCCTATTACCTATGTTTGAGTCTGAAGGTAGCTTTCAACTAGTGCAGGGTCCCTTTCAATCTCTTGATGGTTAAGGATGACTCCTCTTGGGCTGAACAATTCCAGTTTGATATGTAAGGGTTCTCTATTTCTTCTTCTCATGACCCACCATATCTCTTTTTCTCTAGTGTCCTCATTCATCATCCAAGATACTAAAGCTATCAACTGCATAATCCCCTTTGCAGGATTAGGGTCCAAGGTATCCAGATTTTTTAGCACAAGGTTATGCACATAAAACTCTGCCATATTTTCCTGATCTGCCATGTTAGCTTCCTTGTAGAAATCCATGAATTTCCTACAATCTTGGAAAGGTAGGGATCCATGGGAGGCTAGATTTTTTATTTGAAATAGGAGCCATTTCTCCTTTAGGTACACAACATATGAGTCAGAAGGGAATTTGTGCTGAAGGGCTTCTATGCATAAGTCTTCCAGGGTAGATACTTGTCGTTATTTTTTTTGCAATTTATCCTTCAGTGCTACATTCTCTACATGTGCCTTTTGCAGCTGCTCCTTTAGAAATATTTCATTGATTCTTTCCTCCTCCCAAGGTGATTCTTCAATGATAATCGGGCTCATGGGAGGAGTTTTTGGCTCTCTCTGACTTATCCTCTGACTCTTGTCAGATATTAAATACATAGAGTTCTTTCTTTTTCTCTTTGCGCTCAACGGAGCTAAGGTGGCAACTACCTCTTTGTCTTGAGTGGATGTGGTGTTGTGCTGTGAGTCTGCTTCTTTCTCACTTCCTGCTACCTCTATAACTTCTATTTCCATCTCTTATTTTTTTCCTTGGTCCTTTATCTCTTCCTCCTTTTCTACTGGTTCTTCTTGTTTCTCTTCTGGTTCTTCTTCTGGTTCTTCTTTCTCTGTTGGTTCTTCTTATTCTTCTAGTTCTTCTTTTGGTTCTCCTTTTGGTTCCTATTCTTTTTATTCTGGCTCTTATTCTCTTTATTATCTAGGCACTACGGGCTTGCATCGGTCTCTCTCCCTTTAAAAAATTTCAATTTACTGGTTTGGATGAGACGAGCCCTCTTTATTATTAGATTGCGTAGCTCATTCTGGAGTGATTATGGAACTTGAGTTCATATCTAGTTTTCATTAGAGACTATTGTTTCCTTCTCCCCATTAATTCATGATGGACTGCATGTTTCCTCCCCTCGTTCTCCTCTACCTCACTTAATTTAAATTCTTTTCTTTTGCATACCTAGGTGGTGTGACTTTGTAGTTCTCCCTTTTCATACTTCACAATGATGGCCAAGCTATCTGGCCACCTTTCTGCCCCTTAAAATATAAGTCTACAAATTTAATTATTTCTTGCTATTATGGATGCATAGCGAGGGGTGAGAAGCAATACCTTAGTTTACCAATGTTTTTCGAGGCGTCTGCAGGAGCTAGAATTTGGAGACAAGCCTCTTATATGTTGTGTCCTTCTTTATTTTCCTATTTTCTGAGTGAGATGCTGATATTTCCTTGATGTTCATTTCTACTATAGATGCTACGAGGGGATTCTCCAGGTTCCATGGGTGGCACTCTTGTCTTTCATGGGGTTTGCTTCATGAATGTAGGTTTTAACCCTGAACAGAAATATCTACACACGATTCTTATAACAGAAAATAAACAATAGCAAGAGCATAAAACATAAAACAGATAAACACAGAGATTTTCCCCTGGATCCCAAATCGGGACGACCAGCTTGATTTTTCATTATATTCATTTTAGTGTTACAACACATATATATACATGTCGAAGCATACATAAACCCCAATCCATTTAACCCTGGATTAGAACATAACCGTAGTTCCTTTGACCGGATCTACAAAATACCAGGGGCCGAAAACCATCGAACCCCAAAACCATGGGCGGATCCGCCTATGAGTGGGTCCGCACAAAAAACAAATTTTGGCCGGGGCGCTGCCCCGGACCCCAACGGTGGGGACTGCTTCGCCCCTCGTGACCCCCCAGCTACGCCCGACGCAACATACAGTGCGTGGGGCTAATCGTGGAAAGAATATAACACATACCCAACATTCTCCCACTTGTTGTTTTCTTTCCACAGGGGGCCACAGGAGAGCTTAGTCATTGGGCCAATTCTTCAGCACCCATTGTTTCTCTACACCAAGAGAAATTCTGAGTGCTCACAGACTTCGTCAATGCATCTGCAACATTCTTCAAAGTGTCCACCTTTACCAGCAACACCCTTTTAGCCTCAACCATATCTCTAACAAAGTGATATTGAACATCAATGTGCTTTGTCTTTGAATGATAAGCAGGGTTCTTAGCTAAGAAAATTGCACTTTGGCTATCACAGTCTATCCTTATAGCTTGTTGTACCAACCCCATACTTGAACACAATCTCTGCAACCAAACTGCTTCCTTGCTTGCATGAGTAGCTGCTATGTATTCTGCCTCTGTAGTTGAAAGAGCCACTACAGACTGTCTTTTACTCATCCAACTGACTGCGCCTCCAAATAGGCTAAACACATACCCACTTGTATATCTTCTTTGGTCCAGATCTCCAGCCCAGTCTGCATCAACAAAACCACGAATGTCCAACATTCTTTCCAATCCTAGTCTTCCTTGGTAGCACAAGCCATAATCACTAGTGCCACGTAAATATCTGAAAACCCGCTTCACTACTGTCCAATGCTCCTTCCTTGGGTTTGACATAAACCTGCTCAATACTCCCACTGCATGTGCAATGTCTGGTCTAGTACAGACCATTGCATACATCAGGCTACCCACTGCACTTGCATATGGAACACGGGACATATACTCCTCTTCTGCTTGTGTCTTGGGACACTGTTCAGCAGACAGCTTTACACCTACAGGAATAGGAACATTCACCGGTTTACTATCCTGCATATTGAACCTCTGCAATATAGTCTCGACATACTTCCTATGGTTTAACCAGAGCTTCCTCTTTGCCCGATCTCTCTTAATTTCCATGCCCAAAATATAGTTTGCAGCACCAAGATCCTTCATGTCGAATTTGGAGAGCAGTTGGGTCTTCAAATCTTGGATAATTTCTTTGTCATTTCCAATCAACAACATATCATCCACATACAAGACCAAATAAATAACACGGTCACCAATTAATTTGAAATAAACACAGTGATCCTCCTTGCTCCTAGTGAAGCCAAGTCCCCGTATATAGGTATCAAATTTCTGATACCACATCCTTGGTGACTGTTTTAACCCATACAGAGACTTCTTCAACCTGCATACCAATTCTTTCTTACCCTTCACCATAAAGCCTTCAGGTTGCTTCATGTAGATCTCTTCTTCTAGATCCCCGTGAAGAAATGATGTCTTCACATCCATCTGTTCTATCTCAAAATCAAATGCAGCGGCAACAGATAAAAGTAATCTAATAGAAGTAACTTTGGCAACAGGAGAAAAAATATCACCAAAATCAATTCCCGGCACCTGGGAATAACCTTTCGCTACCAATCGAGCTTTGTATTTCTCCACCTTGCCTTCTACATTCTTCTTCTTCTTAAACACCCATTTGCTCCCAATGGGCTTCCTTCCAGCCGACAACTCCACCAAATCCCATGCCCCATTTTTGTGCAAGGATGCCATTTCATCAACCATGGCCTCCTTCCATAGTTTTCCATCCTATAAATCTACTGCCTCCCTAACAGTTCTGGGTTCATCATCAATTATAGTTAAGGCAAAACCTGAACAGAAAGCAGATGGACTATACCTTTCTGGTTGCCTTCTTTCCCGAACTGATCTTCTCAAAGCTGGAGTTTGTGGCTCTTCATCTTCTGAGTCTTCTTCTATTGTAGAGTATGATTCATCCTCCTTTAGCTCAAACTCTATCTTCTCAGGTTCCTTTGGTAGGACTTCATGTTTAACAACATCTTTCACTTCTCTAAACACCACATCTCGGCTGTACACAACCTTCCTTGTTTCTAGGTTCCAAAGCTTATAACCCTTTAAACCATCCTTATACCCAATAAAGATGCACCTTTCAGATTTATTATCCAACTTGGTCCTTTTCTCCTTTGGAACATGTACATATGCATCACATCCAAATACCCTTAGATGTGAAAAAGAGGGTTTCTTACCAGTCCATACCTCATGTGGAGTCTTATCCTCCAACGCTGATGCAGGTGATCTGTTAACTAAGTAACATGCAGTCTCCACTGCCTCTGCCCAGAATTCTTGTCCCAACCCGGTACCACTGAGCATGCTTCTTGCCTTTTCCATCAGTGTTTTGTTCATTCTTTCTGCAACTCCATTTTGCTGAGGTGTGTATGGAGTAGTCTTCTGCCATGCTATACCACACTTCTTACAGAACTCTTCAAATTCCTTCTTGCAAAACTCCCCACCATTATCTGTCCTCAGCGCCTTTATCTTCTTCTCTGTCTGGTTTTCCACCAGAGCCTTAAATTCTTTAAATTTGTCAAAGACTTCAGATTTCTTCCTCAAGAAATATATCCATGTATTCCTTGAGAAGTCATCTATGAATGAAACATAGTACACAGACTTTACCAGTGATGGAACTGACACAGGCCCAAACACATCACTGTGCACAAGTTCTAATATCTTGTTTTCCCTCTTAGCACCAGAAGGAAAACTCACCCGATTCTGCTTCCCATATACACACTGTTCACAGAAATCGAAATCCAGAGAACAATTAGACATACCTTCTACCATACCATCTCTATGGAGTATCCGAAGGCCCTTCTCTCCAATATGTCCAAGCCTTTGATGCCATAGCATGGTATTTTCTCCAGAGACAGCTAGGCTTTCCGCTCCACTTTCAGGAACCATAGAATTGTTACACCCATCAATAACAGTGCTACCTTGTAGCTTGTACAGAGTTCCAGTCCGAACTCCCCGCATTAATACCAGTGCTCCCGAACCATCTTGCAGGCATCTTTCTCGAACACTGTTTTTACACCTGCATCATCCATCTTGCTTACAGAAATCAGATTTCTGGCCAATGTAGGAATATGCAGAACACCAGGAAGTGTTCTAATCCTTCCACCTTGCAGCTTCAGCTTGACCTTTCCACGTCCGACGATTCCGGCCTTCCTATCATCCCCTAGGAAGACATCACCACCATCATATTTCTCATACTCGCAGAACCACTCCCTATGGGGAGTGAAGTGAAAGGATGCACCTGAGTCAATCAACCATGACTCATGATCTATATGTGTATTTGAAGAAGAAGCCAAATACACATCCCCACCTTCATCCGAGGTGGTTTTTGCCTCTGCAGAAGGAGCATCATCAGATCCCTTTCCTTTCTCGGGAGCTTTAGATCTACAGTCCTTTTTGTAGTGCCCTTCCTTTCCACATTTCCAGCACACCTTTACAAACTTTCCAGGAGATTTAGATCTCCCTCTAGATTTAGATCTCCCACTCGAAACCTTATTCTTGTTTCTGTTCTGGGACCTTTCTCGTACAGATAAGGCATCTCCATTCTGACCCTCCATCTTTATCCGTCTCATTTCCTCCGACAGCAAGGCTGAGACAATGTCATCAAAATTCAAGGTAGTTGTATTGCTACCTATTGCAATAACCAGACTGTCCCACGAGTCTGGTAGAGAGCACAACAAACTGATGCACTTATCTTCATCTGAGATTTTAATATCAACAGACGACAGCTGACTTACCACAGTATTAAAGGCGTTCAGATGCTCTGTCACCGAGTCTCCATCCTTCATCCTCAGGTTATACAGCTTTTTCCGCAGGAACAACTTATTCACCAGAGACTTAGATTGGTACAAAGTCCCAAGTTTTTCCCAAAAATTCTTCGCCGTAGCTTCCCCAGATACATTCAACAATACTGAATCTGACACACACAACCGTATTGTGCTCTTGGCCTTCCGATCCAGTTTCTTCCAGTCTTCATCTGACATTGCCGTTGGTTTAGTACTTGGATCTACCGCGATCCACTGATCTTTATCCACCAGCAGATCCTCCATCTTGAGCTTCCACAACTCAAAACTCCGACCATTAAATTTCTCGATCTCTATATTTCCGCCGCTCGCCATATTCTTTCACCGCAAGAATCGATACCGCAGATCTCCCACTGCACAGGGTCTACCACAGGCCCGAGCAAAAAACCCTCAACAACAAAGGCGTCCCCTTGAAGCCGAAACAGCTCCGATACCAAATGTAGGTTTTAACCACGAACGAAATATCTACAGTTCTTATAACGAAAATAAACATTAGCGAGAGCATAAAACATAAAGCAAATAAATACAGAGATTTTCCCTTGGATCCCAAATCGGGACGACCAGCTTGATTTTTCATTATATTCCTTTTAGTGTTACAACACATATATATACATGCCGAAGCATACATAAACCCCAATCCATTAACCTTGGATTAGAACATAACCGTAGTTCCCTTGACCGGATCTACAAAAATACCAGGGGCCGAAAACCATCGAACCCAAAAACCATGTGCAAAACCATGCACAAAACCATGGGCGGATCCGCCTATGAGTGGGTCCGCACAAAAACAAATTTTGGCCGGGGCGCTGCCCCAGACCCCAACGGTGGGGACTGCTTCGCCCCTCGTGACCCCCCAGCTACGCCCGACGCAACATACAGCGCGTGGGGCTAATCGTGGAAAGAATATAACACATACCCAACAATGAGCTCCTCCCTTGTTTTTCTTGTTGTTCAAGAACATATGTCTGTGTTGTAGGAATTCCCTAATCTATATAGCAGTCTATGTTTTTCTTTCCTTGCTACATTGTGCTCAGGAATGGATGAATGTGGTGCATGGAGGTGATGGAGGAAGTTATAAAAATGAATGGAGTGAATGATGGGATGGATGGTAACATTGAAGAAGGGAAAATAATTTGAATGCTTCCCCATGTTTCCAGAAACCATTAATAACCTACAAAATTGCACACAAAGATGCAAATGTATTTCTTTTCTTTTTCTTTTTTTTTCTTCTTTTTTTCTTTCTTCTTTTTTTTTAAGGAAAGTAGGCTACCTCCATGGAGTTTTTCAACCCACGAACTTGCCTTGGGCACCTCAGAGAGGTTTTCACCCATGGATATTTTTTTTTCACTTTCCTACTCTACTTGAAAAAAACAAAACCTTTTTCAAATATAGGAATAAATCCAATGGGGCCATGTACACATCAAGATGACAGATAAAATCATGTGCACACTTGGAATACAACACTGTTACCGATGAAATAGGTAACCTGACCTCAAAACGGGAACTCTAGCCCAAAAAGTCTCAAAAAACATGAAAAAACACCCCAAAAACAAAAAGTGTGTCTTCCAAAACGCACTTGGTTTTTTTTGAAGGTCAAATTTCAACATTTTATAAAATTATGCTAAAAAAAAAATTGTTTGTTGAAAAAAGGATTGAAAAAACACCCTCAATACAAAACCAGTTGATGCTGGAATAACAAAAAAAAAAATGTTTCATAATTTTGACACTTGTAACAATGGAATTAAAGACAACATATTAGGACATTTTTTAAAATCGTAAATTTATAACATTTTTGATAGATGATGTTAAAGATAAACAAATACATGTTTGAAGGGCTTATCATTTCGAACAATTTTCATCCATGTTGTTAAACATAAAATATCTTGACTCTAAACAACCCCAAAATTATAATTATTGTCGACCATAACATTAAAGATAAAATTTGGTAGCGCATAAAAACCTTAATGACAAGTTGTAAATCTAAAGTTTTTCAATCTTAAGTGTTCAACATACTTGAACAATGAAATTATGGAGAAATTATAATACTTAACAATTTAAAAAAATGAGCAAGTAAATGAAAAAATTATCATTGAACAGAAACAAGAGTAATTTTAATTTTAAAGGATAAAAACTTATCTTTTTTCAAATCTTAGCATAAGACAAATTTAAATGTAATTTCAACCAAAACCTAAAAATCAAGCATCAAAACAAAGTGTTCCCTTTCAATGACGCATATAATTATTAAAAAATTTAAAAGTATCTTATACCAAATGGTAACAATACATAATATCATGGTAATATCACTACATAATCTAAAAATTCAACATTAGTTTCTATTTTCTATTTTACTTATAATTAAAATATCAACATTGGTACATTGAATATAACATAAATTATTTTTGTAATTCATTTTTGCATTGTCGATATTCTAAAGAGATGAATTCTTCATAATTAAAACATATAATCCAACAAACATAGAAATGTCTCATAACTTCATGAAAAATGAGATGGAAGTCAATTTTTTTTATTTCAAGTTACCATGTAAACATCAATTACATAAAAGTGTCTTAGATAGTTATTCAAAATCAACCATAGGTTCTGGCACACCATCATAACCTACATCTTCAGATGAATGGCTCGATGCAGATGAAAATGATCCATATTCTTCTCTTTCATCAACTAGTGTTCCATCTGAGTCAACATGCATGCCCACCATTTCAGAGTTCAAACGTCTCGTAGATCTACGTCTACATTCTGCAGAGTCCCATCTCAACAGTAATTGTTCTGGTAGAAATTTCTTCAAAATATTTATGGTCTGCAACCGAAGAGTTCCTCTCTTTGTCAAATTGAATTCATACACAAGTATGTCAACATCCTCCAATTTTAAGACATCTATGCTGCGACGATTTATATTTGTGCCCTTTCTTTTTCTCTTTCTGCCAATTCTTTTTTCCACTACCATCTCTGGCTTATACACACCATTGAAAGGGTGGGTACTTGTGGCATACCAATGTACATCAATAGCTATAATCTCTTCATTTTCATTAATGACCTTTATAATCTTGGCAATCCAGAATGGATAGCCAAGTGGATCTTCATCTGCTAACACTGCTATCATGCAACCCTCCTTAAGATCCTACACAAAACCCCTGTAAAGGTCTTCCATGGCTTCACGTTGTGCACGTGATCTTTTAGAACCAATATAGATTTCTCTTTCCTCTACCTGTGGGGAATTAATAATAGCTTGAGGCTGTTGTTGTTCAACATTGTGTGTTTCCTGATGTTCATGTTCATTTGGCATATTTTGTGGCCAAAAAAAAGGATTCTTCAAAAGCGTATCCCCATTTATTGATCTTGAAATCATATCACCTTGATTACTGAAAAAAGACTCCCACCAAACTGAATCAGCAACATCGAAGTACTCATATGTATCTGTAATACATCTTTTAATTTCCTCTAGACATTTAGAATAATTTATGTCTCTCTTCTGCCTTCATGCATTATGGAGTTCAGCAACTAACTGTAATAACAATGTCTTTGATGAAAATATTGGACGCTCTAGAATGAACTTCAAAAATGCTAAACCTGATGATGGTCCCCATTCTTCAATAGTTGAATACTTCTTGCCCCATATAAGTGTCATCCCATCAATTTTTTTGATACGAAATTGATGCTAGAAGCTAATGTCATTAAGTTGTTCAATGCATTTCTCCTCACCATGCGATCCAAAAATAAACCTTCGTATGTCAATAGTTTCTTCCAACACATGAAAAACAGGCTCTAGAATGTACAATTTCTTAATACATTCAATTAATGATGGCAGGCTCCCAACACCTTTCCTCCTCAATGTTACTGAAAAAAGATTGAACATTTGATCAATATGACCATGAGTATGCCCAATAAGAAGGAAACCAACCTTTATCTTTTTAAAAATACCCAATTCAACGAGCATGTTTAGATACCCAAAAAGAACTTGATTTTCGTTCTCACGAATTGTGTTGTCTAATTGTAAATACAAAAATTCAGGAAGAATCAAAGACCAATGAGTAGCCACATCATGGATTATAGTTATGGTTAGATTTTCATCATCGTGAATATTTGGAGTTGTGAAGAAAACTCTTGGAAACATCTTCTTATTAAATACCATACAACCAACCAAGTGAAACTGAATGAAATTTTCCTCCTGTAATTTTTTGGCGTGCAGACAAAATGTGGAAGAAGTGTTTTCTTTTGGTCCATACCATCAATTATCAATCCCAGATATTTATTTGGATGATCATAACATTTATTTCAATGTTTATACAACTTTTTCCTTTCACTTGTTTGTTGATTGCGATGGTCTTGAAGTTCTTTAACAATGGAATCTGTACATAAAATAAAAGAAACACATGAATAAATATATTTTCATAGTTGATAAGTATCAAATTTTAAAAAACAATGTTTTGAACATATACCTCTTTCCGCCCCTTGAAATTTATCTCTTTTTGCTTTAAGAGAAGCACATGTGCTGCAAATCCCCATCCTTGTCTTCTTAGGAATACGAACATTGTTGAATTCAGTTTTCCATATCCTTGTAAAATAAGAATATGTAATAAAATTACCAATTCCTTCAATAGCTTCTGCATAATATTTGTATAACATGAATATTTCTCGTCTCGAGAAATTATCTGGAATATGTATTGTGTCTTTATTTGGCATACATTCTCCATGATTTGAAAAGAAGTATTTCATCCATGTCTTAGCAGTATTTGCAAACGGCCCCACCTTCTGTTTATAACGTGCTTTTGAATAATATGTGAGATCCCTTTCCAATCTATCCTGGATTCTTGACAAATGACAATTACCAATTGAATACAACATTTTGAACGCCTTTTTGCAAAGCAATACATTCCCAATATGATAATCATACCCTGCTAGTGTAGATTGCATGCAACCCACTAAATATGAATTTTGCATGCTTTTATTCATTGACATACATGTTTTCCTTTTCTCCAAAACAAATTTGAAAGCCATATTTTTCAAGAAATCCCTTCGACAACATTCACTTGAAATCAAATGAACGACATAACTTCTTGTCGTGAGATATTTTGTCCTCGCCCTTGTATAACTGGAATGATTTGGATTGATATGAAAAGGTCTACTCCTACTCCTAGTTGCAATATTTGCTTGCAACGACTTCGTCATTCCATCATCCTTTGTAAAAGTAGTTTCATCACCATTAGGAGGAATATTATCCCCACTATCATCATCCTCAACATAGTTAAGAAATTCATCAACATCATTGCCTGGAAAATTTTCTTTACCATCATCAGTTGAAGAAAACATTTCACAAGAATCATCGGCACTTTTGTAACCCTGACTCAAAAGAAATTCTTCACCATCTTAACCCATGCTTTCAAATTCTTCCCTGGGAGGATTCAATTCTTCATCACCATGAGTGTCTTTGAAATGGTCAATTGTAGAAAATGAAATATTCAGATCTGTGCCTCTAAAATTATCATTTGCAAGAAACTCTTCATCCTCCCCTTCCTCAGTGGTGCTCTCATAATCCTTGGGATTAGGCATAAGTGGAAGCTTTGAATTTGTATTCACTAGAATTTCTTCATCCTGCCCCTCCCCTTCCTCACTGAAGCTCTCATAATCCTTAGGATTAGGAATATTTGAATGCCTTGAATCTATATTTATTGGAAATTCTTCATCCCCCCCTTCATCAGTGGTTAAATTATAATCGGTATGATTAGGATGAAGTGAAAATTTTAGCTTTAGAAATTCATCCCCATCTTCATTAGTGGTGCTGGCATAATCCTTAGGATTAGGACGAAGTGGATATTTTGACGCTGCAAATTCTTCATTCCACTCTTCCTCAGTGGTGCTGACATAATCCTTAGGATTAGGACGAAGTGCATATTTTGACTCTACAAATTCTTCATTCCCCTCTTCATCTGTGGTGATGACATAATCCTTAGGATTAAGACGAAGTGGAAATTTTGACTCTGGAATTTTTTCATCCCCCTCTTCATCAGTGGTGCTAGCATAATCCTTAGGATTAGGATGGAGTGGATATTTTGACGTTGTAAAATTTTCATTTCCATCTTCATCAGTGGTGCTGGCATAATCCTTAGGATTGGGATGAAGTGGATGTTTTGACTCTGAAACATTATCATTCCCCTCTTCATCAGTGGTGCTCGCATAATCCTTACGATTAGGATGAATTTGATATTTTGACTCTGGAAATTTTACATCCCCCTTTTCATCAGTGGTGCTGGCATACTCCTCAGGATTAGGATAGAGTGGATATTTTGACTCTGCAGATTCTTCATTCCCCTCTTCATTTGTTGTTCTCGCATAATCCTTAGGATTAAGCTGAAGTGGATATTCTTCATCTCCCTCTTCATCAATGGTTTCCTCATAATCCTTGGGATTAGGACGAAGTGAAACTTTTGACTCTGGAAATTCTTCATCATGCCCTTCATCACTGTTGCTTTCATAATCCTTAGGATTAAAAGTAAGTGGTATAACTGGCGCTCGATTTACAGAAATTTCATTTTGCTGCGCCTCATCAATTTTGTTCTCATCATCTTTAGGATTACGACCAAGTCAATCTTTTGAATCTCTATTCATGGTGAATGAACTCCCATTATATTCATCACTCTTAATAGAGTTATTGTGTGATGAAGATGTTGATGTTGTACAAAGACAAACTTCGCTATCAGAAGAAACCATGGCTTTCAACAAGAATAGGTTGAATGATACAAATTCCTCTCCACTTACAATATATAGCTTAAAGACTAAAAATTTCCCTCCAAAAAAATTCACGAAAAAATTTCCCTCGAAAATTTCCCCCCAAAAAATATCACGAAAAAATTTCCCTCCAAAATTTTCATTTCAAATATTTGGTACAAATATTAGTCAAAAAATGTATTTAACATTTTTTTAATAAACTGTTTGTGTTGAAATATATTACCGATATTTATATTCAAAATATCCACAAAATATTTCTATCATGGATGCCTTCCAAACTAAAATAATGTCTTTATTTCAATGATTTAACATTGACTGGATGTAAGTATTAACTATAATATTACTATAATATCTACATGCAAATATTAACTATAATGACTACATGTAAATATTTTAAATTTTAAATTTTAAACTTACGTTATATTCATCTAAAATATATTTCAAAATTTATTAATAAATTGTTGGTCTTCAAATATTTCACCATACTTTTTATTCAAAATATCCACAAAATATTCATTTCATGCATGCCTTCGAAAGTAAAATAATTTTCTTATTTGAATGGTTTAAGATTGACTACATGTAAATATTTACAAAAATAACAACATGTAAATATTAACTATTTAAACTATAATTAACTACATGTAAATATTTTAGATTTTAAAATTTAATCCCATGATTTTAAACATTGAGTACATGTAAATATTAACTATGATAACTAAATGCAAATATTAACTATTTTATCTATAATATTAATTATAATTAATACATGTAAGTATTTCATATTTTAATTTTTAATCTGAGATTATATTTGAATTATTCAACATTCAGTACATGTAAATATTAAATAAAATATTAACTATGATAACTACATGCAGATATTAAGTATTTTAACTATAGTATGAACTATAATAAACTAAATGTAAATATTTTAAATTTGAAATTTTAATCCCACATTCGATAAACAATAAACCAATCAGAAAATATTCGCTATATAATAAAAATGATTTTTTCTATTCATCACTTCACATCAATTTTTCTCGTATTTTTTAGAGCAAATTTCTGGAGGTGTTGCGTTGGCATTGGTAACTTCGTGGAGGCATTGCATTGGCATTGGAGGCATTGTGCTGCTATTGGTAATTTTGTGGAGGTTTTGCATTGGCATTTGTAACTTCGTGAAGGCATTGCATTAGCATTGGAGGTGTTGTGTTGCTATTTGTAATTTTGTGGAGGCATGTTGGCATTGGTTACAACAGTTTTTTGCATTTCAAAGGTTATTTTTTCTTCTATTCTGTCAATTTAAAGATGATTTTGGGGAAAATATGTTTTTCTATAGTTTTTTGTGTCCAAAAACTAATTTTTTAAGGTTTTTAGGTTCAAAAACCATAAATTTTTTATATTTTTTTAGTGAATAAAACGCAAAAAGAACTAAATTTTCTAGGGTTTTAAGGACAAAAATTTAGAATTTTTTTCTTTTTTAAGACTTATAGGTTCATCTAGACAGAAAAATCCATAAAACGACCATACACAAAAAAAATAGTAATATTATAACATTTTTTATTTGTTTTTTTATCATAAATATATCAATAGTTTCATTATTTAAAATGTTTTTTTGTTTTGTTTTTGTTTGAGAATTTTTTGATTTTATATTCTATTCTTTTTTCTTTTTTTTTTAATTTTAAATCTTCATTTTTTTTCCTTCATTGTTTTGTTATACATACATACATACATACATACATACATACACACACACAGATATATATATATATATATATATATATATATATATATATATATTAATTGTATTGTTATATAGTTTTTTTTTTTAATTTATTGTATTGTTATATTAAAACAAATGTTTATTTATTTATTTATTATATTGTATTGTTTTTTTTTTTTAATTATATAATGTTTAAAAACAAAACATAACTGTTATTTAATAAATTGTTTTCTTTTTTTAATATATTTGTTATATTTTGATATTTTTAACAATTTGTTTTATTAAATAATGTTATAATAATTATTTATTAATTATGTTATATATAAAAAAAAATTTAAAAACAAATTAAAAATAAAAAAATTTAAAAACAAATTTAAAAAAAAAATAAAAAATAAAAAATAAATAAAAACAAAATATGCATTGGCCGTAGACGCAGATCGTGCCAGCGGGCGGCGCCATGGGGGCTGCCCATCCGGCCCCAGGGACCCCGCTGGGCGAGCAGGCTGATTCCGGGAATCGACCCGCCTGCCCAGCGGGGGGCCTAGGGCCGGCTGGGCATCCCCAGTGGCACCGCCTGCCGACCTCCTGTGCCCCGTGGGCACGATCTTCGTCTACGGCCACATCTTTGTTTTTATTTATTTATTTATTTTTTTAAGTTTGTTTTTTTATTTTTTAATTTTTATTTTTATTTTTATTTTATTTTTTTTTAATTTTTTTTTAATTTTTAATTTGTTTTAATAAAACAATAAAAAATTAATAAAAACATTGTTATATATAAAAATAATAGAAAAATTGTTATATAATATAATAAAAACATTGTTATATAATAATCGTTAAAAATATCAAAATATAACAAATATAATTTAAAAAAAAATATATATTATATAACAATTATGTTTTGTTTTTAAACATTATATAATTAAAGAAAAAAAAATACAATATAATAAATAAATAAATAAATAAACATTTGTTTTAATATAACAATACAATAAATTAAAAAAAAAAAACTATATAGCAATACAATTAAAAAAATAAAAAAAATATAATATTATAATATTTGTTTTTAACATTTAAATATTTAAATTTCTTTTTATTTTTTATTTTTTATTTTTAAATTGAAGTATTAAAACAACATTATAAAAAATTTAATTTTTTCTTCTATTTTGTTTAATTGCTTTTATTTTATTTTGTTTATTTTTATTTAATTACTATGTAATGTGAAATAGAAATTTGTAATTTTCAAATATATTAAAAGATTATATAAATTTATAAACTTTTATATTAATTTTTTATAATTTTAAGTTTATAATTTTTTATTTAATTGCTATGTAAAGTAAAATAAAATTTTCTTTTATTTTTATTCAATTGCTATGTAATGTAAAATTAAATTTTAAAATTTTAAAATATATTAAAGGATTATAAGTTTTTTTAATAAAATCATTGCCAAAAAAAAAAAAAAAATTAATTTTAACATTTGTTATAAATAGTTAATAATTTTTTTGTTTTTTTTTTAAATATTAAACAAAAACTGAAGTTTGAAAATAATAGTTTATTTTTTAAAAATTGTTTTATACAATTTAAACACATTTTTAATTTTTTTATAAAATGTATTCAAAACATATTATATAGATATATATACATATGATTTATAATATTTTGTTTTTAAATGAAAATTTTTATAGTTAATTTTACTGCTTTAATTTCAAGCTATTTAGTTTTAGAAATAAATTTTGTTTATTAAATTTATTTTATCCGCAATATTTTTCCATTAACATATATATATATATATATATCAGGAAAATGGCATCAAAAAAGATTTCTGTGAATGTTTTTACACCTAGGGCAGCAGCTCCCAAATCTACAGCTGCAGCTCGACGCACTATGGATACAACTCCCAAATCTAAAGTTGCAGTTGGACGCACTATGGACACTGTTGGACGCAATAAGGACATTGTTGCACACACTAATAAAAGTCAAGCAAGTGGGGCACCAGGTTCATTAAAGCTTATTTCTGATTGGAAGAACATCGAGGAAATAGATAAAACCGATTTCTCATGGTATCTTGAAGACAGTGAAACGGAGGTTGATATACACATCTATCTGATTTGTGGTATGATTGAATTAAATGAGCCATATGATGTGATGGGCAGAGTACGAGACATATGTATGGTCCCGAATACAAACACTATTTATGTTCTTGCAAGGAAGGCTCGGAAACGTGAAAAGGTTAGATATCATCTATCAATCGTCAAGTATGACACAGATGAAATATCTTCAAAATTTTCTGAAGAAATATCAAGCAACATTGCAAATAACGTTGTAAATATGCTTATTTTTATTTCCTCTATGCATTATCGTAAGGATGATTCAATTTTTTATAAATTATTGATCATTGACATGTTTTATTTTGTTTCATAGGATTTTGTTCCGAGTCTTTCAAACATGTTTGAAGGTATTTATATGTTGGTGCCAAATGTTATGGATGTGATCAACACTTTCCACAAAGACAAAACAGAGGAAAGGAGATTGAAGCAAAGAGTAATAGCTCATGACACTACAACAGTACAAAGAGGGGATCAACCAAGAGTCACTAAGGTGGGTCAATCTAGTAAACTTAAACATGTTTCTTTTGAAGGTGTCAAAGATGAAACATAAAATTATGATAGAATTAGTGAGGAGGAGATTAGAACTGTTGTGCAAAAGGGAAAACAGATCAGACACCAAAAAGAAAAATTGCCAAAGATGTCTCTCTTTTACCTCATGAAGGAGAGCTTGTTTATAAAAAAATTGATATGTTATCCAATAAGACTAGGAAATCAAATATTGGTGAACCTGTAAAGGTCATGAGCAGCAGTGAAGAACAAACTGAAAGCTCTCACGGAAGCAGAGAAATCATAACACCAGGTGTTGAGTTAGAGGATGGAATTATTAAAACAAAACAAAATGCTATTCGACAAGAGTTGAGGAAGAATAAATTAATTCTTGGTGGCCAAACATTTGAGCTTAATGTTAACCAATTTTATGGCCCATATGAAGGACAATCTCAATATAAAATTAGAAAGGCCCATCACCTACATGTACATAATCTGAAAACATTGTTCAGGTTCAATCCATATGCGCATGTGGTGGATTATGTGGTTCTTGTCGATCCATGTCAGGTTCCCAACAAACAAGCATTTGAGACGACAAAATGTTTTGATTATAAATATTATGTAATTGGAGGTAACCATTCGATAGAGGCTAAGAGACAATTGATTGCAGAATATCCCAATAACTATCTTTTTCAAATAGTGAAATGCATCATTTACGCTGGCTTAACAGAAATAGAATCAAAGTTATTGGCATGGGATCATAATGCAGATAATGAGTATAGAATGAAAATGACTTTCATCCAAAGGGTCAGATTTATTCATAATGAATTCATAGAAAAATGTGGTGGGGATAATACACAAGTTAGTGTAGCATTTCGAAAGGAATGTTTAATGGAAATAGGTTATCAAATTGATGAAAAAAAGCAAAAGATGGAAAATTGAATACAAATTTCTTTAGAGTCACAGATAACATTTTTCAGTTGGCATTTAGAACTGGGGAGGTATGGGATTTGATTGATGAGATTTTTGATCGGTGGGAGAATATTTCCATAAAAAATCAGAAGGTTAGAAAGAGTAAACCCATAATATGTACCAACAGTAAGGGGGGTCCTGAAATGAAGCAGCTTCTAGAGGATATGACTATCACACCTTGGAGAACAATTCAAGGTGTGAAGGATGATAAATTAGTCAAATCAGTATTAGCCCGTGTGAAGTCGAGTGAATTATCAATGGAAGAAATGTGTGCAGAATTTCAAAAGTAAGTTTCTTGAATTATTTCTTATTTTTCTTTCATTATAATTTTCTTTTAAATAAAACATAATGATGTTGATATAATTTGTTATACATGTCAGCATATTAACGCTTTTAACTTGATTTATTCAGTTAGAATTTTTTATGAAAATACAAGAACACATGGTTAAAATGTTGAATGAAGACAGTTGGGATGATATTGTATGCAACTACCCAGAAGCAAGTTCTACATCAACAATAAAAGAGTTTTATATTGCATTCAATAAGGTATGTTGATTTATAAATTCATTTTATTCATATTTAAACTATTTTTATTTTATTACTTATATATATATATATATATATATATATATATATATATATGTCATTAAAGATGTCAAAGAAGGATGGAAATGGAGTACCACATACTTTCAAAAGCTTTATTGAAAAAATTAAGATGGAGAACATGAGAAGGAAGCGTCTTATGAATGTTGAACTTGATCCTAATCTTAATCATTACATTTGGAATGGGATCGACAGTGTCCAATATCAAATAATACAAGGTGACTGTGAAGACATTGCATCACTAATACCTAAAAGGGAATATGGCCTAGTTATTGCAGATATTCCTCATGGTTTCAATTTTCTAGACATTGAATATGATAGAGAACCATATACTTATCAAGCTTTTAGTAAAGTGGTTACGGGTTTTCAAGAAGTGACAACATAACCACTTTGGCGATTTGTGACATTTCATTCAAACACACAGTTTCTAATGTTATTACCAAGCTTCAAGGGTAAAACAAACTCAAGGATGCAACTTACATGGTAAGATTTTGAAATTGTATGTTTGATTCCTCCTAAATTTTTTTATTCATGTAAAATTTTAATTGAAATTTTACTATGTTATGTTACAGGAAAAAGTCAAATATTGTTTCTTCCAAAGATCAACCTATTATAAATGATTGTGAGTTCATCCATGTTGAATGTTGGACAAAAGATGATAGCTATAAGAATATTATTATGAATCGAGTAGATGGGAAGAGTCATAGTCAAGTATTGGTTTATGATGTAGTTGTAAGAAAATTAACATATGAGGATAAAGATGCAAAAGGAGATATAGTTAGCATTTATCAAAAACCACAAGCATTGATTAACTATCTTATAGATCTATGTTCAAATGAAGGAGAATGGGTTTTGGATTTATTCTCAGGTTTAGGTAAGTTTTATTATCCAAATTTACATTTAAATATTGTCTTTTTTACTTTTTATGTCTCCATACTAATTTTTTTACTTATTTTTTTTGTGCTTGATGATTAGGTACAACACTAGCATGTTGCCTACTAAAAGGAATAAATTGCATTTCCATTGAGAAAGACCTAATTCAATGCAAATTTATTCAACAAAGAATTAACACTCTTAAATTCCTTCCATATGCGAAGCAAGAAGTTAGTTTGAGGAAAAGAGATTTTAATGAATCACGTGTGGAAAAAAAAGCAAAGAAACCTCAACCACCATTATATGGAATGATTGGAAAGGGAAACTTTGGAAGATTTATTGACATGAAAGATCCATTAGAAGACGACAATGATCAAAATGAAGAAGAAAATGTTGTGGAAGAAGCCATCAATGTTGTTCTAGATGATGTTGAAGATGAATTAGTTGATATTGTTGATGATGTTTAAGTTATGCTTGCAAACAAAGCTTATTTTCGAGAACTATTAATCAATTTTACTTGTAATGTTTAGACTTTGATATTTTATGAGAATAACCCTTTTTTTTGCAAAAAACATGTGATTGCTATTATTTTTTGACATAAAATTCAATAAAAATGTTATTTTCTTAAGTTTTTTTGTTAAGATTCTCCCAAAAAAATAGTTTATTTAACATGTTTTTTCCAACAAAAAGTCTGTAAAAGTGTATTTTTTTGCATTGTATTTATATTGAAAATTTGTATTTTTTTGTCATATGGTTCAAAATATTGGTTTTTTAGCAACAATTTTTTGATGTGCATTGAAAAATTATTTAACAATACATAAACATGTATAAAATATAAACTTTAGAATATTGACCCTTTTTCCATCTTTTATCTATGTGAAAAAGTGAAGATATCATTACAAGTTTTTATTTTTTTTAAAAATATTTTTTTTATTTTTAAAACACAAGTACATAAATGCACTTAAAAATTAACATCTCACAGAAGAAGAAGACATTAGAAAATCTATAGTGTCAAAATCAATCCTATAAAAAAGCGTTGGTGATGATACACCACCACTATTCAAAATCGACATAAAAAACATCACATAAAAAAATTAAAAAAAAACAAAACAAAATGAAAAAAACTTAAAGTGCCAAAAACATGCTCAATTTTTTTTTTCTTGATTTTGCATCGCCACTTTTTCAAAATCAGGTGTTTTTCTTGATACATCAAAAAGTAGGTAACAATGAGGTTACCTATTTCATCGGTAACATTGTTATACATGCTTTCAAATGTACCTGAATATGAGAGATAAATTTCTTTGACTGGGATTGTTTCAAGTACTGTTGGAGAAGAGTGTGTTGCTACAACTTAATGACTCTTTAGAACCATATGTCAATATAGTTGTGATGCCCCTAGTTCATTTGCTGAGTTGGATCACCTTGGATGTCCTCTTCTACTATGGCAGTCAAATATTCCTCTTTTTGTTGATTGTTCTCTTGAACACATGGAGGAAATGCTGGTAAACATGAGGGAAATTTCTCAACATCTGATTCTGATTTATTCTCTTCATCAAGTGTAGCCCTCGATATTTTGATCTCCTCATTTAGATCTTCTTCTTCTTGATTTTATCCTTCAATGACATTAAGAAAATCGCTTCTTTGCAATACCTTTCTTGAACTAAGATGCAAACCATTTAGATCAAGAGGATATGTTTGGTAGTGTTGTACCTCAGCATTTTAAGTGAACTGAGATACTTCATTGTATGGGTTTCGAAATGGTGGTATAGGTAGTTGAGTGGGGGTGGATATATGAGATGGATGTGGTTGAGGCTGTGGTTGGGGTGGAGGTGGATGATATGGATAGCATGGAGTCGGGCATGGAGGATATTGAGGGAAATATTGAGGATGTTGAGGATTTTCCCAATAAGGACCTTCCAACCATGTTGCCAAGATTGGTTTTGGGGTTGAGATGGTCAAGGTTTCCAAGGAGGGATTTTGTCCCAATTAGTTTGAGATGGATGTGAATAAGCTTGAAATTGTGAAGTGGGTCCTTGCATCATATCAAGTTTACCAGGTTGCTAGGGTCTCCTTGGAGCTACATAACATAGCTTCTTTCATGATTTCCTTGCTCCATTGTCTTCCTGGTAAACTTCTTTAAACCTGGGGAATGATGAACAACATTTAGTAGCATATGATTCTGCATGGATAAAAAAAATATCAACATCTTATTTTTGCTCATTTTTCATTCTTATCATTTCTAATTTTTCACTTAGATTTCTAATAATTTATGTTTTAAAGTTGTCAAGCAAATTTCCAAGTTCATCTTGCCTTACCAATGTTGATGTTGACTTACTCTTTCCATTCCTCTTGATATGCGCTTGCATGTTTCGCAAATTTCTTCAAATGACAATTGATATACATCTCCTTTACTCATGAGATTAAGGATATCAATCCACTCATCCCTAATTGTTCTAAGTAAGAGGGTTTTTAGCGTGTCAAATCCTAAATGATGCAATTTTTACCTCTTAAAATTATACATGAACCTCTCTATTAGATCCTCAAGGCTCTCATATTCTTCTTGGTTCATTCCAAAAATTTATTCTCTAAGGTCACAATCTTTGTATTTTTCTAGAAATATACTTTTCATATCATTCCATGATCTTATTGAATTATTACCTAGTGTTACACAGTAATTTGTCACCGTCCCTGCCATTCCCCATCCCGCACATTGGAGTGCTCATTCCGTGACCTGTGAGCAGAGACAAGACTTGAAAATACTTTCATGACATCCCTCTGAACATGAGCTTTCATTGCCCTGAAGACATCTCTTTGCAAAAAACCCTAAAAACACCTCTTTTTTCATTGGCGTGGGCAGCCAGTTCAGTACCCGCGCCAATGGGGGAAATCCTTCAAAGAGGGTGCGCCAATTGGCGCTCTGTCCCAGAGTCGCACTCGCACCAGCCAATTTAAGGAGTGTTTTTTAAAAATAAATGGCAGAATTTTTGTCCTAACAAATTCCTGGACTGCTATCTATCTTGAGTTGGGAGGTTTGGCTACGAATTTCCATATAGAGGAAGTGGTTTGCCACCTCTCATGGAAGCTTCCTTGATGATAGGGCCAATCCCATGATTATAGGGATCCCAACTCCCCTTCCTCCATCTATAAAAACTTGTTCATCTCCATTGCAAGCTAGTCTTCAAGTTCCCAAAATTCCCAAGAGCCTTATGCTGCAAGAGCCTTGATTATTACCCTAAGGCCAAACTCAAGCAAGGAGACTATTGTCAAGATCCGAAGAGAGAGGTTTGTCCAATCCTTGACAGGCTTTTTGAGACATGTTCTGCTGGCTACCCTCCGAAGGAGAATTCAGCGTCAGAACTATGGTTGTATTCTTCCTTTGATTGATTAATAATAAATGACTATTGATTATGGTTCCACTCTTGTTGTTGTTTATGATGATGAGTTATGTCCTTTCTGACTGACATATAGTTGCATCTACTGGATTTTACACTTGTGTTTGTTTTGTTTCTCGCATGTGCAGGTGTCCATCATGAAGATCGTGGGGATCGTGATCTGCTAGGGCTAAGGAACGGGAGTGCTACCTCTTCTACAAGCAATAGCGTTGGACTCCAGGTAAGCCTTCATCGCTAGTTGCTTTATTTGCAATTAGGAACCTGCGCTATAGCATGAATGATTGTTGCTAGACCCGGTCTGGGCTAATAGGGATCGCCTCTATCCGTAGAGGGGATTTACCTCCACAACAAATTGGCGACTCCACTGGGGATCGTTAGCTTGTTGTCGTTCGTTTTATAAGCTATAGATGGAGCCTGAAGTTGGCCAGATAGCCTTCGAAACGCTTTTGCTCTGTAATTGCGAAGTAGATCAAAGCTGCTTCAATCAATCTCCGGTTTAGTTTGTAAACTGAACACTTGGAGCACTGTCTTGTCTTTTCGGTTGATTCTTGATTCTTCTTTCTTGATCAGCTCTTTTGGGCTGGTTCTTTCTGTGAATTTGGGTTTTTAAAAAATCCAAACATCACTGGTCTGATCTTGGATTGCTTATTTTTTATTTTTGCATATCAAACTTTACTGGCGCATTTTTTCGCATGACAGTCGCGCCAATTGGCGTTAGTTGTCAATGTATTACCCGCGCCAATTCTGATATGGTGCTAGTTTCAGCCTGACAATCGCGCCAGTAATGGGGACTGCTAGGGTTTGCTTGATTTTGAGCTTTCTGAGCCTGATCTCTAATTTTGGTTTCATCTTTTCGACTGCTTGAGTGTTTTGGAGCCTTGATTGACTGATTGTTACCTTCGTCCTTTGGTTGTTTTCCCATTTCCATCGATTTTGCATTCTAGCCGTAGGTCATCTAAGTGCTATTGCATGTCGAGCCCTCCTTGGGAGTTTTTGGTTTCTATTGGTTCATTCAACCTTGTGATTGCTTCTTTGCATTCGTTTGGTGCTTTTCTATTGTCTCATCGCGTTGTTTGAGTGATTGTTCCCTTTTCCATTCAAATTCCACCTTGTCTCGTTTGGGCCTAGATTACACGGCTCATTTGGAGTCTTTGGGATTCTTTTTGTTTTGAGGGACTTTTGGTCGATTTGAGGTCTGATTGTGATTTCTATTGAGTGAAATTTGTTTTTTTTTGCTCTCTTATCATCATTTCTCAAATCAATTTTGCATTAGTTTTCATTTTTTTTAGCGCACTTTGCTCTGAAATATTGAAAATATAAAAAAAATCTCTTTTGTTGTTCATTAGTTAATGTGAATTAGATATTTTCGGTGTTATTAGTGATTGGTAACCTTGAGCGAAAATCTTTTAGTTTTCATTAGCTGCATTAGAGACATCATTGGTTGTTTATTGTTCATTTCGTTATTGTGTGAAAAGCTCTCAACTCTCTCATAAATAGCTTTCATCGAATGAAATGATATACTATGGCATATAGAGTGCATTTAGGAGATTTTGAGACATCACATTCGTTAGGGCCTGAAAGTTGAAACATAATTGAAGATAAACATTAAAATTTGTTCAATTTACACTAAGGCAGCATTGAAACATTAACGAAATATTTAGAGGTCTAGGCTAGAGACGTGTTCCGATGTCTTTAAACCTAGTAGCTGTCGTTCGCCTCTTGGCTTTAGACAGCGCTAGTATGGACTTGTGCTCCCCGTACCGTCGAGTATATAAAGGGAGACCCCACTAGGTTGCTATCCTTTATCCATAGGAAGCCGAGTCTGCCGCCCTATACCCGTGATACACTGGACACAGCATTCGGGGAGATTGCCTGCACGTACATTAAGTCCTTGGTTGATTTCTCTTTCATTTTGAAATCAAGGTGTATATTGCAGTTCACGGTTATTTGGTACACCCTTTGCCTAGCATTCCTGAGTAGTCATTTTTATCTTTTCTGACTCTTTAAATTTGAAAAGGTCATCAAGCGCTTGTCCTTTCATGCTTGTTTCCAATCTGAAAGTGATAGAGTCACCTTTTTCCTGTTTCTTGACTCTTAAAATATGAAATGATAGAGTTTTGTTTCAATGTTTTAAAAATTAACTGCCCACGAAATATTCCTGGTTAAAGTTAGTTTCCTTAGGGTGTTTTTCTGAAGATCGTTTCTGATGGCAACTTTTCCAGAGTTCGCCAACCAAGGAATCCCCCCCGATGGGAATCCTGGTCATTTTCCTCCTTTTGGGAATGTTGGTGCTCCTTATATGGCAACGTTGTCCCTTCCTGGGTTAACTATTGGGTTGGCTGTTTGGTTGTTCTCAACCTCTGTGGTCTCGAATGTCTCAGCTACTTTTCAATCAGTTCCTCCGCCTGAACAACATCATGTTGATTCTAAGGTGGACCTCTCCCCTTCTTCACCTATTTCTGCGTCCTTCTCTTCTACTTCGCCTAATGAAAGTCTGGATTCAAGTAACCAGGTGGCTAAGAAGAAGAAGAAGAAGACAAAGAAGAAGAAGTCCGATAAGAGAGAGGCTAAAGCTGCACCTACTGCTTCTGAAACATCTCTTCTTGACAAACCTTCCAACCATCCATGGAAAGTCAAGTTCCCTTGCATGTTGTGCACAGGAAACCATCTTCTTCGAGACTGCCCCGGCATTCCCAAGGTGCTCAAAGTATGGTCCAATGGTCGCCCACCGTTGTCGTTGGCTTCTGGGAGTCAGGTTGGGGGCACATCTTCAACTGGTGTTGGTAAGACTCCTAAGAAGCAGGGTAAGATTACCAATCCTTGTAACTTGTGTGAAGGGCACCATGCTATTCACCTTTGTCCTTATATGGATGAAGCCAGAAATATTTTGGACAACTCATCTATTTCTGCACCATGCCTTCCAGCTGGTTACAAGCAGATTTCTTTGAGTCCTCCACCAGCTGATGCCATGATTGGTCAAGAGTCATCCTTGGTCAATCCCGCTCCCTCGGAAATTCAAATTCAGAAATTTGTTCCCGACCAACCATTGGTCGTGGGATCGGTTGAGCTGGCCCCGTCTTCG